>VWZF01001773.1:168814-293337 GCA_013396755.1 Sclerurus mexicanus | reverse complement strand
CCCCCCCCCCCCCATTATTTTACATTCATTAAACTGAAAACAGAAATTCTAAGAATGGCATATCATTTCAAAACTGATTTAATCTTTAAAACAATGGCATTTTTATTAAAAATTGTATTTCTCCTGGCTGAGTTTCCTTAAATAACTGAGGATATACATATCTTCAAAGAAAACCATTTAGTGTCACACAGGGCTGAGACTTTAAACATGAAGACCTTCAGGAATTTCTGGAGGAGATGAGTGAGTGATTTTTTTTGTTAGATAATTTTTTTAAATTTTATTTTAATTAAGTACCTGTATTTAACAATAGCTAAATATTCACTGTGGAGAAAAAGTGATGAATGGTATAAAATAGCAGCCAGGCTTGCTTTTCTCCTAAGATTTCTATTCTTCCATTTGTTTCAGATTTGCGTAAGAAAAAGAATGTGAAAGACACGGTTTCAGAAACACACTGCCACTTTAAGAGGATACAACATGCCTATTAATAATTGTATTACTCCTCTATTATTGTTACGAATAATGAAGGAATGGGAGTGTTGGCCCCCAAGCTGAATTTATCCTGAAATGTTTTCAATTAACTCTTGGCACCGGCAGGAAAGCATCAAACCTTTCCCATGCTGAAATATGGAAAATCTGCAGGGAACATCCCAGCAGGAGTGGAATTTCATTAAAACAAGCACATCATAATTCAACGACTTCTGCACCCTCTTTAAGCCCTTCTATTGATAAGGAGTCTGAGGTGATTTTTATGGATTTGCAAGGAGAAATGATTTCATAAGATCTTTTCAAAGAGTTTGTTTTGGCTGAGGCTTTTGAGTTATTATCTGCTCCCTGATGAAAAAAGAGTAAGACATTTGGCATAACTGTGACTACTAAATAAGAGGCAGGACTAAAGAGACTTTAAGCAAAATTTTATCCTTCAGACAACCACTTTCTGTAATCTCTGTAGGAACTGACTCCACAACTATTTTCCCAGATCTTTTAAAGGAAGTATTGCCATTAAAACCTGCACTTTTGAAAAACTACATGTAGAGACTAAAACAGGCTTGGGGTTAATTACACATTCAAATACAAATGCAGACATTTTAATATTAAATATATCCATATGTTTAGTAGTAAAATATTAAATTGAAGTGTGTATTGATTTAATAATATGCATATTGCTTTGCTCCTACAAGGGTTGTCTTAAAATGTTTGGCTATACTATATGTAAATAAAATTAACACATATATGGGTTGCAGTCTATTTTTAAACACTGCTGAATGCTTAATACTTTTTTGCTACTAAGTGCTGTATGATTTTATCTTGACCTAACTCTCCAGACCCTGCAAGATAATTTTTCCTGTCAGTATATAGCCAGGATATAGGGATACACATTGTGGTTAGTACAGAATACCAGCATTTATGTTTATTAACATGTGTTACAATCAAGTATTTATACTAATCCCTAGAAAATGCTCAGGCTGCTTTTAAAATATAAGATTGAATATCTCTTTCAATCTTGGTTTCCATATTTTGAACTGGCATTGAAAAGGTACAAGACTGTCTTATCTTTTTTCTACCCAGTGCTGAAAAGAACCACCTACTTACCTACTGCCATTCCCTCAATTCCACCACCACTCCTAAGGCAAGAAAGCAAGCTGCTGAGGCTGGCGCAACACAGAGACAGGTTATGGGAAAGATGCTGAAGAACCAGGTGGTACTTTGGGTGCGCTTTCTGTTGGCAGAGGACTCTTTTTTTTCCCCATCCCTGTCCCACTCCTCCTAAACAGCTCCCAGGGTAAGCATGTCCAGTGCTGACTTGAGCACATGGCCTTTCCTCTTGAGACTGAATTTCTGCATGTTAACATAATGCTTCTGTTTGACATGTTAAAAAGTACTTTCCAGATTCACATGGTTATTCTCTGACAAGCTTGGACTGCAGGAGCCCTTTCCATTCTGGCAGGGACAGGAAAACTCATATAACCAAATCAGCCCATGTGATTTGAATCCAGACTGTCACAATATCACTGCATGTCTGTTACTCAACATGAGCACAAGGACTTTGCAGACACACATATTTGCACAGCAATCTGTTTTTGTCTTCAGCAACAAAGATTTATTCTGAGATTTCAGCAGAGTGATACTTTCACAGTTTTTCTTTCACAACAGATGAAGAAACAACGTAGGAATTAGAGGACTAAGATTTCTATTTTTCTGGAGGTACTGCAGGATTTTTCTGCCTTCAAGTTGCCATGTTACACCTACACCTTCTACTTCCTCAACAGTCTGCAGCAAGGAGTGCCACTACTTAATTGCAGAGTTTTAGAGAAGGTTTTCCTTTTTTTTTTTGAGGGAGGGACACTTTGCCACCTGACCTTTCCCTTGCTCCACAGTGATTTTATAGCACTTTTCCACATCCCTTTTCAAGCTTCCTTTTCCATCATTCTGATCATTCTTCCTGTTGTTCTCTGTACTACATAGATTTTTATTATAATACAGTGGGGCTAAAAGAAACAGAACTATAGGAAGACACTCTTTCCCCCTCTTTAAGTTGGTTTCTAAGTTCAAGGATGTGGAGATAGATTTGAACCCAGTGTTTCAGAGAATTAATTGTGACAGAGTGTTTCTAGCTTTGGGTATCTGAAAAATAATGACCACAAATGACTACTAGTGCCCTAAATGCAATGACTTGGGTGTCTTAGTTCAGTTTGCAGTAGACAAATCTAGTTGAGGACAGGAATGTCATGAATGCAAGAGGGTTAGATTTTACATTTCTGTTGAAGTTTGTTGGATGATAGGGCAGGCCTTTTAGTCTTTTTTCCTTTTGGATTTCTTTAAAATATGGATAACACACTGTGACCTACACAGATATGGAAATTTAAATTCAGTGACTTTTGTGTTATTTTTGATGCCCAGTAACTGGGAAGATTTACCGGGGAAAAAGAATACACTTTTCCATTACTTTTAACCATTATAGCCCAGGATTTCTATGGCTATGGTAGTCTTACTGTAGTCCATTCAATGAGCATGACAGATTAGAAAAGAAAGAAATGTACAACTAGTTTTTAAGGGAAAATTCTACTTTGATCTCTTGCCTTCCTTTTTTAAGGAATTTTTTGCTGTTCTTGTAATTAGAAATCTCACAATGCACTTATCTGTAAGGTGTCCAGAACTGCTTGTTACCCTTTCATTTTAGACTCCTGATCTTCCTGCTTAAATTAAAAAAAAAAATTGCATTCTGTGTTATAGTAGCCTGGCATTTTGTGTTATATCACCCATGCATTCTGCCAAAAGGTTGTTGTGTTGTCTGTTTCTTCTCCTTGCAATTTCCCACCATAAGGAGTATTTAAAGCAGTGCTGTGTTTTTTATGTTTTGCAGTACATTCCCAGAACTCATCCACTCATCATGAACTCAGTATTATTTTTAGCCTTATTAAGGTAGTGCCTTATGACACAAGATCAATGATATTCAAAAGCCACTTCCTACCAAGACAGAAGTGCCTTTTGTACCAAATTCCTCTGACCTAGAACACCTGATCTAGCCTACTGATGTCATATTTATGATGAAATAAAGCTTTATGAAATTAGGATATATGTTTTTGCAGGTTGTTTTCAAAAAATTTTTCAAAATGGGGATGGAGACAGCATAGTTACAACAGACTATAGTGTTTAACAATACTAAGATAATAATTAACTGGAGTTTAATTCTCAAAAAAAAGCCAGTTATTCACAGTTTCAGTTGACACCAGTTGCCTGTTAGAAACTCAGCCACAGATCTCAGGGTGCCTTATGAATTATAATTTAACCTGAGATCCTTGAGTGCCCTGCCCTGCCTTCCCCTGGAGCCGCTAGAAACTCAAAGTGAAAATAATCTCTTTTTTAAGTTGTTTTTAACAGATTTTGGGGTGTGATGGTAAGAATGCCAGAAAGTGTAATTCCATTTTTAGTTTCCTTAATGACAAACTGTTCCTTAAAAAGATCACTTACAAACAGTATTAGTTTAGTGTATCAGTAAATAAAGGACAGGAACTCAAGCTAGAATAGGGAAATACTGTTTGATACAGTAGTTAAATTAATTAGATATTTATATGACTCTAAGAGATTAATCCTATAGTACTTAACAAAGCCAGATGAAGCCATTTCTGAGAGAAGCTTTAGCCGTTATTTCCTAGATGTTATGAAGAGTAGATGAAACTTTAGAAGCCAAACCAAGACAAACTCACTGTGAAAATGGTGGCAAGGACAAGGGAAAGGGCAAAGTCAGGGCGGGGGAAAAGGTGGAGAAGGGAAGGGAAATAGTGAGGAAAGGTAATAAGAATTTTCAACAACACAAAATACTGTTGCAAGGAAGAAAAGTTTAAATTACTTGTTATAGTTAGAATTGGGAGTAAATTTTCACTCGCTGGTATTTTTTAAGAACATCTGAGAAGATGTAGCTAGTCTGGGCAAGTGTTGTGAGTTAACTCGGGTATAAGTGCTGAGAGGCACACAGCCTCACTCCCCAGTGAGTGATGAGAAAGAGAATCAGAGGGCAGAAGTGAGAAAACTTGGGGTTTGAGATAAGGAAAGTTTACAGTTCAATAAGTAAAGCCAAAGGAGGAATTCATTCCCTAATTCCCATCAGCAGGCAGGCATTCAGCCATCTCCAGGACAGCAAGTCTTCATCTTGCATGATGTGTAGTAGGAAAGACAAACACCATAACTATGAATGTCACTCCCTTTCTTCTCCTTTCATTCAGTTTTTATTGCTGAGTGTGGTGTCATATGCCACAGGATATCCCCCTGGTAAGTAGGGGTCAGGTGTCCCAGCTGTGTCCCCTCCCAGTCTCTTGTGCACCCCACTACTTCACTGGAAGAACAGTTTGAGAAACAGAGAAAGCCTTGACACTGTATGCACTGTTCAGAAATAGCTCGAACAATGTAATGTCAACATTGTTTTTATCACAGTTCCAAAACACAGCACCATAGAGCTGCTGTGAGGAAAATTTACTCCATCCCAGCCAAAACCAGGTCAACTGTTCTTAGAGGACAGGACTAGAATATTCAGAGGCACTCTGGAAAACTAAAGAATTGTCTAAAATAGGTGTTTACAGAAGGAAAAACAGTTGAAGGACAGAACTGTAAAACTTAAATACTTTATTAATGCCACAGCATATTTCTCAGTCCTTTTGCATGTTACCTTGCACATGTTCTGTCATGTTGAATTCTGTTTATAGATGCACATTATACACTACTGGTTTTTGTATGCTATTCTTCCTTTTTCTTTTGAAATCAAATTTGATAGTTGGTGTATTTAAAACACAAATCTGGATCTCAGTCTTCTGAAGAAGTATGTCTGAATTGTCCAAAGTTTTCCCAAGAATACAAGCTGAGTGACATCCCTTGTGTGTGGTTTTCTGTCTTTGTCTTACATAGAATTTTGCAGAAGACATGCTTTTTTTCATTCTTTTCTAGTATGTATTTTTACATGTACAGATACTAATATAATTATTATATGCTATATACTTAGCAAGAAAAAGTCAAAGTGAATCTGCAGTTAGAATGGAAAGGGCTGGGTTTTCTAAATAACTGATACATGTGGTGCATGGTTCTACAGGTTTGCACCAGCCTTTGAGAAAGGTCTGTATCTTGGAAAGTTGAGTTTCACTCTTTCAGGAGATGACCCCAAAGTGTCATCAGGAAAGATCTGTTGATGGTGTATTTCATTCTCATTTCATATGCAGTGAGCATTTTTGATAAGTTTTTACAGCCTTTCATGATAACCTACACAAATTCTTTTCATCCTCAGAAGTATCTTCACATCAATTCTTTATACTGCACGTGGTTTTTGCCAATTAGAAAATTTCTATAAGAAGGGAAAATTTGAGAATGTTTTGCCTTTACATGTAACAAAATATGGACATAATTTCTTCTGTCTAAATGTTATAATTTTGTATAATTGGAAAATTCCAGTCAATTTTAGTTGATGCGTAATAGGACACATGGGTAATATAGATAGTGTATGGCAATTACAAAGAGGCAGCATAGGCTGCTGTTTGTCTTTACTGTAACCTTTCCAAGCTGAAGTGTTTTGGCTCTTTGTACATTTACTGTGTTTTCATTCTGAGTACCTACCTTTTAAGGGGCTATATGCACAATTTCTTTTGTATAGTTTCTTAAAAATGTATAACTTCATTTATTAACCTTCTCTAAGCTTGTGTTTCTAACTGTGTATGAAATTTCACCGGGAGATACAGATTATTATTTGCTTTTATGGAGAAATGGATTTGTATTTGATTTAAAAAATGTGTGAACTATTTGCAACCTTCATTGCAAAGATTGTGAATACCTTGAAGCATTGTAGGTAACCAACCTGTCTCAGAAAGACTGTGAAATAGGTATGGTATTATTATCCCAAATCTGCAGGTTAGGAATTGAGGCTGAGAAGAGGGAAGGACACTTGCTCAAATTTATGTGGAATCTGCCTTCCCCTGGGATAGATCAATGTACTGCTCCCTAATATTTGGGGTTCTTGAATACTAGTTAGTAACAAGGACAACAAAATAGTACATAATTTTCTAGCTATTGTTGTTTTAGCATCACCTATGTTAAGACAAAATCTTCTACTACTATCACTGAGGGGCTGTGTTAAAATCAGATAACACAAGTGCCACTTATTAATTGACAAAATTTCTTTTACTATAAGGTTATTCTCATGGGAATAGGTATTATTTTAGAAATGGGATGTTTTTTCTATTTTCTCAAACATAATTTTCTTCTTTATACAGGCATTAGTGCAGTTACCACACATTCATATCCACTGCAGCCATTCCCTCAGATCTAGACTTCAGGAAGCTCAAATCCAAATAGTTTTCAAATCCAAGCTGCCAGTTTGATTTCATCACATCAAACCCTTGTTGAGATCAAACCTTTGAAATGAGAAAAGATTTTTAATCCAGTTACCCCAGATGGGGTACAACTCTCCAGGTCCTGAGAGCTGCAGGATTAGGAATTCTCAAAATCCCCTCACCCACCCGTGCACACACATGCAGGGAGCAAACAAATGGCACAACTTTACATGCTTCCTCACAAACAGTACTGCAAACAAGCCAATGTCTAAGAATAGAGAAACATCTTTCTCCACCCTTCTTTATGCTATAAAGAAACATCCACATCCCCAGCACAGTCAGTTCTGTCCTTATTTTGCAGATGTAATTTTCCTTATTCCACCAAATGATTTTGAAAACTGCATAAAATTCATAGTAACTGTAAATGATGCAATTCATTGTCTACTTGTAATATGATTTGCAAATGGATGGAGTGAGTTTTCTTTTTCAAAATATCTTTGCTTCACTTTCATAATAAAATCCTTAGTCTTTGATTCAGTCGTCAGATAGCTTTCTCCTAAAGATAGATGTGGATAGACCATGGATAATTTGCTGTGCATGAAAACTGAAATTAACAATTCCATTACCCTGATTATAAGTTTCAGAATAAGAAATTGCTTGTTATGCTCACAGATTCAGATTACATTGGAGGATAATTTGTGAAGATAAAAATTACATTTTTCAGCAATAAAGCTGAATAATGCATTTTTATAGTGTTAAAAATTCACATGCATTGGCGATGTTTAGCAATATTATATATTGTAATTTTGGTGACATCATACTAAAACTATACCCAAAAAGTATGTATGTACTGCTATTAAATGAGTTGGTATGTTGCTCTGTGACCCATGAAATGGGATCAAGAAATTAGTCGTGAGCAGAAAAGCAGAATATGATGGGTAAAAGCATCAGTGAGAAAGCACAAAGCCATGTTTAGTTTGTGGCAATTACAGCAGACATTCCTGCAAGCTATCAAGTGTGCGTGTGTTTCTGTGTCTGTGTATCTGTGTGTATGCATGTATGTAATTATACACACAGGAATACAGGATTTATAGATAATAATTTTTTAATTTATTTTTTATTATTTTGATACTGGTTGTCTTGGGCTTTCTAAGATAAGCAGCCAAAGGAAATCTGCTCTTATTCTCACAAATGTTGGGTGACTTACTGTAGTTTCCATTTCACAGATAGCAGGAAAAGACAGAGAAATCAAGAAAATTAGGCAATGAAGTCAGAAGGAAAAAAATTGTGTCTGCTACTTTTCTAAGGGAACAATAATGAAGGAAACAAATGCATTTGAAAATGACAAGGAAATAAGGCAATATCCATAAACCTCAGGTTTATGCAACTCTTCCCCTCTCCCCCCGAATGAAAGTAAAGCAGTTAAACTTTAGTCACAATGAGCAGCAGCCCAGAAGTAGACAGACAGCCACCTCTGTGTGGGGAAGATTTATAGGGACCCCTCCCGGGCCCTTTGCAAGTCCAATTCATGGGCTCCCCTGACCAAGGCTCAGAGCTGTCGCTTGAAAAAGGGAAGAAGGGAAGGCTTGTCCTTTTTTTTTTNTTTCTAAAACTCTTTTTGTTTTTTTTTTTTTTTTTTTTAAAATCACCATTTGTTATTAGAACACAGGCTTCCAAATGACCAAGGAGAGAAAGGGTTGAGGGAAAGATATTTCTCCCCTCTCCCTTGTGTGGTCCAGCATATTCAAAGCAGGGGCCTGTCTAATTTTACTGAGAAGGAGGAATGAGCTGATTTAACATGGATTGCAGCACTGCTGAGAGAGGGGGAGAGCAACTTCCAATCAAAGTGTGAGCTGTTGTGGTGTCCATGTGTGTGGATGTACAAGCAAGAGAAGTGGCCAGTCTCTAGGCACCTTCTTTCTAAGAGCTCAGGGGCAGATAATTGATGTGACAGACAATTCTCCTTAACCCTCTGCCAACAAAACAGCTCTTGGGCAGCTCACAGCTCTCCTCACTCAATAAAGGCCTGAACCTATCACAAAAAACATGGGAAAGATTTACTAGTTGTGAATAGCAGCAACCCAAATAAGAATAGCAACCAGCTCTCCCCCTCAACAGTGCTATGTATTAAGAAACAGAGGTTTTGGTAAATGGTAAATCTATGGGAAGAGATGATTCCAGATGTCATTGTCTCTGCTGCTACAAGCAGAATTACTGTAGTGCTGTGAAAATGGCTCTTATTTAATGTTTACACGTCACCTATGTAGAAGATAAACTGAAAGACCCATCTCCAGTTAATGATATACTACAGATTTCATTATTATCATTTGTGCCAACTACAAATGGAAATACATAAGGAGGCACATGGCTGCTAAAGCTTCTTAGACAAGGTTTCCTGGTCCAGCCTCCTTTGGCTGAATGTCCCCTCTACTCATGAGCTAATGAATTTTTCACACTCCTGAAGAACATTGCAAGCAACCACTCAATAATAATGGCAAAAATTTCATTTTGTCCCAGGTTTAGACACTTTTTGGTAGGCTGATGTAGTTCAGCTCACACTGTTGGCAAACATCCTTCTAGCATATTGAGTGATGTGCTGGCTGTGAACAGCAGGTTGTACCTAGGAGCAACTGGGGAAAGCACGGAAAATTTGCCAAGTCCTATTAGCAAATTAATTCCAGTTTAGAATGCCTTAGTTTTTAATCAAGTATTCCTAAACTGGAGGTGACTGAATATGTGGGTAGTCAGACTTCATCCTCTACTATCAATACACACAGAAACAATGGAATAAATAAGGAGCTTAATTAAAGTATCCCTGCATTAGTGGGCCCAGGCACAAATAATCCCATTGAAATCATTGGACTGGGTTAGAAATGAAGGCTCACTGCAAAGCGGATAAGTCTAATGCCAGAAACTCTTGGGTAAGTTACTGCATATGGTGTAATGCAAGCACTTCAGATGGACAATATTGTTTATATGTAAAGTATATCTATATAGCCATTATGAAAGATAGGCTGAGACTGGAAGAGGTAAACAAGCCAACATTTTGGCTCCATATCAGAATGGGGAATTTCTACATGAAGTCTTAACTTACTAATTTATGAAAAAAAAGATTTACCAAATAACTCTGATTTGACTGAAGAGGCATAGGTGCTCTCTTCTGTCATAACTCATTATCTTCAGGTTTTATAAATATTATATAGAGCAATAATTATCAACTGTTGGCCATCTGCATTCTGTGGTTGTCAGCATCCTTGGGAGGTTCATAAGGAAATTGGACCATCATGTCCCAGATCAGTATGTTTAAATAATTTTTAAAGATTAAAGTTTTCAAAAAATTAAAAATCAAGAGCAGATCGGAAATGATTGACCCAGAATATTGATAGATAAGTTTGCAAATGATTATTTCCTTCTGTTTCCTCATCTCTTTCTTCTACTGATACATCCCTGCTCTGCCAGACTAAATACTAATGTGGTTAATTTCTCATGCTTTAATAAGTTCTTTGTTCTCTCATTCTTTACAGAGTGAAGAGCTAGAGGAGCTAGTGGGACAGCAGGGTTTGCTATTTCTTTAAATGCAAAACACTGCTCTTGTTCATGGGCGTGCTTGTGGATGCGGTGTGCACCAACACATAAGGCCCTGACCTGTGGGAGAAAGGCATCTCTGATAATGGGAGCGTAAGTCTCGTGTGACAGTATTTAGCAGCACAGGGGTCTGGCTGGTGCATGAGCCACGGAGGCGAGGGGTGCGCAGTGCAGATCTGCCAAGGGGCAGAGGAGAGGGCTGTGTGACCGGTGTCCGACAGCACTGGGAAGGCAGAGTAGATGCTTGTGTGTGAGTCAGCAGAGAGGGCTGCCTTTGCTACTGGGCCCCGGGGAGAGGAGGAGGAACAAAACCCTCCATTTTGATGGCTCTTCTTCACCCATCAACTCCATTTACTCAGTCTCAATAGCTAGGGCTCAACAGCAGCGTGGCAGAAGCTCCTGCCGGGCTTCCACCTCCTCCTTGGATGCGCACTTCCCAGCAAAAAGGAGAATGAAGAAGGGGACAGGGAGAGAGAAAGAAAGAGGGAGAGTGAAGGGGGGAGGGTAGGGAAAGAAAAGGGAAAAAAACCTTGCTGACACGGGGCATAACTTAATTTTCACGGTGCCGGGACAGCTGTATCGTGTAATCTGCCATGGCATGTCATTAAAACTTCAATGCCTTTACTGACCCAGAAGGGAAACTCAGACCGTGGAGAGCCTTTTGAAAAGAAGTGGTGATCTTTCACGATTTATGAGCTTGTCTTAAAGAAACAGACTCCACTCACTTTAAATTAATCACCCTTTTCAGGGTACATTGAAATCTGGGGTCTCTCAGCTGAAGACTGTGGAGACCTGGTACCTTATGAATGCCTGCCCTGTCTATATTATTATTTTTATTTCATTTTATTTTTATTCTTACCAAATTGGGTTGGTGTTCAGGGGAACTGTATCTTGCAAATTGAGGTACAAAATCCAATTACGCCAATTCACTGAAAGTCTGAATGGGGTGGCGGTGGCACTTACACATTCTTGTCCCTGCATACATTGTATAAAGTGGAAAAAAACCTGAGAAATATGAGGAATTAAGGACTCAAACACTAATGAAATGTGAGATATCCTCTATGATTCACCAGCTAAAAGCAAAATAGCAGTGAGTTGCCCTGCTTCGATTCTTCACACGGTCCAGGGAACAAAGAACTGTAAACTCATACTAATAAAACTGAAACAATTTTGAAATCATAAGAAAGGTCTGTGCATTCCAAGGAAATGTAGATAAACACTTCCTTATTATGTTCCCAGAAAAACTACTGTGATTTATAATAAGAATGCCTGGGTTTCGGATTCACAGAGGATGTAAATCAGCATCTTTCCATTGTCTGCCATTAGTGTAATATCTGATTTACTCCAGCTGTTTGACTGAACTCATCTTCAAGCACTTGCTTTCCTTAGCCAGCAGTATTTCTTAAATGGCATGTTTTTAATACAGAGATATTAATTGACCCAACAATTTGAGGATTCAAAGCAATGTAGTAGTGATTTTCACTTCCTTAAAACTTTTCCATATCTAGCAGCAGCAATATGCATTTTGTTCCTTTGGTGAACTAGTTATGGAGTAACTTAAGCCAAAGTAGAAACTTCATGAATTCACAGGCAGTGATGGAAAGAAAGTGAGAGATGGAAATAAGATCTGAGATCAGAGTGAAACTTATATATGGAACCTGACCATCTGAATTAATTAAGCAACTGCCTGGCTTAGAATACTGGACCAATGAATCTTCTAATGCTTTTAAGTGCCATTCATTCTACTATTGCTAGGAGAATTCTGAGAGTCTTTTAAATTGTAACTTACAATAAATACTTGAAGTGACTACTCAAAGTAAAACTTGCTCCATAGTTTTTAGCGTTTAGAAGTTTTGCCTGTCTCTCTGGAGTTTGTATCAGCCAGCATTTAAACTCCTTTGCATATCAAACTATTATTCAGACATGGATATAAAGAACTGTGCATGGATGTGCATATCACCCATTCATACCCAGATTTGCATCCCCAAATTTTTCAGAGCTAGGGCACCCTCCAGAACAATAGTTTATATAAGCCTAGTTGTCTCTTTCTGTGATCTGTCTCCCTATGTATGTATATTGGCATCCTCCCCTGTGACTCTGATACGCATTTCTACTAATACAGGTATTCTTTTTTAAGTTTTAAAAATGTCAGCTGCTGCTGGTGCAGCTTCTGCAAGGCAGCTGTACTAATTGTGGCACAGAAGCTTGCACATCTCCCGTTTTGTAGATGATCTATTTTTTTACAGTTATTTTTCATCAGCTTATTACACTCAGAGCATTTGACAGTCACATTTCTAAACTAGATATTTCTTTACAAGCAGTTTGCACTCTTTCTTAGTGGACTGTGACCCACTATGAGACATTATAATGGCAGATACCTCAATTCTAGAAAAAAAAAAATTGATATGTGTGTTTACTTACTATAAAACATTTCAGTAAGTCTACCTCAGGGAAGTAAACTTAACAGTGCTGAGAAAAACCTGTGTTTTCCACCAATAAAAAATAAAGGTACCTATTTTTCTGCAGGATGTTCCATATTTTTACATCTCTCCAGACTGTTTTCTTTGGTAGTTTGAACTTCTCATTCACACAGTGAATAACATCACAACATTCTTAATTTGAGGCCTGTAGAGAACAAATTGAATTATTAGATTTTTTGATCCCTATGTTGCTTTTGGTATTTGTTCTTTTTTGAAAACCTCAGGCTACTTCACTCTCAGTATGGAGATGAATTTAAATAAACCAAAACTTACTAGTGACCTTCCAAATCCTGGTAACTGGAGGACAGAAGATGCTCTCTGACTAGCTCTTGTCAATCTCTTCAACAAGGTCTAGTCCTGCAGTAGTGACAAGAGGCTCTTCATCTGTGTAGAGACATACACATAACATAATTTTGGGTTGTTACTATACTTGACTTGTATTTCTGCCAAGATACAGTTGCACATCTTTCTCATTCACTGCAACAAGCCTGAAGAACTGGCCAAACAAAGTAGATAACCAGCTAGTAACAGCCATTAAATTTAGCTAAGACCTTCTTGTTCTTTTTGTTTTGGTTTGTTTTGTTTTTATTATGTGTTTATGCAGTTAATTGCAGCATTTCTTGGAACATGGTTATGAAAGTCTACTCGGTCTTCTGCTGCCTTTATTTATTTCTCCACCCTGGCCTGAAGTGTCAGTTTTCAGTGGTGCTGCCCAACTGGCAACCAGGCACTGAAGTGGCAAGGGAGCAATTTTGCTGGCTCTTCAGGTGGCAGGGTTGGTTAATCCTGAGGTGTGCTCTGTTGCAAAGTGCAGGAGGACACTGCACTCATCATTTTGCTTTATGGCATTCCTTTTTATTTTAAGGAAGACTGCACAGTTATAAAATTTGTGTTCATTTAGAGCAAAGTCGTAACTAGCATACATTGGCCCAACAGGACTTTAGGTAGTTCATGAAGTAGAGTTCCACTTGGGTTATGCATCATAAACACAGTCAGTAAATTAAATGTTGAGTTCTTTGAGTGAAATGACAAAGAAAACCATGTCTTTATGAAAATAATACTCCAGTGCTGTATGAGAAGATTTCTGCAGTTCTTTCTCAAGCAGTATCTGCAAAGCGTGTGACATACAGTGCTAAGGGGAAGGGCGTGAAATAAGAAGGGGAGAGATTGAATGATGTTTTGTCAAACTGGTGAAGTCATAAACATGCTTGCTGGGATGAGATGTTATTCCAGTTTTTGGGCATCTTCAGAGTCAGCCAAATACAGCACAGAGAGGAGAGTGGAAAGTACCAGCACCTTGCATCCTGAGTGAAGCAGGAAGTTTAATAGCAGAACAGTTTCATTTCATGTCTGTAGGGAAGTTATAAGTGGTTGCTTTTCAATTTTAATGTTTTAAAAATAGAATGTATTTAGGGTGAGACTAGGTAAAAGAAAGACCTAACACTTTAATTCTTCCTCAGTACAATATAGTTAAAACAGGTGGAATTTTTTGTGTTGGGGTAGGTTTTTTTACCCTGAAGTTGTCAGAAATAAAAGCCTTTACATTAAAAATACTAATCAGTGAACTTCCTAATTATTTACAAGTTTGAAAACTGGTATAAATCCTGGACAGATAGGTAAAGTACTTAATCACCTTGGTACAAAAATCTGTTCTGGTACTTTAATTGTCATTGTCATAGGTCATACACAGATGGCACTGCCTTCAGAGCAAGGCACAGGCTCTGAAGGAAATGGCCCAACCTAGAAAGTTTTATGCAGATAAAAGGTCCAATCAAATCCTAACTTTAAAGTGTTAAGAAATTTGCAAAATTACTCTCACACCATAGCTAGTAAATTCTGTTACAAAAGAAAAGTTGTATTTGAAAAAATTGCAAGGATTATGGATACACAAGCCAAGGAAAGTCTCTGACCATGGAGCAGCCATTTGATATATCATGATGTTCAAATTCTTTTTTATTGCAGGGAACAAAGAGCAATTTATGTCACAGAGGAATAGGTATTTGGGAATCTGAGTTAGAATGTGGGGCAGTAACTTAAGCAATCTGTTGCTAAATAGTTTGGAAATGGAACTGGAACACTGTCATACAGTTTTTGAGTAGTTAAGTAGTGTTTCTACTCACTTGAAAGTTGTCTGCATTTAAGGCAAAATATATATTTAAACCATTATATGTTTTTAAAATTTATAACTTACTAATGAATAGTTGTTGGTGTATTTTCGACAGAGAACATAATAAGTATGCTTTAGTTTGTGTGAAAATAAACATTCTAAATGTTAAAAAACCCCAAGACATTTGGCGTCAATAAGCTTCAGTCAGACACAGCGTGCAACAGTATTTAAAATAGATGCAGCAGTCCAGATATTCTCCTGGGTTACTGAAAAAATTTGTCCTGGTGTTTAATGGCAAAAGTACCATCCTTCCCAGTAAGTTTCTGACACACAGGAGAACATGGACTTTTTAAGAGGGCTCTTGATTGATCTGGTGCATGCTTTGAGCTTATGATGGTGGGAGAGTGAAGATTGCAGGTATAGGGGAGACTTTTAAGAGATTAAGCATCCTTCTGCAGCTCAGATTATCCAAAGAAATCTTACCAGCTCCCTGGTGTTCTTTCAGCATTGATTAGAAGTGTCTCATTGGAAGTATTTTTGGACCTAGAATATACCTATAGAATTCTGGTTCTTCAGTCAAACTGTGCTTTTAATGAAGACTCATGTCTAAGAAGAGTCTCATGGGAGGCAAAATTTGTTTTGTTCTTACAAGTTGATTTTCCTGTTTGTGAACCTTTCACCTTTCACTTCTGGATAGAAATTTTGGACTATGTTTAAGTCAGTATGTTAAGCCTGGGGCAACTAAATTTCTTGTGAAATATTGTACTTCACTGTACCCTTTCATATTCTGGGCCCAGACTTCTTTGGAGGGTTAGTTAGGCCAGAGTACAGCTCTAAGAAGAAAAATATTCATATAGTTGGAAGTAAAACTACATTAGGTACAAGTCTTCAGATTGTTTAGTCCTGTGTTGGTTAAATGTCCATTCATTATAATAAAGACTTCCTCCTTTGTATGAGATTTCATTTTTTCACTGCTTTGCCTTGGCTTATTGTAGCTCTCTGTCCTGCATGACCATCCTGCCTTGTGACATAAAAGAGCTAAATGATCCCAGATCATTGTTTCAGATGAAGCTTATCCTTTTCAGACCACAGGACCGTGTGGTCTGTAGGGGTATTTGCAGAGAATAAGCCAGTTATGCAGAGGATGGCTTTGCATTCACAGAAGAAGCTGAGAAGTGTCAAAATGGACTTGTGGGAGAAGAAAGACCTGCCCACAAGCCAACTGATGGGAAAACAGGAGAATCTTGCTCCATATTTGGTTGTCTTATATGAGGCTGGATGGTCACAGGACAGGTGTCATTAACTGTGTGTTTCTCATGTCCTGTGTGTGTCTCTTCAGATACCCGAGGTGAAGTAATCTCACCAAATAGAAATGTCTCAGATACATTTAATCTTAGGGATGCATGAGCCTTTATAGTCAATAGAAAGCTACAGGCACATCTGGAAGATGGCTCACTTCACTGCCAGGACCATACCTAAGACAAGTGATACCAAAAGCCCTCAAGAAATCTCAGGGTTTCTCCATTGACTAGGTGATATCAGGTGAGATGAATCTCATGTGAAGAGACATGATAGCAGGAGTGAGGGGCAGTCAGAGTCCCAGCAAGAGTCAGTAGAAGCAAGGAAACTTTAAGACTGCTGAAAGATCAGATTGGGCCAACAACTTCAGAGTAACAGAAAGTAAGTGGACACCACCATGCTGGAGCTCTTATTTGTCAATGCTTAAATTACCAAATGCTAAAATTAGAATATTGATAATTCTCAGTATTGGGAGGAAGTTTGAAAGATACGTCCGTTAATATCTGAATTTCAGTCAGGGAACAAAGAAGTTTTAACTACTATTCTTCAGTGACTGGATACATAAGAAAGAAGACTCAAGATGACACAGCCAAGAATCCTGCAAGAAAGTATATTTCTAACTTACTGCTCCCTAGTTATTCCTTGAGATCAATAAGAAAAGGGCATGTCGAAAACAACAACAAGAATGGAAATTATACTTTTCTAAACTGGTAGAATGCAAAGGGTGAAAGAGAATTGTTATATATGTTATATATACACCTATGTAGACTTTTTGCAGGTAACTGGTACATAAACAATATGTTAAAACAGTCAGAAATTATGATCATCTGATGTATACTAAGGATCAGAATTATATGATATAAATATTTTTTTTGGATTATGTGCATCAATCACACAATCTGAACATCTGTATTGTATTCAGATTTGATCACTGCATTTCAAAAAGAGAGTATCTAACATAGAATAGTTCTTTATGTAAAGTCATGGCAGGATTTCAAGCAACAAGATGTTAAAATAGGAGTTCTCCTTAGTTTTTCAGTTCTCTGTTTCCAGTGAACACCTTTGGGTGTAGTATTAGAAACAGCTGGAAACAGAGACCAGTCTTATAGCAATACTTAAGCTGGCCTTTATTCTTTCTGGTTTTGAACCTGCTTTTTAACCTTACTTATGCAGGACTATTATTTTACCTTTAATTTTCTGAGCATTTCATTTTGCTTCTGCTTTTTATGATGCCTTCAATTTTCTTTCCCTTCCTTTTTCCCTCCCCACCATCCCCATCCCCCTCTGAAATAATGCTGTTTGGTTTGGAAGTTCTCCTAATGACTTTAAGGATTAGAAAAGCAAAAGGGAAAGTGGATGATTTAAAAAAATGTACCAATACACTCTTTCAGGCAGGAGAGCAGCTCACAGGCAAGGATGGAGAAAAACGATAACTGTGCAAAGGTACCTGAAACTCTAGTTCACTTAGCAGAACTGATGTGGAGATTTGTCATTGTTCCTTACAGATGCCCTGAAGTTTTTTGAAAAAAAATTCATACTCAAACAGGTGTGCACCGCTCTAGATCCCTGAACATTAGGTATTCCCAGGCTGAAAGGAATGATTTATTTTGTTAATATTGTATCTGTAAGGCCTTTTGAAAACATGAGGTGCTACTTAAATATTATTGTATCCAAATAATAAAATAAGTACTTGAAGCATCAAATATTTAACTCCTTCCTTTCCAGAGAAACGCACAAATACAGTACTGTTCTAATAAATCCTTAATTTTACAGATTTCCTGCTGAAGTTTCTGACTAACGGTAAGTTATTTGTTCAGAAAGATTTTATGGTGCTCATAAAAATTCAATCACAGTTTTAAAATAACTTGTAGTTTTTCTGTAACATGATGCTGCCATCTCAGTTCCCAGAGGGTATATTAAATTCAAGTAGCAATAACAAATCATTTAAGCAATAAATAAATAACCTGAGACTGAGTTGTTAAGAGTTAATAGTCTCCCATACACTCAATAGAGACTGAGGCTCCACTCTATTAAAGTGACCCCCGGGGCCATGGGCCAAATTGCACCCAGTTGTTTTGTGGAAGGTATTCATCCCTCACACATTCATTTCCTTCTTTATGTTGTCTCCTTTCATCAGTGAAGGCACTCTGCAGTCCCTGAGTCCAGAGAACAATTACGGTACAGTCTCAGAGAAAAGAAAGAAAACTGGGGTCATAAATATGTTAAATGGGTACGTGGGTTTAAGTGGCTTTGTAAACTAAACACGAGGGAAACCTCAGACTAATTAATGAATATGAAGCAGCATGATAGGAATGTTTTAAGGGGACGTTCACATTACACACACAGACAGCCTAAACTTAAAAACAATTTTTTTTCCTTCATATTTAAAAGTTCATTCCAGCAGGATAGTCATGACACATCCTTATGTTTTGCTGAAATAGTATTAAGGTAGGAACTGGCTGCTGAGATAGCTGAACTGATAATTCATTCCTATAATCTTACTGGAAACTAAATTCTTTCCTCCACAAAGATCAGCAATTTATCACGATAGTGAAGCTATGCAAACAAGCCAGGAAGATTTGGGACTCGAGCTAAAATAGGTGTTTAGCTTTACCGTCTATGTCAATTCCTGATCTGACTAATATTCCCAACTAAAATTAAAATGGATTCATTGAGTGTCAGCAGTATCGAATTTGGTCCTGTAATAATAACATTATAAGGCCAGAACAGCAGTCTTCATTCAGTCCTAACAGTGGGGCAATTTTTGCTCTCAAGGTCTTCTGTTCTCATGTAGAAAAACCAGCAGGAGGCAGAAGAGAGGAAAAAGAATCCATGGGTTTTCCTTTACTTAAATAATTTTTTCCTTTATTTATATTAGTCCAAATTCAAGGGAATTTTGATCTTGAGATCTACTCCAGGCCTCTGCTGCCAGCCTCCAGTGCTGTCTGTAGGTCCACAGTTGATTTACATGGGGAGTTGTCTGGGTCTCACTTTAGAGAAAAAAAAAAATGTTAGTAAACAAAACTATATGTTTTAGCTGAAATGAAACTCTGTATAGGGAAAAACTAAAATACAGGGGAAGTATTTTTTTCATCAAAAGTCCTGAAGAAAATTGATATTTCTGTGCATATCTTTTTTGTATGCAATGTAATGTTCCCCTAGGTAATACAGGGTGGTGTCACCAGCAGTGTAGTAAAACTTTGCTCTGAAGGTCCATGCATCTTTGCCTTTTCCAGAGCCCCCTCAGGACATCACTCACTTGTTATGAGATTGATGCTGTCTGTGTTTAGTAGCTGTGCCAAATCTCGGGTTATGTAGGTGATTTCTAAGGAGGAAACAAGAGCCATGGGGATGACAGCTGCTTCTGCAGCAGTGGATCAGGCAAGCTGCATGCTCTACTGGCACAAGAGGTGAGATGACTGGAATTGTGGAGAGATGAGTTGCTGTTTCTGCTGCTGTTTGTAAACCCTTTTTAATTTCCTCCAGTGTTTTTGTAAAACATAAGAACCCTGCACCCTCAGCAGTTATGGTTAGGTGCTTCTTAGGAGACAGAGACCATCTCCTCTGAAGGGAGATGGAGGGACAGGAACTAACTAAAGTCTCCACGCTGGGTTGAGGAATATCACAAATTGCTTCCTTTGCTTAAAACACAAATCTGTGGCTTTGCAGATTTTGGGTGCTCTTTGCAATCAATAACATGTCTTGGCTGGTGGGTGCTATGGGAACATTTCTGTCTGTGAAAGGTAACTAGAGAGTAATCTGTTCTCCCCTTCAGGCAAAACAGGATAGGTACCTTAAACTGGTAGTGGAAGTAGTTTGAGCTGCTCTGACTGATTGCCCAAGGCAGGAGTGGAAATGGCTGTGAGATCCCCCCCACCTGATACGTGGTGTAGAGTTGCTCATAGGGCTGTACTCTGACCCTGATGGACTTTAAGGACCAGGTCTGCTCATGTCGTAAGCCTCTGTTCTTCCCCTAACTCCACAGGATCTGTCCATTGCAAAATTGCTGCTTTGTATGGAAAGTTTCAGAATCCATTAAGAGTATTTCAGAAGGCTACAAATTAGCACAACAGAAATTTACTATATATGTCATTATTGCTGCAATTAATACATGAATCTTACAGCACCAATATATATATGATTGCCCCTTTGTTTTTGTTATAATCTTCTGCTTTAATTTTTCCTAATTCTCCAGATCAGGATACCTAACAGATTTGATCAAGTCAGCTTTTAGACAATCATAAATTCCTTGGAGGTAGAGACTAGGTGGCTGCCATTGATGTGCCAGATATGTACACACACTGTGTCTCATGTGAGGCACCAGGTTCAGCCTGCTTTCTGTAGAAAAGGTCCTGCTCCTGCGCAGCTAATGTCAAGGAGAGATTTTAGTTGAGTTCAAAGCAGGGAGTTTTAAACCCCCGTTCAGAAGGAAGACAGAACTTAGTCGCTGCTCCTGCTAGGCACAGAGGGGAAAACCTTTCAACAAATTCTTATCCCAGGGTTTCAGAATATGGTGGTTTTTTTTTTTTTAAATTCTCTGTTTAAACATGCTGTTGAAAAGTGACTATAGCATAGGAAGAGGGGCAATGACAAAATTAGGCTTGCGCAGTTAGCCTGTATTACTATCAGTACATTATGGAAATAGTTAAACAGAAATGTATCTAAAGTGTTTATTCACTAACACTCAAAATATTACCAAGTCAAAGCTTTCCATGGAAGGCAGTGAAAAGAAGTTTTCAGAAAGGAGTAAGTGAGCTGGTTTAACTCTTTTCCAGGAAAAGACCATTTTCTTTCTGTCCACTTGGCCTTCTTCTCAGCTGACAAACCACCATTGTCTTCAATGCAGTGACACTGATCTATACCAGCTTTTCAGCGAATGGATAGTTCACAGGCCACTTCTGGTTTTTGTCAAGTGTAGTCAAGATTTGTAAGTATTTTCAGCTCCTTTTTTTTTTTTTTGGTAAACTTTTCTCCAGCTATTTTACTTGCTGGCCTATCAGCATACTGATCTGCTAGCTTAAATGATCTGAGGAGGAGGAGTAAGGGTAATTTGCATCCTATAAATGAAATTAAGAGGTGATTAATGTAGAAGAACTAAAACATGCAGAAAGATTTCGAGATCAAAAGCCATTTTCTGTACACTAGCATGCAACAAGTGGCACCATTCCAGATTCAGGACAGAAACAAAGGCAGTGCTTTCACTGGATCATCTTTTCCATGGTTATTATTTATATATTTTTGCTATTAATTTAGCTCAAGGCTGAGCATGGGCAGAGAAAGGAATTTAGGATTTCAGCCATCCTCCTAACATCAGTAAAACAATAAATAGTGTTCAGTCATTTATCCTTTGAACGCTCCAAAGATCCTTGTAGTCTGCAGAAGTGTTAGGCATGCCAAAGGAGCCCAGAGTGGGGCCTTTAATGAATAGACTTCATTGTGTCTGATGACTACACAGGTAGATGCTGACAAGGCAGACAGTGTCCAGTCCTAACAGCAGGCTTTGTATTTGGAAGATGATTCTTTCAAACTCTCTGTTCTGCCCCCTTTTTAACCATCTTGTGCTCTTCCTAGACTGTAGATGAGAACCAAACTGCCTCACTTTCCTTTCTGGCATCAGCATGGGGGCAAGCATGACACCAACTGAACTGGGCATCCTGTTTCTATACCAGTAGTTCCTGTTCACCTGTTGTCTCCCCATCACAGCTCCTGGCATATGGCTATGCTTTGAAACTGTGCAAGCACTATAACAATTCAGTTTTGTGTGTTTTTTTTAATTATAAAGAGAAAAGTATAATCTAAATTTGTCCTCTCTGAGCTTTTCTATTCAAACCAAGTAGAATGCTAAGTGTAATCTTGGTAGGTTTTCCACTTTGGTAGCATTTCAAAGAAATGTGAAAATAAGAAAAAAATTATCAATAAACCACTGTCTCTTTCACTATTAAAACTGTCAGGACAGTAAATCAAGTTTTTAATGGCCAGCAAAAAAAAAAAATCAGTATATATAAGAAACTAGAAGAACATCTCTTTTGACATCTGTAAAAATATCATCTGGTACCACTTAGCTTGGGTAGAAACACATGTGACAAAGTTTATAGAGAAAATGTTAGTGTGCAGTTCAACTTGCAACAGAGAGCCTCAAAGCACACTCTCCATATTTTCAAATTTCTTCATGTGTGATATGATCTGTGGCAAGAAGGATAAGCATTGTCATCTAGTCAGTATTCACTTGGAGCTTCATAAATACCTGCATAAGTATCCAGCTGATTTTTTAAAATCTAAATATAAGCAGTTATGATCTTTAGACAAAGTGAATGATAAGGACTACATTAAAAAAACCACAACTGAATACGCATATTAAATTCTGGTGCATGTAAAAAATAATGGACAAGTGAAACAAAAGAAAACAATCTGTCTTTGAGGTGATTGATTGATCCTGCAGTTCTGACGCCACCTGAGGGGAGGTTAAAAGGAGTTTTGGCACAGGGAGGCTGGAGGCAAAGACAGTTTATGCCCAGTAGCCTTCGTGTCTTTTTTTTTTTTTTCCTGCGAAAGATCAATCTATCAAACTAAAAGAAAAGTAGACTTCCTGTCCATTACATATACAAGTCCTTGAATTATCTTTAGCGGTTGCCTTTTCACTGAACTGTGAGACAACTTAATTTGAAATTACTCTTTTTGGAAATCCTAAACCCTTGACACATTTCATTAGGCACAAAATTATTACAGTTATCAGTTAATTTGTTTGAAGACTTGGTAAACAGTTGTTACATAGAGTTTTAGAGACATCTAGTAGTTAGCAGAAAAGGGAAGCTGTCTCCAATCCTTAGTTTATTTACTTAGCACTTATTAAGCACCACTTCTGTATCTACCAAAAAAAGAAATATTTTAAGCAAACCGTAAAAGTAGGCTTGACCCTTTCACAGGCACATCATAAATCAATTGTTAAAGCAAGGGTGAAAACTCTGAAAGAGGTCAGAGGTGGAAGAGAGGTCATCTCTGAGAAGGGACAGTGTGAAAATCCATGAGGGGTGGAGCTTAGCTGGAGATAAAGGCTGGAAAAAGGAAATTCTAGCATTGCGAGGCCCATACACCATTAAAGTGCCAATAAAATCACAGCTATCCTAGTACCAAATTTATTCACAGATCATTTCTAAGCCTGCAGCTCCAATTGCCAGATCAATGATGCCAGCTCATCTGCTTAGTAAAAGAGGGGCATTTTTTTAGTGGAACATTTGCTTTTAGTCATATGCAAAGTCAGAACAATGCTATTATCCATTTCTCAAGAGTTGTACTATTTCTTGTGTTAGGCATTGCTTGATCTTGCTGCCATCAAGTCAGAGAGGGTTATCTCAATGACATAATTTCTGTGGGCAAACTTTGATAACTTGGGAGCAAGTACTGTATAAAAATGTTTGATGCTATTCCCTGAGCAAGCAAGGAACTCTGTGTATGTTTGACTTCAGTGGTTTGTCTTCATATGCTAACTACTAATGCACCACTGTGTTCAGGACTGAGACTCCAGACAGATTTGAGGGAACTGTATGGTGACATGAAATGGAAATAACACTCTGAATGCGTTTACAATAGCATAAATAAAACACTACTAAATAAAGCACTAATTTGCCACTTTGTCATCTCTGGGTTTCATCTCACCTTCAGTCAAAAGGCAATAAATGATGCAACTGTAAGATTTGTTCAGTCTTTAACCAGACTTGGTTTTTGGTTTTTTTTTTATGTGGGTTTTAGCTCAAACTCAGAATTTAAATGAAGAGCTCTATTTAAGCATTTGTTTCACTCAATAGACTAAAGTTTAAATTCCCAACAATTAAAGTTATTCAGATTTAAATGGGAAGATTTCCTGATTGTTTTGTAACTGCACAATTTATAAGTCATAATGACATTCCTTCACTTTGTCCAGAAAAAACAAAGGCTGATTTATTTCCTAATAACAAAGACAAATGGTGAGGCTGTATGAAACAGCTTCCTTATTTTCAATGGGTCAGTGCCAGGCTGTTAGGTATCTTTGAACCCATCCTCCCATCTATAGCCTTTCCCTGAATCATAGTGCTCCAAAACATTGCCAATCTGTGGAGTACACCACCTATTGAGTTATACTGGACACCCAGATACGGTGCAGCTAATACCTGTGCAGCCTGCTGCAAGAGACCTGCTTGATATTCATTGTATCAGCATTGATTGCACTGGGCTTACTGAAACACAGCAGAGTGCATTCATCTGTCTAATGTATATACCTTCATTGATGCTGCATTGTGATGTAAACAATATCCTGTTCCTTCCTTATAGTAACCTAATTGACAGGCAGGCATTTTGAGTGCTCCAAAGGGCTATTGTTGTGGTGAATGCCGTAACAATAGGATTTCATAAAGGTTGGGGCTTAAGAAAAGTACAATGTCCTTTTTCTGATATAAAACCAGGAATTGTGTACCACTTGAGAGCGGGATAATGGGTTCATCGTGGAATTAAGGCTTTGGCTTTGTTGGGAATCAGTCACTTGATTTTTATAGATACACTTGTTTAAAAACTTCCCTTTGAATTAAATACATATATTGTCTCTGTAGTTGTATTTTTCAAAAACCATGTCTCTTACTCCCCTGAATGATAGACTCACATGATGAGAAGCTTTAAACTACATTGGTGTGTGTTAGCAGTTAGTGGAGAATCCTCTGGTGACTTCTACAGGCATGAGAAGGAAAGCCAACAAAATCACACCCTTCATCTGAAGAACAATTTTGTGATATTTGCAACAGCTCAGCCCAGAAGTGAGAGTTTAGGCACAGGGGTTATTTCAAAATGCCCCTTAATTTTAAGTGCTTCCCATTCTTTGCCTCCCCCTGGAGACAGAATCCCTTCCCTTTCCATCTAGCAAATTGAGATACTGCCAGTCACAGGCTCTGTTTGAAGATCTGGCCCTTAACCTCTGGGGTTGTGAGAAAATATTGAAAAAGAAAGCTGAAAAAATCCTGATGTTTGGAAGGATTTCAACTAAATAATCACTGGCTAGGACCCTCTCGTAATGAGGGCAGTACGGTGCCTTCTGGTTATTGAACTTGAAGATATTTCTCTGATGGTCGTGCATTTCATGGCGACAGAGAAATCAAGAAGACGTGGGTGGGAAAATGTCTTCAAAATCTGGAATGACTACAAATCAAAGTGGACAAGGGGCTGTGACTTGTTCGACTTAAAAAAGATGCTAGCAGACCACAGCTGGTATTGAACAGACATTCAACTCACCTGGTTCCTCTAGCCAAATTCTTGAAAGAGCATATTGAAAGCCTCTCTTCTGCCTGGGGATGTTTGGGTTCCATAATTGAGAGGACTTTCTTGACTGGCTGGGGTTTTGCCCTTGCAGAAGCCACATTTAAAGAGTGCTGAACATCCAAATCTTTAACGGAAATCAGTGGTGTTGACTCTATCTCAAGTAAGATTACCTCTTCACTTCTGATCAGTTAAAATTATTTAGGCTGAGGTTCTGAAAACTGCTGAAGTAGTTTATGCATGCTTTTCGTACTGAAGAAGAATGTGTCTTGTCTTTTCAGACAGAAATTCAATGACACATGTAGATCCAGTCTCTAACGTGTAGTGGTAGGACAGCATAATCCAATACACATGGACTCTGGCAGCAGTAAAAGGCCTACAACTCCTGTTCTGCCAGGTTCCTAGACTAGAAAATAGTTGTAGTGTGTACCTTCAAGTGCATGGAAGTAAATCAAGCCCAGATATTGAGATATCTCTCCTGTATATCAGTTCAGGTATATGTTTGAATGATCTTTTCCAAAACAGAGCATATTTTAAATCAGTTTTTTCCCACACATACATTCATGTGGTCAGAATTAATCTTTACACTGATTATTTCAGTTGCTTGAATATGTTTTAAGAGGTGGGGAAGAATGAAGCTTGCAATATTTTCCTGCTTGTGAGTTCACAAGTGCAAACAACACCTTCCTCTCATGCCCTCTTTCTTGGGATTCCTGAAACACACTCAAACAGCTTTGCAGAAATGTTTAGCCATCTCAGTGGCAGCTGGACTGTTGTGATGACAGCAGCTGCTAGGTGAAGGATGAAGAAACTTTTATGACACCCTTGCCAAGTGCATTAGAACAAGCTATTTGCAGATGTTGAAACTTGATTTGCATGGAAGAGCAATTTCCTATTTTTATTTTTACTAGGGATGGGCAGGTTCACATTGCCTAGATGGGCTCAGACCCAGTACACTTCAAAATTCACTAAATATTCACATATTACTTATTTTGAGTACCTTTGGGAACAGAGCAACACCAGCCCATTTTTGTCAGAGAAAAAAGACAAAGTCTCAAGTGGAAAGATATAATCCAGGGTGGAGGACTCACTGCAATGAAACAGAAAATAATAAATAAATCCAGGCCATATCAATCTCCTAAATCTTACCTTCTGAAAGTACAGTAGGGATTTAAAGATAGGAATTGCCATCCCACAGCCCACCCGTTATTAAATAAAGGAAAATTTTGTGAAATTATATAAAGCTATCCATTTCAGCACAAAGAGATTTTCAGTAAAGGATTCCAACTCCACCCAAACAAACACAAACAAATAAAACTACTCCCAACAGACCAAAAAACCACCCCGAAACCAAAAAACAAAACCAGCAAGAAAGTAAGTAAAGGAGGGGAGGAGGTGTCAGAAATTTAAAGTCATGCAATCACACTTTACTACAGACTTTTACAACTTTTGCATAGTTTGCATGGAAAGGATCAAAACTACCACCATCATATCAGTGCCTGCAGAGTCTTCTTGGGCATCTATGTAGCTGTGCTATTGTGTCACTGTGGTGCCCCTTGGGGAGGATTGCATGAGATGAGGCCCTTACAATGTCTAGCTCTTTGCCTTATGACTTGAAAACTGTGTAGTGGTGTGTAGTGGTTTAAAAAGCATTTAAAAATTGCAAAATGAAAAGAGAGAGTCGTTCTGAAGCAGTCTGTGACAGCCTCTGATTTTTGAACATGGTAATATTTTACCTACATGGAAAGTTTCCCTCCAGAAGGAGAGCATTGCAGGAGATTTGCTTTCTGGGGGTGGAAAAACATCAGTGTTGGTGAGTCTGAACTGCAAATGATAGCTGGGCCACATGTGTGGGTGTCATCAGGACCTGCAGGTTTCATTTGCAGCTGCTTATGCCCAAACGTAAGAGCATGCATATAGTGGAAGTCCAGTTTTCAAGCAAAAGGCATAGTTTAAAGGAGTAAAAGTAAGGCATAGACCCAGTCAGGCTTTAGTCATCAGCTTTTAACTTGAAAGTCAACTTTAGAGGAAAATAGTCTGAAGAAGCAGCTCTCTTAGCAGGAAAAGGTTGAAAATGGAGCATGACATTTATAAAACAGCCTCTGAGAGAGCAGAAACTCTCCCTCAGATATACTGCAGGTTTCCACATTTCTCTCGAGCAAAGTGCAACATGAGTAGCATGCGTTTTACAGTTCTAAGCATATTTAATACAATGTTTTTACAACA
The DNA here is from genome assembly GCA_013396755.1 of Sclerurus mexicanus. NCBI lineage: Eukaryota > Metazoa > Chordata > Aves > Passeriformes > Furnariidae > Sclerurus > Sclerurus mexicanus. Next base: position 265,555 of record VWZF01001773.1, on the reverse strand, counting down.
GCTGTTGCTTTCACAGAACTTTAACCCCACTGTGTAAATGCATCACAGGGAAAATACTCTGTTGTCTTGGAGACAGCCTTTGCTCACTAGCCTTTTTCCACTGAGCTGGTGTCAGCTTTCAGCTCCGGCTGCATTCCAGGCAGGCAGGCACATCCCGGCCTCTCTCCTCTGTCTTCATTATTGGCCTCGCTGAAGGAGAGAGGGCTCAGGAATCCAGGACAATTATCGGAGCTTGGTACCTCGGTTTCCATCAGCACATCTGATGAGAAAATGGGAAAAAAATTAGTCAAAAATAGGCAAGGGAGGGAAGGGTGGGAGTCTGTAAAAGATTTTTTGACATCCAATCTTTTTTTTTTTTTTCAGTTATTTTTTGCTTCTTAGGCCTGGTACAGAGCCAGGTGTCTTTTTCTTGTTAAATTTAAACCAATTTATTGTCTTAGTTGAGAAGTGTTATGTTACAGCTGACACTTGGAAGACCATTGGAGGTATCGTGTGACAAATGCCTCTCATTAAACGACTCAGGAAACTTCTCTTGTCTTTGAGAAAGGTGATACTATCTAGTGACTTGACCCCTCCAGCTCTCTAGCATATACACTCACTGCTACAGGTAGTATGCAGCAAACACTGTCCTCATCACATATATTTGTGGACACAGTCCAAAAATGTGTTCTATAGCTCTGTCTTCAAAGTTGGACATATGAAAAAAAAAATAATTGGAAACTTTTCTTAAACCTCAGAATATTTGTTTTCATCTCAGCTTTAGCCATATGAATGTGCTTGAAGTGGCTATGCTCCATGCGTGAATAAAAATAAAAAAATGATGCTACGAACTTCAAATATAGCCACTAAGCATCAAAGATTTTTCAAAATTGTGTAGCTGGACCTAATCCTGCAAAGCACTGAATGCCCATAAATGTAGTGAATGTTGGAAGGATTCAGGTCTTCTAAGAACACAGTAAATATCTTAATGACCCCTCTGAAAACACCAAGGTGTAGCCATATTTTTGGCTACCCTATAGTCAACACTGCTTTCCTTCAGATGTAAACACTGCTTTTGTTAGCAGGTAATGTAGAGCTAATGCAAATCTAAAACATAATTATTGTTTGTCCCTGGACACCCTCACTAATGCTCAAACCCAGAACACATTCCTATTCAGAACAACATTTAATTGCAATCTTTAATGGAAACACACATTTCAGAACTCTTCATTTAAAAGACAATTCCAAGGCATATGCTTAACATTACGAGTGTCCTTTCCTGAACCAGAGCCCAGAAGCTTAGCTGAATACTTTTCCAAAAGGTTTAAAGAGTAAATATTCCCTGTGTCAGAAGACTTGCGTGGGTAAAGATCTGAGAGAATCATTTGTAACTTTAACAATGCTTGACTGGAGTAAAAGAAATAAGGTCCAACATACTGTTCTCTTTGAAACAGAACAGTCCTCAACAGAAGTAAAAGTTTTGGCTGCTAAACAAAATTATGATGGACCTGCAAATGAGCTCAATGCAGGTAAAGGAAAGTTGCAGAGCTAAGCAGCATTAAAACAAGGTAGAGCTCGTAGAAGAGCTGTGGATCCTACAGCATTGTAGGAAACTATTTCCTCAATTAGGTTGCTTTTTAATCTTGTGTTTTGACTTCAGCATTGCACATCACATTGGTTTATACATCCGGATGCTTACACAATGTTGGTTACAAAATAGGGAAAGAGGGAATCAGAGAATCATAGAATCATAGAATCAGCTGTTCTGGAAGAGACCTCCAAGATCATCAAGTCCAACCCTTGATCCAACACCACTGTGATTACTACATCATGGCACTAAGTGCCACTTCCAGTCTCATCTTAAAAACCTCCAGGGACAGAGAATCCACCACCTCTCTAGGCAGGCCATTCCAATGCCTGATTACTCTCTCTGTAAAGAATCTCTTTCTAATATGCAACCTAAGCCTCCCCTGGCAGAACTTAAGCCTGTGCCCTCTTGTCCTGTTGCTGGTTGCCTGGGAGAAGAGATCAACCCACATCCGGCTACAACATCCTTTCAAGTAGCTGTAGAGAGCGATGAGGTCACCTCTAAGCCTCCTCATCTTCAGACTAAACTCAGCTCCCTCAGCCTCTCCTCACAGGACTTGTGTTCAAGTCCCTTCACCAGCCTCATTGCTCTTCTTTGGACTCACTCCAGCATCTCAATATTTTTCCTGAACCGAGGGACCCGGAACTGAACAAAATACTCAAGGTGTGGCCTCACCAGTGCTGAGTACAGGGGAAGGATCACTTCCCTGGTCCTGCTGGCCACACTATTTTTGATACAGGCCAGGGTGCCATTGGCCTTCTTGGCTATCTGGGCACACTGCTGGAAGATGCCTTCAACACAGGTCTATCTTAACTGACACAGACTGCAGCAATGTCTTCCTCTCATGGACAAGAGGCCCAAGAGGCAGTATAGCCAGCCCAACACAAGCAAAGAGTGTGCCGCACTTCTTTTCAACATCTGCTTGCCCCAGACTCATGAGAAACAGCCCTTCAGATGGAGAGGTACATGACCCAGCAGGGCCAAAGCCTACTCTGTTGGCAAGCAGGGGATCACAGCACTGACATGAGACTGAGCAAAGCCAACAAACTATTACATACAATTTTGCATGCAAGGAACTTCCCTCCCTAGGCTGGGCAACCAGAGCAGCAAGTACAACTGCAAATGCTTCACAGTTCCCAGAGGATTGTCTGAACTAGGCTTTCTACACATCGCTTTGCTCCAGTGCCAAGGAAGGGTTTAAGCACCCTCAGTGGGATACGTTACTTCTGTCCATCTCTGATGATTTTGCTCCAGAGGTGCACCAACAAATAAAGCAAAATAGACTTCCATCTTCCTTAACTTTCTCTTGCTGACACCAACAGGGGACAATGAAGAACACTGATCATGCTTTCCCTGATGCATCTGGAGTCACAGTCTAAGACCCAAAAAGTTAGGGTGTTTGGCCAAGCATGGCAGCAGTTTCTTAGCATAGAAATTAAACTAGAAGAATGGGGACAAAGACACAAGGCAAGTACCCAGACTGAAGTGAGCAGGATTTGACCTCTTGGAAGATGTGTGCAATCTAAAATAAGATGCCATATTCTGTAAGTGTCACAGACCCCCACTAGATATAGGGGTTCATTAGAAAATGGAACTGAGGAATGCTGTCAGGCTGTAACACACCAAGATCACTCTGATCTGATTTAGCAGGAGAATTAGCACATACTTGGCATCTATGTGTATAGTTTTACCTTAAGGGAGAAGATATTTCTGACCTCAGGATCATAGGCATATTTAAACTGTTCCTCCTCTGTCCTGGAAAGTACAAAAACTTTCTGAGTTTGTGCTGCCAGCTGCATTGTTTTATTAGTTCTGCACATTCAAAAATGCACGTAAAAGACATACATTGAATAGGTAGAAGGTTGCAAAGGCAGCTGCAAAAATCAGTGTGACACTTCAGTTGCTTCCAGTGAATACTAAGCAGAGGTGAGCAATTAGAATACATAGTACCTAATCACATCCATTTTGTTTTTGTAAAAGGGCGATTCTTATCTGGGTTCAAATGAAAACATGCATGTGAAAGGTTTGCATCCCATCACAGACTATACAATCTGACATATTTCTAGTCAATATGAAGCAACCCAGCTGGAACTCTGAGGCTCTGAATGTTCCCAAATAAGCAGGGAGACAGAATTATTAATAAATGCATTAGCAATAGGCTTGGCTCAATTCAAAGTATTATGTTTCAAAATGGCTCAGGGATTTTTTTTCTGATTTGAAACTGACTGAAGTGAAATGGTTGTGATTTATGTAATGCTAACCCTGACATATATTTTTTATAGATTGCACTCCTGCATTTGTATGTAGTTAGAAGCAAAAATGTCCTGTTATTTTCAAGTAGGAAATCCTTCAATGTCAGAGTTACATTCTTGGAATTTCATCTTGGCCTTTCAGTGTGTTTAGCTGGTGCTTTATTTATATGTGTTTGTGATCACTGATACCTCCACTTTCTTATCCTCTGTATCTGCTGTCTCTCTCATTTTTTGGAGCAGCTGCAGACTGCTCCAATGCAGTCCATTATGAAAACATTCAAGATGGTTTAATTCTCTTGGAAACAGAGCATCTAAACCTGTATTGTTAATCAGCATTTTTTCTTTGGTTCTTTCTCTCTGCAATCCAGAAAGAAAAATGGGCACGGTAGTTCTTCATAGGAAATCACTGGTAAACAATATTGAATCAGGTTTTTCTGTCCTCTAGCAAAATATCAAACCAGTAAGATAAAAAATTTTGAATCCTAGCACATGCTGAAGCATTCACCTAAGAAAGAAAACAGTGTTTAACACATTAAAGTGAAAGCAAAGCTATGCTATTTTTGTGGTGATATTTATGGGTGAGGTAGGACAAAAAATCTGATTTTTAAAACTAAAGTATGCATCAAAATTTTCCTACCCAAATTGCTATGTCTGAGCAACAAAAGATAAACTATAGCAGGCTGTATGTCCCATTGTAAGATCTCAAAGTCTTCCGAAGAGCAGTGCAGAGCACTGTGAAAGATGCTGGGTAACAGATGCCTCACTGCATCCTCACACCCGGGCCAGGCTCCAACTCTGGAGTATGTCTGTGAGTGCAGTAACCTTTGCCGGTTCGTCAGCTTTGAAGCAAGTACTTTGTGGTTCCACACCTCACCCAGGAGTCCAGGCTTCCTCTGTGCCCTTTCCCAGTAGGCTTGCGGAACCGCCAGGCTGCCCACCACCTCAGCACCATCCTCAAGCTCTTCAACACACTCTTGGTTTCTGTTGCCTGGAAAAGGGGATTGAAGAGGAGAGGGTGGTCGTGACTACCCCTCCCAGCAGGCACGAAGGCGGGACCAACCAGTTTGTGTCAGCCACAGGAGCCTGCCTACAAAATGTCTGCTGTGAGCCTGGAGCCACAGCAGGATGTATTCAGTAGTTTTAGTCTTCTTTTCTGATGCCACTTCTGACAGACCAGTTAACTAAACTTCTACTTTATCTGCAAGAGTCATTGTCAATGCAAGTTAGGCATTGACAATAGATTAATTCAAAGGCATTTTCTAGGCAGGTAACCACCAGGATAAAAACAAACAAAGCAAACAAAAACCCCAACAAACCAACCAACCAAACAACAAACAAACAAAAACTTTCTGGCTTGAGAAACATTAACATTAGATAAGACAAAGTTCTATAAGATATATTCCATTAAAAACCTTTCTCTTCTGAAATCCATTAAATACTGAAAGAGAAATAAATTAATTTTTTGTGGAGAAATCACCTGCAGAAGTGAAGGGTCACCAGATCTGATTTGAAGCACCACTTCTGTATTTGTTGGACTCGATGATCTCAGAAGTCTTTTCCAACTTAAAAAATTTTGTAATTCTGTGAGATTCTGTGATTTATTGGACCAGTTGCTGTAATTCTTGTGCCCTGTCATCTGCTAATGGTGACAAATCTATCAGCTATCAGAGATATTTGGCAAACAGGTGGGATTCAGAATGAGGTCATTCATGCCTGCACGTTTCTGAAGACACTATTACTGATGTTGGTCAGTCTAAGGAGCACAAATGTAAAGTCAAAAAGGGTGTTACATGGGTGTTTTAAAGAGTTTTCCTTGACCTAAACGAAATGAAGAATCAGATAAGTAGAATCTGAAACAGAATTCTTTTCATGAAATGAAGCAAAGCATTTTCTTATATGTTTTCTTACTTTTTAGTAATATAAAATATCAAAATACCATGTATTACCATTTAAAATTATTTAAAGAACATCACATGAAATATTTGACACACAAAAATTCTCTCCTTTCAAGTGAATTTAATGCAGATAGAATAGTTTCAAGAAACATGATTTTTTTTCAGCAAAAGGATCATCAAATCCAGCATATCCACACTGGCCAATTAAATTATTCACCAAGGGCCCAGTCAGTAACAGACTTAAGGTGAGCACTGGTTACAGCCAGTGGGATCCTTACCAGAGCCAAGGCTGGAAGGCTGATCCCTCAGGGAAGAGTGGGATTGTAACAATGGTGCTGTGCTCAAAGACCTTCTTGAAGGAAGAAAAACACCAACCAAAGAAAAAAAAAACCAACCATGGGAAAGCTTCGAGGTACTTCTTGTAATTAGATACAAATTCAGTATAATTTTCAAAAACAAAGAAATAATTACCTTCATTGTTCCATTTGAAATGCTGAAAAATACCCACAACATCCTGTTTTTCACCAAGCTTCCTGGGTTTGCTGAGAATGTGCAATACCTACTTAGCTAGTCTGGCTGGAACTACACCTAAACCACTACTGTGTCACATGCTGGCCACAGAGATGGAAAGAGAAGCTTCCATCGAAACAGCACTCCACAGTTCAGGCACATAGAGACTAGCTACAGGTACCTGGCAATGCCATTTATTCTGCCCGTATCTCCACCTCTTCCTTTCCTTTACAACACACTGTGTAGTTTTTCAGTCTTTGGAAGAAGTTGAAGTCTAGCACAGGGGGTACCTCTAGTGAAATCACTGTCCTCAACACCTGTTCCACAAATAACAAGTGTGCCTGGTTTCCCTTCTTGGACCACCTGATACTCTCTGACCTGAACTTCCATACAGGTATAAAGTTGCTTTGAGTAACAATTTGAATCGGAGCACATGAAATTCATGTTAAATAGTGTTTCTTTTTATTTAACATATGCATTACATAGTAAGCATATAATGATGAATGATTTCTGTCTGTCACTAGAATTACACTGCCATGAAACCAGAGTAGTGAGGAGATCATCAGCTTTGTGAAATGATGTGCAACTGATCAGTTCTCATTGTTCTCATTAGTTGCAGCAGCATGAACTGCTGGCCCACAGAAGGTGCTGCTGCTATAGTTCCACTAGGTAATACTAGTGTTTTGATTTGGGAAAGAGAGCACTTTTAAGGAAGTCTCCCAATCACTCTAGCTTAGCACATGAAGTTTCAGATCACTGACTGGTCTCAGGGCATACAAACTACATTCCCGTATGGTTAAACTAAACCAGAGGGTGTCACTTAGCAGCACATTGGCTGTATTCCCGCTGCTAATGCGCATTTAGCATAAACCAGATCAGAGCTAGACTGAAACAAAACTCCTGAAACACATCTGTTGTGAATGTTGTCTCTAGAGTACTGCTCCTATTGTGCTCCAGAAGTTGTTTACTTATTAGGTACACAGATGTCCGGGTCACTGACACACATTAGGTTGTTACCTGCTGAATGTGTGATTTTCTGCACTTTTGTCCATCACAAAGTCAGAGTTCATGCAGAAGATGATTGTAATCACTCCAGATAAGACTATATTTACAGACCCTGTATTTTTTCTAGGAAGGTTCTCAAATTGTTTCCTTTGTCTTGCAATATGACAGGTGTTCTCAGCTCCTACCATCTCAGACTTTTGCTCTGTGTGACTTTACCTACTTTTATGGCTCTGAATTCACTTACAGATTGCATTCAATACCAGCTTAAAGATAGCAATCAGACAATAAAAGCAAGGATAAACAGCTGACCTTGCCATTGGATTAATAACAAATGGGAAAACACTATAGAAAACTCCACCACCTCTTTCCTTCAGACAATCATTTTCCAACTATCCCAGGACTGCTGGCAGAACTTCTCTGTTGGGTTGGCTTAGGCAAAATGTGCCCAAAGAGCAAATTAGCAACTCTTCCCTCCTGGGGACCAAAATGTTATTCTTTTAACAAAGGTTTTGTTAGGATACGGTCCTACTTTCTCCAGTAGCAGAAGGGAGCTGATTGGATACATATCTCCTGCTGAAGAGCACAGCAAAGAGAGCATCCACCATCAATGACTTGAAAGTATAAAATGTTTTCCTAAGCTAGCACTTGCTTGTTGTTAGGACATGCTGTTGTGTTAGAAAGTGTTTATGACTTAAAAGTATGGAGACTTGACTTTTAAATTAGTCACTTGTAATTACAGTCCTATTTTTAGCCACACATGACAGTATTAGAGAGATACTATTGTGTATTCTGACTTTGTTGACAGTTCTAAACTCTGCCTTTGATGCTGTGTTTGATATAAAATATACAAAAACTTGAAATGCACATACATTAATGTGTGTATTGCTCAAAGGACACACCATTTGCAGACACAGGTTGTCTAATGTGCTGCAGTCCTTGCTTCAGTATGAGTAGGATGCACTGTGGTAAAAAGAGGAGGTATTTTTATTCAGTAGTTTATGTTCAAGGTTCAATTTCAGCAGCTCAGTCTTGTAGAGATTGATATTTTCATGAGATTGTTACAAATATTTCAGTACAAAACAACACTTTCACGAGAAACAAAATAAGCAGCTACTGAACCTTCTTTTCATCACCAAAACAAACAAGCAAACAGAACTTTACGAAAAGCAGATTTTTACCACTGTGAAGTGACCTGGAATAAAATGGCAAACACAGAGTGGTTAAGCCTGTAAGTTCATATATTTTCTTACTTTATACTTAATGTTATTTGAAATACAGTACTATGTAGGCTTGATTTACAGCTAGGGCTAGAAATGTGCTCACATGCTACTGTTCTTTATGTACAGCTTTTGGCCTTGGCAAAAGCATCTGTTTCACATGGCAGAAAATTGGAATTAAATTGACTTGGTTTAAATTAGTTCATTGTGTGCTAAGTAGTGGTTTGAAGCTGTGGGTGTCATTGGAATGTTTTTCTTGTCTATAGAAAACTAGGAAATTACCTAAAGCAAAGGTGGAAAATATTAACTAAAGCTAACAACACTTGAAAAGAATGGCTGAAGGTGTTAGGTCTTCACTATGTGAATCATGTCAGATTATTAACTCCTTTCCCTGAAGTGCACCTGTAATGGAAGGGGTTTGATGAGAAATCGATTTTAAAAATATATGAAGGATAAATTAGAATATAAGTCGTATTTTGTGTAACCACAACATTTAACAAACACTGTTAGTTCCACAGCAAATTGTAAGGGAAGCCCACTGATTTCTTGGGACTCACGAATAAACTCAAGTGAAAAGAACATTCTTGAAGGAAATACTTGTTGTGATCAGCATTTCAGTGATTCTGCAAAAAATGTTTTACTGTTCTATGGGATATATGGCTTTTAATGAAAATCTACTTTTACAAAAAGTACACTTCAGTGGTTTAAGTGGGAGTTCAGGGGTTTTTTGATAGTTTGCTTTCATACCACACTGGCCAGGAATCAGTGGAGAAATAGTGACTGTGGCTCTTCCCAGGAGGCTGGGAAATCTGTTTCTGAGTGATCTCACAGCATGAACACCAAGTCTCTGATCTCTGACCACTAATGGGTCATCCATCAGGACATTGCCAGACACTGAAAACTCACCCTGAACAAGTGAGCCAGCTGGCCAGCTATCTGAGAGATGTGCTGAAAAACATGTGTTGTCTCACTGCTGAAGGGAAAAAACGCAAACCATAGTTCAAACATTTTAGCATTTATTTTTCTTTTATAATTTGCACCTTAAAACATTTCAGTCTGAGGCAATAAATGCTATCCACAGAAAAAATGGATACTGAGTGGTGACCCTTTGTCTAGGCCACTGTTTCTCTTCAGAAGAGACTACAAACTAATTACTTGTTTGCTTTGGGGCTACCATGATGCAGAACAAAAGCTGTTACCAGTTTCTTCTGCCTCTCAAAGCTGTTAATTCATCATACACAACCACTCAACATAAGCCACAGTTTATTTATGCCCTCACACACACCACCCATGACTCTCAGTGGCGCTCGGTTTCCTCTCTGAACATCCCCTCTGATGACTTAAGCCCTTAAGTCTCTGGATGCAACTTTGCTCTCTCTTCTAGTTTAGTTAAGTAAACCCTCTTGGCTGCCCAAAAAAAATCCAAAAACATGTTGAGCATCAACAAGAAGGATCCTGGTGGCAGAGGAGATTGTTTTGCCACCTAATTAAACCTTGTAGTGCTGCCTGCAGAGCCTGTCTCTGGAGCCTGACAGTGGTGCAATGTAGTGGGAAAACACACATAAGAGGGAAAACAAAATGCTTTGATTGGCGGAGCACAGGTTTAGCAGAAGGGTCTGGAAGGATTGTGCCTCTAGTACACAAAGAAGAGAGCTGAGGGATGATATGACATGACTACAAAATCATAAATCTACTGAATAATTTGGATGTGGGGATCCTGTTTGGTAAATCTTAAAATGCTAGAGAACACTCCCTGAAATTCACAGGTCACCTTAAGACAGATGAAAAGTTATTCATTTGGAGTGCACACAGTGAACCTCTGGAACCTGCTGCCAGAGGAGAGTGAGAAGGCAGGCAGTACCAGCAAGGCCTCAAACAAGGCATTAGAGAAATGTGTGTGCAGTATCTATAACCTATATATGAGCACTAAGAAGAGGCAGGGATATAGCCCGTCTCACCCTTTGGTGATACTGAGGAAGAAGAAGAGGAACGGGTCCGAAGTGTTCAGGTTCACATGCTCTCCTCCAAAATAGCACCTTAATTACCTAAAGACAGCTTGAAAAGTGTCCTGAAGCTGCAGACAGGCTGCCAACATTTCGTAGGGTCCTTGAAATGTTTTGTCTGTAGCACAGGCAGCAACACAGAAACAAATATCAGAGGGTAGAGCTTTCTAGGGCATAGGTGGAAGTCAGTCCTTTTCCTGGTCCAAATTGTGACAAGTATTCTTGTTAACCAGTGTCTCTAGAGGACAACTGTTCTGCTTCTCTGGAGACATGGCTTTGGTCATCCTTTAGAGGTGCTATTGGTGCTAATACAGTGTCATCATTGTCATTGTACCTCTACCTATTTCCTGATAGTAAAAAACTGAAACAGTTTGAATTCAACTAATGACAGCCACATGGTTGTGAAAGGGCTGCTGGCTTTTGAGGACTGAAGACAGCACACATAGGCCAAATGAGGGTGGACCAGCTATCAGGTCAGATCAGCTAACTGAGCAATCTCGACAAAAAAAAAGGACTGGGCAATCACCAACCATATGAAATTCAACGAGGGAAAGTGCCAGATCCTCCACCTGGGATGGGGCAACCCTGGATGTTTGCACAGACTGGGGATGAGACACTGGAAAGCAATGCCACAGAAAGGGACTTGTGGGTCCTGGTTCATGGCAAGTCGAATATGAGTCAGCAGTGCCCTGGCAGCCACGAGGGCCAACCATGTCCTCGGGGGCGTCAGGCAAAGCATCACCAGCCCATCAAGGGAGGGGATTGTCCCACTCTTCTCTGCACTGGGGTGGCCTCAACTTGAATATTGTGAGTAGTTTTGGGGGCTGCAATACAAGAAACATATTCAGCTCTTAGAGAATAACCAAAGGAGGGCAATGAAAATTATGGTGAGCCTTGAGGAGAAACGTTATGAGAACAGCTGAGGTCACTTGGTCTGTTGAGCCTGGAGGAGACCTCATTGCAGTTACAACTTCCTCATGAGGGGAAGAGGAGGGGCAGGCACTGATCTCTTTTCTGTGGTGACCAGTGACAGGATCCAAGGAACGGCCTGAAGTTGTGTTGGGAGACGTTTAGGTTGGATATTAGAAAATGGTTCTTCACTCAGGGCGTGGTTGAGCACTGGCACAGGCTCCCCAGGGAACTGGTCACAGCACCAAGTCTGCCAGAGTTCAAGAAGCGTTTGGATAATACTCCTAGGCACATGGTGTGACTCTTTGGGATCTTCCTGTACAGAGCTGTGTTGGACTTGATGATCCTTGTAGGTCCCCTCCAATTCAGCATATTCTGTGATTCTGTGATTTTGGCTCAGTTAACTGTACAATGGGATGTACATGTCAATCATTCTGCCTCATCACTCAGAGCTTTGCATAAATTCTGTTTGGTAATTCCAATGGTAATAATGCAAAAAATATGTATAAAAAATAAAAAAAGTAATTTGTACTGTTTTGTTTCCTATTGCTCACATACAGTTTCTGATGCCACACTGAAGAAGGCATCCAGTCCCCTAGGCCTGAATTCCCAACACTTAATTTAGTAGCTCAGTTTGTTTCTTAAATCAGGATTGAAACTGAACATGATTCATTCAGCACTTACAGAAAGTGGACAAAGAAGAGGGACGCAGAAACACTGCTGATACACATCCCACCCATGACTGGCAGTATCCTGGACTCAGAGATAGCAGTGGCATCAGGAAAGTAGATCTGCTGTGTCTGTGTGTAAAACTGGATTCTGTCCTCTTCCCTATGTCAGCTGGGAGCTGTGTATTGGACAGTGGCAGCTGTATTAGATGGAAAAAACAAACTCAGGGCAAATGAAAGGGTCTCCACACAAAATGCAACTGCATGCCAATACACCTTGCAAACATAATTATATTAAAAATAAGAGCATGAGCAGCATAAGAACTGCAGAAGCTAAGCTAAGTAGCTACGTCCCAATACTTTTTTTCACAACAGTAGGGATGAGGCAGTTTGTAAGAATGCAGAAGTTTGGTGAAGAATTATTTCAACCCCAAAACACTGAACTGAGCGACAGTGCAGTAGAACAGAGCAATGCTGAAGAGCCACATCTCTTGAGAATTAAAGTAAAAAATTAACATTAACCCAAACAAGGGAGTAAGAAATTATTTTGAGGATTTGTGCGTATTGTGGCAATGAGTGCTGTTCCCTCTTTTAAAGCAGGAGACTGTACTTTCATTTGATGTTATACCCTGCAGCAAATATGAAAATACCTTAATTTCCTGTTTGATGAGCAAAGGCAGAAAATAAAAGTTGGTGTCTGGGCACTGAATTATGTTATTCTGAGTGATGCCTAAAATCCTAGAAGATAGGCACTCAGAGAAAACATTAATGGAGAAAGATAGACAATTTATTGGGAGTTCAGAGGCTCTGTTGCCTTCACTGGGGCCTACAAAATTGTTTCAACAAGGAGGTCTACGTCCAAAAAGTCCCTGAAGAACCCCACCCCCTGGAATGTGACAGTTTTGATACTCTTCCTAACAATTAACATATTAGATATCTATAACCAATCATCATTTCTAATTCTCTCAGTGGTCCACCCATCAGGGTCCTAGGCTATGCCCCCTGGACCACCTCCAAGGGTTTCTGGGCTCTTCTATTGTTTTAAGTTATCTTGCAGGTGTGTCTGAAAAACATCATGACCTTCAGAAAGCCTGAGAATGTGTGAGAGAATCACTTCAGTAACTTCTAACACCACTTAATATGTGAACAAGAAAATCTGTACTTCTAAAACTTTAAAAATCTACAAAATACACACCAAACCTTTAGGCATCATGAGTATGAAGAATTGTCAAAGAACATGGAATAAGCACTCTTCAGCTTTATGGCTTTCTTCCCTGCTAACAGCTGGTCAGTCACAGGTGCTGTCAAAACCCCCACCAACCTACTGAAATGTACTGGAGAGGGCTTTGTTATTTTATCACCACATTCAGAGAGTTCCTAATTTGTTCTGGTTTGAAGTGCTCCTTGTGAATACATTGAAAATAAGAAGAGCTCCAGAAGGAACCTGAATAAACACAGAACTCATTTGCAAATACAACAGCTAAGGAAACAATCGTGCAATATCTATGCACAAAGCACACTGTCTGGGGTGAAATTTGATTGTCATTTCACCTTCTCTCCATGCTATCCCTCTACAAATACAGTCACAGCACCTCTGTCCTCTTGTACATGCCTGAGAAGCAGGCAGAGCTCTGAAGAAAATGCCTTTTAAGAGGGTGTGGGAGAGTATTTAGGAACTCAAGAAAACCGTAAGAGAAATAGACAAGCAGTCATTACTCCTGGTTGACATTCAATAACTTTTGTGATGCCAGTGCCTTTCCCCAGAATTTTCTGAAAACTGGAGCACTAGTGGGCACTTGGCTCTCACAGCAACACCATGGGAGTCCAGGAAAACAGCCTCAAGTCATCTGAGATAGTATTGGCAAATGTCTCCAGTAGGAAACAGCAAATCATATTTGGAGGTGATGTACTACCTCCATCTCAGTAAAGAGCATCAGGCTATACTCACAAATTACCCATATCAGAGTGCCATTCTGGGGGCTGGACCACATTGACAGGCATGGGGGGAAGAAGAGACGTCCATTATTTTCTTGTGGTGTTAGACAATATACTGGGGAGCTCATTTTCCATTACTTTTGCCTTTGTGACATTTGCTGTGCCAGGAAACTAATAATCTGGAGGCTCAGTTTTCATCAGTTGGAAGTTTGAAAGACCATAGTTTTTTGTAGGGTAGAGGGAAGTGATGGAGGTTTTCAAGGAAAAAAGTATACTACAAAGTAAACAGCTAAAATTACTGAAAACTAAAACCAGCATGGATTCTGGTGTCCCTGAGAAACCTGCTCTTGCCCCATGTCCAGTTTCAAGATTGCACACAGTACTTCAGTGTTGATACAAGCTTGGTGGATGTAGTAGGTCACTGGCACAAGAAAAATCCTTTTGAAGAAAACCCCATTTTTTCCAATCATATCTGTGTTTCCAGATGGCATTAGCTGAATACCAATATAAAGCAAGCTATTTCAATTAGCTAACTCTTACAGCAGAAATATCTTTTCTTAAAGACAGGTGCTGTGTGAGGCACTTCACTGGGAAAACAGAAGTTATTTTTCTACAGGGATGAAATTTTCATCTGTTCACTGAATAAAACTTGTGGCATTATGTTTTAGATGGTATTCCACAATATTTTCTTCCAATAGCATTAATAACCCCCAATTTTGCCAACATTTGACATTTTTGCCTGTGCTCTTATTTGCAGGTTTCAGACATACGTTCATCTAAGGATTTTTACAGTTGTTTGTGCTTTTTTTGTTTCATTTAGTGTAGTAATACATGCGACAAATAGTGGTTTCTGGAGTTACATTTTTCCAAATGGGTTCCAGCTTCTCCTGACTTATCGGATTCAAGGAAGGAATGAGAGATTAGTGCAAAGTGAGGGCAGGGAGATGAGAATAATGTAGCCTTAGGAAACCTGAGGTTTTGTTCCAGGTCTATGTAGTAAGACAGTATGACGTGAAAGATGAAGATCCATCCAGAGGTCTCAGTGACAAATGACATTGATGTATCTCCCAAGGTGTAGTATGCTCTCAGAGCCTTTAAGGAGAACAAGAGCCATATATTACTTGGCTGCCTATCTCCTGTTTTTTGGGTGGCAGTGGATAAGATCTTGCTGACAGCTGCGAGAATGATTGAATTCAACCTTCGGCAGAAGATTGCAATGATATAGATAATCTGGTCCCTAAGGTAAGCTTGGTGACCTCAGCTAATTCCATTTATGGGCTGCTTTTCTTATTGTAGAAATCCTAGGAGTAGCATGCCTTCACCAGCAGCTTGATCCACAAATGGTTCTAAGTTTTTCCAGCTATGATTAATTTCATGTAAAGTTGTGGGTGCTTGCACCTCTGAAACTCAAGATTTACATGTGATGCATGAAGAATCTGCCACATTCAGTTTCTCATTATCCAAGGGCATAAAAGTGATTGAAAGAGGGGAGAAAAAACAACAAACCCAAACTTCATAAACATTCATTAAGTCCATCATCAGTATCTAAGCAGCATGATAGCATAACAATATGTCAGTTGTCACTTTGTAGCATGCAAGTTTTATTCCCAAATTACCCCAGTAACCTAAATAAGAAAGGCAAAATGCACAAATAATATGGCCATCTGGAATACATAATGTGGAAAGATCTGCAATGCATTACATGGTCTGGAAAGTGGCTGGTCAAATTCCAGAGAGCTAAGATAGACTTCAAAGTCTGGCCGCACATCAGTGAAACGGCTGATCAACTCAGATATTTAAAGTGGGTGTAGATGAATGAGTTTATTACATTTTTTATCTGTTGCATTCATATGGAAAAACATATCAGTAGACAGGTTCTCCATTGATTTCATGCTTGGTTCTTTTTTAACTGTATACTGTATTTTCAAAATTTTACATTGTACTGCAGTTTTACAAAAAGAGTATTTTCCCATCATTTATAATGTCATTGCACAAGAATGAAAAAAAAAAAAAAGACCAAACAACTGTAAAAAGACATGACTCAAGTACCTTAAAAAAAACTGGGCAATTTTAAATTTGAAGTAATGAAAGACAAATCAAGCTGGGTTTCCACCTTTGCTCTGTTTTTAACTAAACCCAAAAACATCAGTCATTTTTGACTTTTCATATTTTTAATGCAAACAGCTTCCTCCTAAATTAATTGATGCATCTAACTCTTATTTACCCAGACTTCCAGCTTCTCCACTTTTTGTTGGAGAAAGTGAAAGAAAGATAAAACCATATACTTCACTATTTTCATGAATTTATCCTAGAATCACATCCATGAGACCTGGAATTTGATGTGTTCAGAGTGTATTTTACGAAGACTATGAATGAAACCATGAATCTCCAAACTTTGATCATCTCTAGTGGGACAACTGGATTATTCTAATCTTCTTTTTCTCCTATTGAATATTGATTTTGTTGCAATAGCTCATATGAAGCATCTTTCACTAAGCTCTCCAAAGCTAAAAGTACTCAAACTAAGCATGATCTTATTATTTTGCTTAATAATTTGGACTCTGAATTTAACTCTGAGTCATAAATAGGTTATTTTTACCCTAAAATACAAAAATTCTGCTCTACAGATTTTCCAAAAATTGGTTAGGTCATGTTAGCTTTTGTAGTGAGTATTCTTCACTATGCAATTCAAAGTTTCCTGTTTGTACAGTGCAAGAATCAGGTAAAGTGCTGGGAAAGCTGGTTTTAATTGATTTCTGATTATTCTGCAATGCATGATAGAAATTATCCTGTAATACATGCATTGCATGCCTGCAATGGAGTAAGAGAACTGTCCAAGCAAAATGCTTTGCAAATGGGTTTTTAACATGTTTTACCTTCCCTGGGCCTGTAACGGAAATCCCAGTTTAGTTCATGCAGTTTCCCATCCTTCAGCGAGACTAGCACCCACTCAGGAAGATGCAGCATAATTCCTTCAAATACTGTCCATAGCTAGATCAGGACATACAGCACAGCAGAAATTGCACTTCCTCTTAAAAATGTCTTTTCCTGTTCAGGAAGATAAGATTAACTATCTCAAAATTGTGCTGACCTCAGAAGACAAGTTGTTTTCTCCACAATCTTTTTCCAGCCTATTAATGCAGTCACTGAGGAAGACACATATTTCTGTAAGGGGAATGTGTGTAAGGACTGACAGCTAAAGTTAGACTGCACTTCAGGCAATTGTGACTATAGATCAGTTGATTGTGGCAATTACCATCTCCCTGCCAGGGGCCTTCCTTCTCTCTGAAGCCTTTTCAGTGGTGCATTCTTCACCAAAGCCTCAAAAGCTGAGGTCTGAGGTGATTTACGTAATTCTTGACAACATCTTTGAAACATCCATAAGGGCAATCCCTATGGACATTTGACTCATCAGCTTCCTGTTTCTCCTGAAACCCAGATGTAAGGAATAATATACTATTACTGGAGGGGAAAAAAAAAAAAAAAAGAAAAAAGAAAAAAAGGACTGGCTGAGCATTTCAAAACCCTCACACATCATGGATGTTTGGGTGTCATTTTCCTCATGTTTCATTCATACCTTTAAAAGAAGAGGAAAGGAAAACATGTACTTAATCAAAATCCCAGCCGTACTTCCTGAACCTATGTGTTTTGCAGATGGGAAGACTTAGAAGACAGATTGATTTTTAATCAATGTTAAATAAAGAGGAGCATCTGCTTCATGTAATAAAAATGTACCCTATAGTCCCAGTCATCTGACATAGCTTCTGATGGCATCACTGACTCAGGGATAGGGGGAAGTATGGTGGTAGCAAAATGTACACCATCTCAGCAAACGGGGACCCTATAGTTTTAGAAAAACGATTTAAAATTCAGTATTCAAGGCTTAATTTACCACACCTTGGCACAAGACACTGGATGACGGGAGTAACTCCTCATAAAATCCATAAAAAATTCTTCATTGTAGAAACATATCCAAAACACCCAACTTCTAAAATAGCTAACATTTCCAAAATGACTGCAGATGGGGTCTAAACTTAGTTGTCCAGTTGCAGTCTCATTGTCTTTTAAGTAAAGGAGTGCAAAAAGAAAAATTTCTTGGATAATTGGCTGGAACACTTTATTCACCTGTACAACTTGCTATTTGCAAGTGAAGGGATTCCTATTTGATAGAAGGAGTAGAGTTTTATTTATTATGCTTTCAAGAAAGGATAGTAACTATGAGCACACTGTCATGATCTGTTAGAGTTGTTTTCATGCTTGAGAAAACAAAATTTCAAAAGTCATAGAAACAAGTTTTAAGATCTATGAATAGAAAACAAACATAATAGTTGATACGAACAATGTATCAGTAACTTGAAGGCTAACTTTTTATTATGTTATTCAAAAAAGTGTGTGCAAATTCTTATGATATTTACAAAAATACAGGTTAACTTTGAGAATTAACCATCTACAGAAAATAGGTGTTTCCTACACAATTAGTTTCCAAGAAAAATAGTTCAACCAACTGTAAAAAGGTGTGAAAACTATGCTAAACTAAGAAGAATAACACACACCTATGTGCAATAATGTTCTAAAGAATCTGAAGTATGTTGGATGTAGCTACTTTGGGAAGCTGTTTGGCACTCAGGTCAGAAGATATGGGTGTTTAGATAAAAGCTGAAAATTGCTCCACTCAGTTATAATGGGATTTGACTTTGAGGCCTCCTACTTATAAATTGGACTACTGAGGACTGTTTAGCAGAAGCACAAGATGATATTATACCTCATCTTCAAAGAAAGTGCTGACAAGTAAGCGGGAAAGGTGCTGCAGGTCTGAAGAAACCTCCCAAAACTCAGGGCTGTATGTAGTCTCTAGTACACAGAAGTCTTTGTTTTCTGACCATTTTCTGGTAGACCAAGGTTTTATTTTGGCAGATGTTGACCCAGTAAGTTTGAGGGCAAAGTAAGCTTTGACTTTCCTATCAACTATCCACTGCATATTAAGAGCATACTCTAGAGAAAGTTTTGGAGTCAGTTTTAAGGATCCTAGCTTTAAAGATCTTACAGCATTCCAGATTACCTTCACCGCCGTTTAAAAGAAAGAAAGGGGAAAAGTCAGATGTATCCTCTCCTTGCTAACAACCCAAAACATTCTGTGTAGTAGACAGCAAAAAACAAACTGACCCTACTTCATCTGGGAGACAGGGGGCAGAGTACTCCTACTCCCCTTTTCCAGGAGCTGCAGCCTCTAGCTCTTTCCTGACACAGCAGTGGGTTTTGAAGCAAAATTCTGTATTATGAAAACTAGGAAGGGAGAGGAGTGTGTAGTAGAAAAAGTGTCCATATATAAGAAATATACTGAACCTAACACTAGAAGGAGAAAGAGAACTTGAGAAAAGTGCTGAGTAACTCATCTGAGGTGTTTCTTGGGTTATAAGGTCTTGCATGTCTTAAAATCATCATATTTGGGAGTCAGTCAAGACCCGGCTATTTAGTAAAGGTCTGAAAGCAGGACGCTTATCTTTTGGGATTAGTTTTACATGCATGCCTTTCTCCTTCATCTTCCTCTCTTGCTTCATGTTTTTCCTGTTCTTGTTTTAATGTTCCAGTCTTGAATGTTCTAATAATCCTTTGAAGCATTTAATTTCCTCTTTGCAAATCTGAGCCAAAACACAGACTATATTCCATTTGACAGATTTTTGACCATGAGGATTTTTTACATCTGTGCTTGCACACACACATACATACATACATACATACATACATACAATACAGGCGGACACACAACACACTTCAATAACACACCAATCTGTTACAAATCTGAAAGCAATCTTCAACCCAAATTCTTCAGGAGTTCATTCAGGGACTTATTCAAAGGAATAGGAGGAATATTCCTTGTAGTCACAATTATTTGACGGAGAAACATCTAGATTGCTTTCAGAGCACCATCCAGCAGAAGACTGTGTGGTCCACCAGAAAACTGAGCTTTCTTTGAGAGCCAGTGATGATGAAAAGCTGTTATTTATTTTGCCATGCAAACTATGCAATTTAATGTGTACTCCCCTTAGGAGGTGACATGGAAAACAAGACCTAAAGTCTTCTGATCTAATGCCCAAAATATATTGCATTTATTTGCTTTATATATTTTAATGGAAAGAGTTCTTTTGAAAGTGTGCATATTTAGACATAAAATAATCCAAATAATTTAAAATAATTATGTTGTAAATGTCAGTTCTTCATAAATGAAGCAATGAAGCATGTAGAGCAGAAACAGGGAAACATTGTCATGCAGGTACTCACTTTGTAAAGCTGCATTTTACAAGGAAATATTTTAATCATTGAAGGGATATTATCTTTCTGTGGCTGCTCCTTTGTTGTCTCCTTTGGTTGATTTCGATTTCAAGGAAAATCTCAGTGCTATTTTCATGGCCTTGGGGCAGTCTTGCCATATCCAACCTCCATGTGCTTCTCCAGTCCCCCATCCTAGGCAAGAGTGATGCATGTTCCTCTTGTGCTCTCAGTGGCCCAGAAGGATGAATGTCCAGAAGGATGAATGTCCAGAAGGGAAAAAAGGCTAGACCCTGGAAAATCCTGTGAGTTTAATTCTTCTGCACTCTTTCTCCATGATGTGTTCCTTTACAGTCTGTTGGATAAGCTAGAAAAAAGTTGCAGTGCAATGGGGAGCTCATTTGTACAGAGCAAAACTGTCAGATTCTACCTGTATGTGGTCGGTTTTATATAAAAACTCCCATTTTTTTCTGATTGTCTGATGGAAACCTGCATGTTCTCTAGCAACTTTCTTGTTTCCATCTTCAGTAAAGCAGTGACAAGTTTTGCTATCTCTTTCTGATTTCCAAAAGCCTCTCCTGCAGCACAGTCAGTACATGATGTGAAGCATTTTAACCCAAGCAGCATGCTGCTCTTTTCCCAAAAAAACTAAGATACCTACAAAGCCTTTTCTTCATAGAGAGGGAAGGTCCCTATGATATAAGAAAACACAAAAGGAATACTACTTCCAGATAACCCGCACTCAGTCCCTGATGAGTTTTCCTTACTTCTTTCCTCAGGGAGCCCCAGCTTGGCTACAGACAAAGGGAAATACACAGGAAAAGCTATGTGTTTGGATGAGTATAACACACCTGCACTCTCTCAGGAAAACATTTTAACTGTGCTGCCTTCTGGTCCAAAAATTATTTGGCAGAAGGCTTACTAACCATTTTTTGGTTGGTGTTTTGTATCTAGTTTTATAAATGGTACAGGGAATAGTGAAGCCGAGACTCCTGCCTAAATGAAGAGGATCAGTAAACACATATACGTTTCTTTCCTGGTATCTGCTTGAAGAATGGTCACTTTTCTCCCCAGAAGTTCACAAAGATGTTACTGGATACCAAGAGTGGGCTTGGTGTCCAGGCACAACATTGTGTGCTTTCTGATCATGAGGTCAAAACCTGAAAGCTATATATAGCTTTATATTGCATGTAACTAAGAATATTTCTAAGATGTATAGTTTTTCTTTACAAGAACAATGTGCAGTTGATACCTTCAAGATACATAATTTTTCATTGCCCTTATATGCTTCTGAATATTACAGTATACTGAAAAAAATAAAAATTAATGCCATCTTAGCTGTAGCATTGTGTTCTATAAGAATGCACAGGAGCAAATTCAGCTTTACTAAGTGTGCTTTGTGTGGACAGAAACAGAATAACCAGTGATTTAGAGACGTACCATCCCATATGGAATGAAAATAACAGAAATCACTTTTTGGCTCTGAAATTCTGTTACTTCATGTGCCTGAGTAAGTTTATCAGCAAGAGAGAGAATATGGGCGAAAAGGGACTGGTATAAATCAGAAAAAAACTCTGTAGCAAAGTATTCTCTCACATAGATAGTATCTCACAAATAAACAGAACTTTTGAAAAGTTATTACTAGTCCCATTCTATTAATCAGAGAGAGGAGCAGTTTTTTAAACATCTGATCTGCAAAGAATAATGCCATTAACAAATATTTTCTGAATAAAGCCTCATTTAAGCAAAGACTTCTCAAAGCATGCATTCCCTAACAAATCCTACCAAATAGTTCTAATATTTAAATTAAAGATTTTATAACTATAAGCAGATTCTACAGGTGAAACAGATAATTAATTTATCCATTTATTCCACCCCATTTGGGCTCAACAAGGTACTTTATAAAATGGAAACAGGTGCACAGAGATTTGCTCTTCTTGTAATACTTACTTTATATGTAGCAGTTACCATTTAAATCATTTATCTTCTGAAATGAGAGGGTGTGGGGTTTATTTGTGAAATTAAGAGCCTTGCTGAAGTTTTTTTTTGTATAATATTGGCTCCTTCTGTGGTGGTAATGAGTCAGTATGTTGGCATAGGGTATTGATCAATGCACAAGGGTGAGCCCAGACCTGAGCTGTTGCTTGTGTTGTGCTGGATGAAACAGATTCCAGCTATGCTTCAGTTATGATCCCTTTCTTCCTTCAAAGAGCTATACAGCAGCAGAGTTTATCACAAGCTTGGAAAAAAAACTCTAGATTTTATTGGCATATGAAACCTAGATTCAGCCCCCTGCATACATGTGTGCAGCTCTGCTCTCTAGGGACAATAGGCTGCAATGTTTTAAATAATGTAAGTGATTCAAGGTGTGTTTCTTATTTGTAGTTACTGGGCTGTCTCTTAACTGAGAAGAGCCGTTCTTCAGACAAAGCCCTGAAGAACAAAAGATTGAACTCAAAATGCCATTCAGTGGCATCTAAAATAACTGATAAATGCTTTTTCTATTCCTGTCTCTCTGACAGGTATGGTATTAAACATTCTCTAGTTGACACTGGCTACAGGAATTTCAGAAATGTAATAAAACCATAGTTTTGCAGTGAAATCACCCATGGTATGAGCTGAGTTTTGATAAATTATGGATTTCCCTGCTGTATGGAAAGGCCCCAAAAGATTTGCTTTGTGGATTTTCAAATGCATAAAATATTTTTTGTTTCTACTCTTTCTGCTCCAATGTGTTTTTCTAAAAATCAGTCAATTTCAAATTCGTTCAGGATGATACAAAATGCATTAGCTTCTGTATGCTTGAGATTATGCATTTAAAATACAAGTACACATTTCTAAGTGAGCTTCAGAATACATTGCTGTTTTTTAGCTGATATGAATTTAGCCTACCAAATTACAAAAAGTAATTTTTTTACTGTCTTTTTTCTGGCAGATGAATATCTGAATATCTTCATGACAAATACATGTAGGAAAATAATATATTACTGATTTCTTTCATTGCTTACCCTATTGTGAACATCTAGTTATCACCAGATTTCTTGTGTGACTGCACAGAGAGTCCCAATATGTATTTTAGGAAAAGCGGTGTCACAGACTCTGATAAGTTCATATTTATAAATTTAAAATGATTGGATACAAGGAGAATTAATATTTTAAAGACAGTTTGTGGGTTGCTTAAGGAATTTTTGTGTGCAAACATTGCCCAGTAAAGGGAGTAAAAAAATATGTGCTTTCCAACTAAATGTACCCAATAAACCCTAAATGACGCAAAACACATCTGGCTTCAGGTTTTGCAATGCACTCCATAAATGAATTTTGATTAGTCACAGGTTTGCAAATCTACAAAGCAAAGCTGTGTGCAGTGTCTCTGAATATGGAACCTACTTGTGGTACTCTGCCAGAGACCCTGCAAAACTTATATTTCACCACCTTTATGAACACTTCTGTGATTGTGTCTGAACTGCACTTTGATTTTTGTCTTGCTCAACATAAAGCACAAATCAAAATTCAAAGCTAAAGATTCTGTATAGGTAGAAGCAGGAGAAAATGAAGATTTGAACAAATAATGGCTCCACAGTCAAATTTGCATAGGACTACTCTTTTGCTTTTATTTGCCCTTCAATACATGAGCAATTTGTATTTTGAAACTCAAACACAAACACCAGGATCAGGATTTAAAGGATGAGGTTTTAAAAACTGTATCTTGCATCCAAAAGCTGCTCAGATCTGTATCACTGTAACTAGCATATCCATTTAATTTTTCATAAGGAAATAATCTCAATCCGTTACTTTGCTACTGGTCCAAGACTGTCAGAAGTTATTTTGGTCCATATTTGGAAGTAAGGAGGTGATCTCAGTAGAGAGGGATAGAAAATATTGTGTGGCAAGAGGGCAGCCATGAGAAAAGAGAAAGCAAGAAGAGGAGGTGCTTGTAAGTACATCTTGCCATTAGTGAGTGTCTAGTCATTCCCTTCTTGGTGCTCAGTAAATAGAGTAAACATTGTGCCCATCAGAGCCAGAACTTCAACATGCCTTTCATTTTGCTAGAAGAAAGAGAAGAAAAATTGCCCATAATGATTCGTGCACTTCAGTGCAACTGGAATAAGTAAGAAGAGGAACTTTCTGGCACACAGTCTCCCAAAAGAGATAGAAAGCTGTAGGAAATATGGGAAACAGAGAATGAAAAGCACCCTTGGCTTCATCCTTTATCTCATCTACTCTGATTTATCTCTCTGGATGATCTTGAAGGAATTATATGTGTAACCTGTTTTGTGATGTTTCAAACGTGTCCCAGATGTCAGCCCTCAGTATCAGAGTAGGGAAGTCTGTTTATAGGGAAATGCGATAGCTGCAATTTATGGTCTGACAAAGTCACTTTAATAACTGATTAGTGAGTTAGTGGGTTTCTTTTACTTTGCTTCTACTAACCACTTTTCTGCCATCAGTTGAGATGTCTCATTTTACGATTTCAAGGATGCTCAGAACAATGCTAGAAGGCAAATGGACTAAGAACAGCCCATAGAACTGGATTTTAATTTAAACAAAACAAGTACAAATACAGCTACTATATATCCCAGCTAGAAATTTACCCTTCAAAATATGAAAATCCCCACTAAACTATACTGTTGTTTCCAGTATTTGGGCACATCAAAAAGTTCTTGATTTTTATAAAAGTCAGTTCCTCTCACAACTGGAAGATATCTGTCAGAAAAGTTTAGTCAAACCAAACAGACACTTCCACAGTCTCTCACTGCACTAGTCAATAAAATAGCAAGGAGCAGCAGATTTTAAGCTCCTGTCTTTGGCTTTTCCAAAGCTGCAGAAACAATCAAATGAGGAGACCCAGTCATAACATGTCTGGGGAGGCTGCAATTATTTTGCACAGCTTTGTTGCATACCTGAGGCCATAAACTCATCTCCACCTGAAATACTCTTGTGCCACAGGTTTTAAGTGGCAAAAAAGGGAGTTTGAGTGGGAAAACAAGGACAGGGCTCAGATCTGAAACAATGAACAAGAGAGGGTGAAAGACAAGAGGAGAGCAAAAAGGAGGAGCAGGACCCTTCATGTGGGATGGCTGTGCTGCATAGATATGCAAGGGAGTTGTAAATGTGGCAGCTACACAATGACTGGTTTGTCAAGGTCAACGTAAGAGGTGGGAAACTCACCTGTGGCTCTGCAGAGCACATACAGAGAAGATCCAGCTGAGAGCTCAGCATTCCAACCAAGATACAGTCACTGTGGGCACCTCTAGTGCCATTTCAGATTCATAGCGCCAGGTGTGACAAGTGTGTTGATCCTGCGCTGTGTCAGCAAGGGTGGACCAGAACGCCTGGATACCCCCGATGCAGGTGGACTGGGAATCAAGGCAAGGAACTCAGAGCCCACAAGTCTGAGCAGAACTGCTCACCCCAGCAATTAAGCAACCCTTCTTGAGAAGTTTCTTCGACAACCTGGCTTTCTGACTGGGGAAACTGCATGGGCCTTATCACAAAGACTCTGTTTTGCTGTGTGGTAATTGCGTCCAGGCTCATGCAAGGTGGGTGGGTATTCTGGAAAAAAATCCAGTCTCATCTCTCTGAAAGGGTAAGGAAAGAGAGACACTCCATGAGTAAAAGTGAAAACGGACTGAGTCCCAGGACTTCCAAAAACATGAGTAGATGTTAAACTATCTTTGTACACAAAGCCTGTCTAATGTATCTTGTAAGGTAGATAAGATGATGTGTGCGTGTTGTGTCAAGACCCTTCGTTTTCTATTGCCCCAAAGTAACTGCTAAGCAGGAGTGTTCTAGAAGGTACTTACCTACCTGCTAGCATTCATCACATGTTCCCAGATGCAAAATACAGCTGACTGCAGCACAGCTTGAACTATATAGTGATGAGTGCTGGTGATGACATGCAGGGACAAGGCAGACATCTTCATGGTAAAGAAATGGCAAGTCCTCTCATGAGAATGAAAAGCTTAGAAGGTCTCTCTGAGGCATGTATTTGGAGACCAGAAAACCTCAATGAGCCCTAAAGCAATGCCATGATCCACCAACCAAAAAAACAAAGGATGTGCCTCTGAAGATTGCAAAGGTGATCACTCTAACCTGATTAAACTGGAGACAAGACTTGAATAACATGGTTATATAGAGACAAAGTGAACTCCGTTGTAATGTAGTCCTCAGAATGGAAGTATACTTGAGGTTCCAGTCATTCATTTTTGACAATAAGAAATTAAATTTCTGATCCCTGCTTTCTTCCTCTGGTTCACTCACATGTGGTTGCCTGCAGCCACTCTGCATTCATAGGAAGGTTTGACTGGATCTCCAGAGAAGAGCCTAGAGGCTGAACTCTGGTCCTGGCAGAAGAATTTGTTATGAAAACCCAGAACTGGAAATGAAGAAAACCCATGCTGCCAGCAGCATGCTGGCCTGTGAGCTTAAGCAGTCTGCTTAAGATTTCAAGTAAATGTTTCAAAACTGGAATAACTTCACTCCTCCTATGTCTCTTAGGAGTGGCATGAGGGGAAATTGGATTGCAGAGATGCAGAATAGATAGAAAGAACGTGCAGACTCCTCTGCTCCACTGTCACAAACACAAAGATAGGCTTACTTTTGTTATGGTATCATGGAAGAAAGAAGCAATTAGCATTACTACAGTTCACAGGCTGAACCATATCCACTGTCTCAACACTCATTTTCCTGAGATGAAAACTTTTCTGCGGCTGTGTTATTTGTCCTTTCCAGACAGGCTGAGGAGAAGCCTTGTACAGCCATCTTATCCCATGAAACAATGGAGGGCAGTTTGTGATTTTAGCTTTCTGTGAAGTATGTGTCACCTGTAGACAGGGAGCTCTCATATCTTGCCTGGACAAGCTACCTGTAACTCTTGACTTTTCTGATTTAGCTCCTTCAAGCAGTCCATTTTCTGGAGAGTAGCAAATATGTCTTCAAAATTGTGTGATCTAGCATCAATACATTTCTCATGAATTCTCCACATTTCCCTACTTCACAGTAATTTTTCATCCATTTCAGATGCTTTACATAGAGTAATCATCTCTTCAAAGGCTTAACACTGGTATTGAAAAGAAGGTGATGAAATATATCCTGAGGAACAAATAATAGAAGACCATCTAGAAATGTGATCATGTCTGTTTGCAAGTCCCCGTTATTTCACTCACCCTGATTCCCCAGACTCGCTGTTATCTTTTCCCCAGTTTTACTGTGGATAAAAATATTTCCTGTGATGAAATATTTCCTCTAATTCAGTAACAAATATCTTGCTAGATAACAACTATTCAGCTACATAAAGTGATCCATATTCTTGACCTGCAACTGCCTGTGTGCAATAAATGAAAACTAAAAAAAATATATATTATGTTGTTTTTAAAGAAGCCTGTGAGCATTTGCAAATTAGAAGGACAAAACTGAGTTTGAAACATGGGTCAGAGAAGAGATTCATTAAAGCTATTAGAAAAGAATTATTAGCTTCCATTCCTATTTCTTATTGCTTCATAGTATGATTTCATGCAGTTGAAAGACCTAAACGTGGTAGACTGCATTCAGGAAAGTAATAATTTGGTTTTTTCCTTTTTCAGCAAAATTCCTAAGCAGTTAAATAATTTTAAACCAAGTCCTACAGAAATTAGTGACTGCTATATCCAAAGTTAATCACATGCTGCCTTGTTTTGGGGAATGGCCCTAGTGAAGCTCAAGGATAAGGGCAGTTTTCATATGCTAGCAGCAACCTGGATGACCATGGTAGTGGTGGTGAGAGTATAAAAGCATTTGCAGCTGTGTCATAGCAGTCTCAGAGGGATTGTTTGTGTTGTGTTGCAAACAGAAAGGTGACTAAAAACTTAGAAAAAAACAAAACTAAAGGCTGACCTTGCCTAACATCCTTGTCTCCAGCAGTGTCCAATGCCAGATGTTAAGGAAAGAGGCACATTTCTGTTGAATACTTTCCTAATATCCAATGACAAGCAGTTCATTAATTTCCTGGGAACTCATAAGCAACAAAACCCATTAGATTTTTCTTTTCTGAATTTCTGCAATTCTTTCTTGAAACTGCATACTTAATATTCACGCTGCCATGATGGCCCCACCATGGAGCACCCCAGCTTAATTGCCCACTCAGTGCAGAGGTATTTTGTGTTTTGTTTTCTGCACCCATCTGATTTGATGCCTGGTTCCTGCAACAGAGGAAATGGTGAATGCTCTTTCCCTGTTAATTTTTCCCATTGCACTGATTGCCTTAGTAAGAACTACTAACAACAACGTCAATAGTGTTTCCGATAGAGCTCTGGTCTGTTTAATTGTTCTTGAACAAAAGCACTTGATAACTCTTGTTGCTTTTCTCTTTGCCTTTTCCATTTCTTCTATATCCTTGAGGCACTACACTGTACCCAAGGTATGAGAGAATAAAGGTTATTTTCTGTAAAGGCATTTTCTACTGTGCTATTTTTGGTTTCTCAAATAATTCCAAGCACTCAAAATGCCATTCTGACCAATGCAGAAGAGTGGCTGATTTTTAGTTTTTTCTGTGAAAACCAGGATCCTATTAACATATAGAAACAGCCTGACACGAGATTCTCATAGTGTAAGTAAAGGTGAAACTTCATTCTCTGACATGCACCAGTTTGCAATTATCTACACTGAATTTCATCTGCCATTCCTTGTGTTATGTCTTAGTGCTGTGAGGCTTCTATGTAATTCTTTTTAATTAGGTTTTATGTTTGCCTCCTAAATAACTTATATATAATTAGCAGTCTAATAATACCTTTCACTCCCTTTTCCAAATCTGAAATCCTTGTGACCAACCTGATCACCAGCTTTCACTCTGAAAAGTGATTATTAGTTTCCTGTTATCTAATTTTATCCTTTGTTTTAGTCTATACAAGGCTTATCCTTCATGTCCTAAGGCTGAGGAACTTTGTGAAGAACCTCTGTTGAGGAACAATCCTGCTGCCTGGTGCAAGACAAGAGCTGTGCATCCTCCTAGACTCACTTCCAGGAAGCAATAGTGGTACCTGAAAATCCCCTTGTCAGTAACTCAGGTTTGGCCCCCGTTATCAGGACCCCATTAACAGTCTCATGGACATAGCAGTTTTGTACCTCTTCGTTCAGCACAATGATAGGAGAGATGCCTATGCTCTCTGTTGCTGATGAAAAATATTCCCTTCAGTCTCAGATACAGTAGGGCATGCAGCAAATGCAGCAGGTGTAGCCAGGTACACTCCTCATCCTGCAACATTTCCCACTCTGAGCTTTTCTTAACTTATTATAGACCTCTCAGCACTCCTTTTGTCTGCTAACCAAATTCCCAAGGTATTTCTGTCATCCATACTTCCCTTCCACCTTTAACCTCTTGCAATTGCAAATGTTTATTAACGTGACACATGATGTAGCTCCTGTTCCAAGTGTTTGGCATAGTGGCAGGACAGTTGTTCCCTCTCTGTGGGCTCTGTGAGTGCTCAAAGAATTTTTTACCCACAGGGAAATTGCTTGAGGCACATTTAACATATTTGGACAAGTGCTGACTGGAATAACTGTGTCATCCCTTTGTTGGTTCATGGGATAGTGGTTAGGACAGAAAAAGTATGGGCACACTTTGTTGTAGAGAACCCAGGTTGTTTGTTTTCAGCAGAAAATGGTGTAAAATCAGGGTTACAAAGACATATTACCTAGTTCTTGAGGATATTTACATCTTGGAATTTTTTTAACTACTTGACTAAAAAAGCTTTAAGCCATAGCAGGGCACACAATGCTTGGCCTGAAAGTTATGCCCTCAGGTGACTGTTTTCTTTCTTCTTTGTGTAACATCAGAAACTACCACTGCTACAGATAAGTATCTTATGCCATCTGAAAACCAAAAGTAAGCATTTTATACATTTTTTGCCTGGCTTTTCAGAGGATATTGACAATTACAGCAAAGCTTGAAATAAAATGAGGGCAAAGTGCATGGGAGATGGGAATTAGGCATCTGACACCCAATTCCAGATTGAAATAAAATCGCAATGTCTTGCCAGAGGTCAGAAAGTGAAGTTGGGAGAAGCTCAGCAGAAATGACTTAGATTTGCATTTGGCAATCATAGCCATACTAACACTGTCTGGATCATTATAGTACCTAACCAAAAAATAAAAATTTCTGAAAGTCTCGTTGAAAATAGCAGATGCATCTCCATTGTTATATTTTCTCTTCTTTTTTTGGCCTACATATTTATTAGCCTGTTGCAAATTATTTGAAGTCCTACTTTAAGGGACAAGCACATTGCCAGTAAAATCATTCCATTCACTCCCATAGCAGAAAATAAGAATAAAACAAGTATTTCTTTTGTGGAGAAGCATCACTCACTTGCAGAAGTAAGAGAAAATTTTAATGCTGTTTTCTTCCAGAAGAGCTTCTGCTTGTGTGACTGATGGAGAGGTCCTCCACTCCTTAGGTCATTGTCCTCTCTTTTAGTGCTTCTATTTGCTACAAGTTGCCTCACAATAGAGTGGGAGAGAAAAGAAGATATAGCTCTGCACTAGCTCTTCAGGTGACCAATTATGAAAGTCCCCCCTTTGCATTTTGCCTGACTATTCAGGAAAACTTCTCCCTCTGAAAATAAAAAGCATCTTGGGACCAGCACATCCTTATAAAGAGATTCTGCTTTTCCTCTGACATATGGTTGCAAAAAGGTCTGCATTTGGTTATTGTTTTAATACAACATGACCGATCCTGGTAGGTCCCAGCTCAAAACCAGCATTTCCCTTCCATCTCATCCTAATTAGCTGTAATGAAGCAACTGTTCAGACTAAGACACAACGACATGACACCTGTAAAAATAAAATACAAGATCGTAAATATAATGATGTCATCATAAATCTGCCTTAATTAAATAAAATTTTAAAAATTGCAGTATCTTTATTTCACACTATGTATCACACAAAATGCAATCCTGAAAGTGCAGGTGTTGAGGCAGTAAGAAGCTCATGCACCAGTACCATGCACTGGTGAAAGCCTGTAGGGCAGAGTTTTGCCATTGCTATACTATTGCATGGTCTCTGAAGTCCAGGTTGCCCTTAAGTTCAGTGGACTTTGGATGTAGTCCCAAATGCACAACCTAGAACATCATCTTGAATATATGTTATATTCCCCCTCTGATTTAGAGGTTTCGTCAACATGCAAATGGCTGCAGGCAGCTCTTAGGCCAAGACAGTCATGACTCCAGAGCTGTGTCATTTTCTTTCAGCTTTTGAACAAGGGACTCCAAACCCCAAATCCAATCTTTGTTTAGTCTGTGGGCTTTATCTTGCACTGTGAAATTCACCTGCAGACCTGGAAATTATACTTAAGTTTTCTCCTCCTCTGCCTCTCAGACCAAAGCTCCAAGTTAGGGGTGTTCAGGGCCAGGATTTAAAAGGGCAAGAGCTGTGTTTGTGCACACAATATTTGAATGCACACTTGTTGCATGGTCAATCCTGCTCATGCGTGGGAGAAAAGGAGTGGATTTGCATTTGTTAGATATATGCCCCAGAGCTCCTTTGGCTGAGGTTGCCATCTACCACTTTTTGTGAGCCTGTGGGTTTGCATTTGTCCATTTTGATGACAGCATGGGGGAGTGTGTGGATCCAAGAGGGATAAAATAGATTTTAATCTCTGGCAGCCCACCCTCATGCCTCTTCTAGCCATCTGGGAGCTTCCTACTCTGGCATTGCCCCTGTACTACGGCTTCTGCCAAGGCTGGGTGTGCTTTTAGCTGTGCCTGGTGAGGCTTCATTCCTCAGTGCCCGCATGCAGCCTGAAAGTTGGCTCAGTCCTTCCTCCCTTCCACTTCAAAGACCCCAGGTGAAAGGAGCATGTCAGAAGAAAACCTGCCCTGATCACAAGGATAGAGTTCTCGATTTTCTGCAGGTATGGTTTGAATACATGTCCTGCTTCGAGGCATTTTTCAGCATGAGATTCATACAGGTGCTTTCATCACAGATGTGAACTACTCTCTGATGAATAGATGAGGTCACAAAAGAAATAAAATAAGAGGAGGAAAGGGGAAAACAGTATGCTCAAATCATTGGCATTGTCTTTCCTTGGGACAATTCAGCCGACTTTGTGCCCTTTGTGTCTTCATGCTGTATAGTTTCAATGTAAATCTTTCTACTTCATTCCCCACAGAGATATTCACATACTGCTTCATAAGTCCCCTGCTCTTTTCTCAGCAGACAGGTTGTGTCAGCCTCGAAGTTTCTCTTTCATTTTGCTGCCAGGGAGCTCTGAAAAGATTAGCAAGCCCTACAAACCCATTATCAGTTAGTTGCATTAGCCCACAGGGAGGAGTGTTGCAATAGGTGATATCTGATGGTGGCAGATATTTATCTCCATGGCAGCATGAGTTTTACAAATACACAACTGTAGCTCAATCACCCTTTTTCTGGGAGAAGCAAGTGTATGGTACTTTGAGGGTAACTGGTAGATTCTCAGACTTGTGGTCTTTAAAGGGTTAAAAAGGCGAGAGGCAGTGTGAGAAAGCTCTTTTTTTCCCAACATTTCTAACAAGCTGAACAAAATCCAGGCCTTGTTTAATGAGCACGTATTTTATACAAATAAGCTCAAACGAGCTTACCCATCTCTAATTAAACTAGAAAAGAAGCATTTGTCCTAATTGGACTGCATAACTGAAGAATTAATTGTGTGGCTGCTTAGAATTGCAATCTTATGGCCCAATTCACAGAAAATACCTTCATGGTAGGACATACACAAGTTTGCTCCTGTCTTTTTACCAACACATAAGCCCATGTGTGATTTTGATGCTTTAGTTTTATTTTTTAAAGGAAGACTGGTCATGCAGATATACATGGGCCTTAGTGGAGGGTAGGTACAGTATTTCAGTATTCTAATTAGGCCACGAAAGAGTAGTTCTCTATCACTGTAATTAGGTACTCAGTTAATTCCAACGGGGGAAATGCCGTGCTAGCTTATTTACAAATATCAAAAGGGTGACTATTCCATTGACTTGGCTTACAGAAACAAAAAACGTGGCATGGGAATTCATATTTCTTTCAAGTAAGGCCTGGCTTTGTGCATAGCATTGCAAGAAGCTCTGGAGCTGTTGGAGAAACATCTGCTGTGTTCAGCGTGCTCGTTAAAACTGAGGAGCGATATTGCTAAACACCTTCTCCCTGTAAATCTTGCAAGTCTCTCCTGCTCTGTTTATCAGCTGGAGCAAGTTTCAACGACTGACCATGCTGTACAACCAACTCTGCTGTGAGAGGAATGACATGCACCTAGCCCTGAGCACTGCCAGCAGGACTGTCAGCATAGCTCCCACTCCGAGATCTCTGGCAATGATACACAAGACAGAGTGCTGCACGGCTGTCAGCCACAAGCTGGGGCATGCAGCAGGTTGGCAGTCATAGGGATCTCACTTTGGCTCATAAACTAAATACTTTCTATAGGACTCCCACCTGAAACCCTGCTTCTCTCTGGCCAAGCTGCTGTCACTTCGTTTTATTCCTTCTAAAGCAGTGTTCTCAAAGTAGTGTAAGTGATTTAGGTGCATGGCTGTCTTTGGAATTTTGCTGTAAACAATATGTTGAATTACTTCAAAAGGCCATGAAATTCCCTGTTGAGAAACAGTAGCTGTGAGAACACCATGCTGAATGTTTCCTATACTCTAGCACTAGCAACAATACAGGCCTACTGTCAATTTTCTGTTGGCAGGGAATGAGTATAATGTACATCAAGACTTGAAGATTTGGCTACATATAGATGTGAACAATGGAGAAAAAACCATGAAGCATTGAGTGATATGTTTTTCAAGGTCTTCTTGATTGTTGTCTGCAAGGAGAGCTCTGTTGTTCTGTAGCATAGGCTGTAAAGATGTGCTATATTAACTGCTCAACTTTAGATTCTATTTGATCTTTCAGTGCATAGGAAGTTTATTTGTTGGACTCATTTCTTCTTCCTGTATCAGGTTTTCATTTAAAAGTTCCAAAAGCTCCTATCTGTCTTTTCCTTATTTAGAACTTTTTATTGCTTGAGTCATGCCTGTTTTCATTTATTTTCCAAGATGTACATGAAGTGGACAGAAAACCAGAGGATCTTCCTAAATTAGACACAGTAAATAGAATTGCAGACCTGAATATGATACAAGGCAGAGTTAAAGACCTTAAAACCCCCTCATCTGTATCACACAGTCACTGATGCAAATCTTAGCCAGGAAATGCACAGAATCTGGTAGAATTTTTCCTTGTGGCTCCAGAGCAAACCCTCACGCTCAGTCTAAAGTTGTACCAGATAAGGGTATGTGTGCAGTTTTCCTCATGTCCTAAATTAAAGCAAAGGAATGTGAACTACAGGGAGCAGAAAAAGAGCATTAAATGTACCTCTTATGGCTAAAGCTCTGCTCATAGCACCATAGGGTGACACTTCTAAACCACTGACACCCAAACTTTCTGCACTTCTGGGTCCATGCTGAGAAAAGATCTGGGTCCACAGCAGCCATCTGTCTTGTGGTCAGATTTCCCTAGCTGGGACCTGATTTTTAACACATGCCACTGAGAACATCTGCCAGGATGCCGGGGGCAGTGGCCTGTATGCTCCTCATTTAAAGGGAGTCTTTATAATGAAAC
Organism: Sclerurus mexicanus; assembly: GCA_013396755.1. Taxonomy (NCBI): domain Eukaryota; kingdom Metazoa; phylum Chordata; class Aves; order Passeriformes; family Furnariidae; genus Sclerurus; species Sclerurus mexicanus. Next base: position 230,732 of record VWZF01001773.1, on the reverse strand, counting down.
TCTAATTTATGTATAAAACAACAGTCATTCTTTGCGTTCCTGAGGTTCAACCACCTCAGCTAAGGTTAATACAAGACACTGTTAACCTACACTTCTGTTGGCATTTTAGAGAGGGAAAGAAAATAGGCTTTGACCCTCCTTGCTTCTATATGGGTCAGTTCTAATGATTCATGCCCAGAATTTTAAATAGGTGTATGAAGAGAATGATTGCATCTCCCTGTGCAGGTAAAGCAGTACAAAATATCATATCTACTTTCTAGGATTTTTTACTTAAATAAAATTCTGAAGCAGTTGAGTGAAAGTTTACTCCTAGTATGTGTGGATGGTACTGTCAAAGGCCTGTGAAGGATTATAGCATTTATTTTTTTAATCTGTACAACTGTCAGTGGTAGGTGGCCACAACAATGGAAAAAGAAGTCCCCATGCAAAGTAACAGCTGAAACACAAGCTTTTCTATCTTGTATAAAAGATCTCAGTGATTGCAGTTCAGTCAGTGACTTAAATGGAGAGTGCAATTCTCTGTTTGGTGTTCTGAGGGAAACAGACTGCACTGCCAAAAACTTCGACACATAATTTGGTGCAGTTGACCAGTCTGCTGCAGTGAGAAGAGACTGGAGCAGTCTGGAGACCAGATTGACTCACAGTGACAGGGAAAACAATTGCTCTTTTGAGAAAAGTTTGGTGTTTGCCTGGCAGCCTGTTCGTACTGTCAGAGTCCTATTATTATTACTCAGGAAATAATACTTTACCAAGTTTAAGGGAATACATGTCAGGAACTTCTTGTTTTATCCAAGAGAGAGATTCCTTGCAATACTAGGTACTAGGTAAACAGGTACTTCTTAGCCACCCTCTCCATGAATACAGCATCCTCAGGCAACTACCATATTTTTAATTTAGTCTCTTCAAATTGCTATGTAGCATTACTCACTGCTTTCCCAATGCAGTCTGTATATCTTGGCTTGGAGTCCATCTATCTCGCCACAAGAATGAAGAGTTAAAATCTGCCACCACTCACAGTGGTGTAAATGCTGAGAAAGTACTTGAGGCCAGTGTAGTCATACTGGATATATGTAGATGTAAGTGACAGCAGAATTATTAAGTGTCTGTTTAATACCAGCAAAATTCTACCTTGCTTTATGATTTGTTCTCTAGTTCTCAATCCTTTGCACTGGACAAGTTAAAACAGTATTTGACACATTCTTAAACAGCAGGGTGTAATTTATTACAATTCAATTACAAAAGCGTCACAAGAGAAAGGAATCAGTTGGTTAGACTGGGAAGGCATAAAGAGCCACTGGTAAGATGCACAAAGCCAAAAAGGAAAAGGAAAAAACCTCCCAGGGTCAAATACAGGAAGATCTTGCCTCTTCATGAAACTTATCTTTCTTCTCCAGTTGACAAATGTTCATAAATTGGGGAGTGTTGAAGGAGCTCTTGCCTCTCTCCAGGTCTTGGGATAGAGGCAGTATGTGCTGACTGCCTAAGTCTGCCTGAAGGTAGAGCAGGCCTAGACTGTTTTTGGAGTAGTATATTGACAGTGATTTATGTCTGGTATGACAGATATGACAGAGAAGGCAGACTTCTTGTCAAAAGGAAGCTCCTATGGAACAGCGTGTTCTGTGTAACCCTCTCCTGGAAGAGATCTTGAGGATACAGTGTGTGCAATCAAAACGGAGCTGCAGGCAACACATGTAATCAGTGAAGGCATGTTGAGTACAGGCCAATCTCAGGAAAGCTGTAGGTAATATTTTCTCTGCATATAAATGAGGTCTGCCAGTGATAACTTGTGTCTTGAACCAATTTCCTGTTCAGGATTGTATGCTCATAAATTGTTCAGAAATCATAAATTGTTCCTTGAATAGCACCTTCTTCTCATGAAGAACTGTTTAAAATTATGGTTGTGAGAATTCAAAAATGCCCAAAATTTCTTCACATGGTTTGTGCTTCTCTGTCACAATGAGAACATGAGTTCTCCATTCAAGACTTTCTGGAGCCAATGTAAATCATCCTAACTGTGCTAAAAGCAATATGACTGTTCATGTCACACACCAATGGAGCATTACCTGTGTCTCTCAAGAAAAACAGACCTTCTCAGATTGCTGCTGCAGCTAACACATTAGCCTGGAAATGAAGAATCATCTCATTGTGTGTGTCACTTCATCCAGGCACACCTTAAAAAGGGGATGGAAGAAAAGATTCTGAGATTCCTCAGAAAGCCTCTACTTTAACACACACTGTAAATTATTTTTCATACCCTTTGGGTCTCCTTGTTTTTCTCTTACTCATGTGAATCTGTTTGGTATTCCAAACACCAAAACTTTCTGCAACTCTAAGTAAAAAGAGACAAATTGTTCAGCTTAATGATATGAGACCAGTGCTCAGTTGGCTGTGATGGAGTTTTCAAGAAAGATCTTGCAACAACATGTCAACAGGTCAGCCTCTTTCCTGTGGAATCTAAATTGAAATTTTTTGGCTTGCTGATGTGACAGAAAACTTTCATAACAAAGCTTGTGCTTGGTTAGTATTTCATACTGTAGTATTGGAAAGAGGTATAACAGAAAGCAGAAAAGACCAAAATTCAAAGGAAATGTGGCGCAGTCAGACTACTCAAGAAAAGAAAGAGAACATTAGCAGAACTTATGATCATCTGGTTATTGAGACACAGTTCAAGATTATTTTCAACTTTCAAGTAATATCTTTCATTAACCTAACTATGAAACACCTCTCTGTTCCTTAAAATATCTTTTTGAAACGAAAAAATGAAAGTGGTTTTTTTAAGCTGGTTTCCTGTGATTGTGATATTTAAACAATCACATTCTTTGAGTGGATCTGCATAAATTCACATTAAGAAAATATGTGAATGAGTAAAGGAGATAGACTTTATTAATGCCCTGAGGTGAGGAACCTTTCAGAATTCTTGGAAACTCACCTTCAGAGCACCAAGTCAGAAGATAGCCCACTGTGATATTTATTTTCTTTTTCTGCTAGAATCAAAACTAGAAGAAAGGGCTAATTTTATTTAGATTAAGCTGCATGATTCAACCAAAAGCCTCCAAAGATTAAATATATCCTTCATTTTGCCAGGGTTACCTTCTAACTTGCATTTCTATTGCGTGGTACACCAGAAAAAAATCAACAACAGAAACACCTCCTTAGGGGCCTACTTGTCATCTCCCATATGTCAGCTGTGTCAGTTGAAATGCACAGGCAGAATAACAGCAAAAGATGCTTCAACAGTCTGCTATATGAGACAGAATGAATATTATGTTAATGGCCTAAATATGAATTCTTTGGCATCTCTACCTTTAACATAATTTATTTGTTCCTAGTCAATCTAAGATAATGTAAACTACTTTGGAAATTCTAGCAGCAAACACACCAATTCCTAGACCAGTTCTGCTTCTCTCAAAAAACTGCAAAATTATGCAAAAACAAAATCATGAGGTCAAGATAGAAAAGCAACATATGGATGTGAGAAACCAAATATGATAAGGCAAAATTTAGGAGATGTGACAGTGCCCATCACTTTCACACTAGGTAGAAAGACTATAAAGTTTGGTTTTCTGTCCCACAAAATTCCCAAAGGGAAAAGACTTCTTCAGTATGCCCCATAATTTATCAATGTGGTGTTGTCCCAAAAGTCTTTGCACAAAGGGCTACAAGTCACAGAATCTCTTGCAGTGAATCAAAATGTATAAAAGGCAAATGTTCTCCAAGACAGACATTCATACATCTCCTTAGTAATAATTACGTCATTAATTAAATATTGATGAAGCATTATTTGATTGTCAGGGAAAGAATCTCTGTTAAGAGATCTAATAAGATACTAGTATTGGCTGGTATAATTCAGAGAACTATTTTTCCAAATGTTTTTACACTTACGTTGCTCTGAAACTTAGTGCTATGTATGTAGGACCACTTGTAGAAATTCTCCAATTTATATTCAAACTAACAAGAAAATTCTGTAATTAGTTGCAGGATGAAAGTAGACAGTGATTAGATAGTTTGATTTTTAAGACCTTACCTAAGAGGAATGAATTTCACACTTTCCTATGTGAAGTTTGGAAGACCTTTTTTGTGTATCCATTGTTACATCAAGAATCAAGCATGATAATAAAAGCATAATTGGGATATTGATTTTACTTCATCTCATTGTGGCAAGATAAGGCAATGGTCTTTCCTATTGTGCCTTCTTTACTCCCCACCACATCACTCTGAAGTCACCTTTTCTTTCTCCTGTTCCTCTTTATGTTCCTCGTGATTTTTGGAGGAGTCCTTCACTGACGGAGTTTCTGGAGAAATTACTCAGGCATGACTCCTACCTTTGGTTGGCTGTTTGTCCTTTTACATTTTGTGAAGCTCATGGAAAGAAGCAGTGACACCAACACCAGAAATGCCAGCTCATCTCCTCACTTTTCTCCTTAGGCCTTCCTGTGCTTTTGCCAGAACCTTACTCATTAATGATCCATTTGATAGGCAGTCCTAAAGACAGAATACCATGGAACTGCCACATATCTGATTGGCAGTCTTGCTCACTTGTATAAGGAGATCTTTAACAGTAACTCTTTCTGTTCCAAGGTAGTCACTTCTTACCCTTAAAAATGTGACCATATAAGCCAGATACAGATCACAGTATTTTACCAAATAAATGCAATAAAATTAATGAAGCTACTAGTCTGCTGAAGACTTCTTGATGAGAATGAGGATTGCACTTCTTTCAGCCTAACTTCCCATGAGAGTTCTTGTTATGGAAATGTACTCACTACCACCTAGACCACTCCTCCATCTCAGACAGCAGTCAATTACCATTGCTCAAGAAAGTAAGGATGAGGCAAGTACCTGCAGTTCAGGTGCTGCAGTTTAGTTCTGAATATGGTGTTTGTGCTTAAAACAAGACATAAAATTAGGGCCCAGTAAGGGCAACATACTCTATACCTACAATGTGACAATTTATATTGTTGTGCCTGCTGGCAGTGTCTTTGTACTTCCACAGAATGGAGCTGATTCACTGGGACTTCAGCTTCAAAAGGCAAGATTATTCTGTGCAACTACCACATCAGGTTATCCATATTGCTTCTGCGGAGACAAAAACCCACAGTAGTGCCCCTATTTCAATGCCAGTTTAGATGTTGACAGTGTAATTGTTCTTGAAAGATTGGAAGTATATCCTTAAATACAACAATGTCAAAGAAAGCACAAATCCTTTGATACTCAGTGAATACATAGGGCCAAATATACTTTTCAGCCAGATTTTTTCAAATTTACTGTCTTCAGTAAGCCTACACAAGTATGACTGAAAAGAAAACTGTCTCTCAAATGCCGGTCTGCAATAAAGCTCTAGTTAAGGTGCACTTATGTTGAAAATGCCTATGTTGCTTGATTCTTTTCTCCAGTGTATCTGGTTGTAGAAATATTTTACCTATTGATCATTTTACAGGTCAAGCATCCATGTAATTCTTTTTCAAAGCCCTGAGTAGTACTGGTAAACCAAAAGGTCAAGACAAAACTTTACAGGAAAATACCAACATCAGTATCCTCCTCCTTTGCTCAGAAATTGTGTTAACATCAGTACTATCTCCATCTTCAAAATGATTCAAGATGATAGATCAAGGAATATGCCAGATAATAGAAAGTTGGAAGGAGCACACTGCAGTTTATTTTTATTTTTTTTCTGTCTGATCTCTGAAATGCTTTGGAGCATATCTGAAATGATTAAGATGGATAGTGCACATCTTGTTTCCTAAAAAGATTTTAACATTTTTGGGGGTTGTTATTTCATCTTGAGAGACTACTACCTGTGTCACAGATCTGATGTAGTCCTGTCAGTTACTTATACATGCTGAATCAGTATTTCTGTTGGTGGTAGTCATCTGCTTCACTAATTTTTCCACAACCAAACTTGCTTAAAAAGACAATAGAGTGAATGAACTTGTGGTAGTTCATCTAGTGGTGTTTTATTGTATATTCTGTCAGAGACAAAAAGGGATGAATGGGAGGAATTTCTAACACTGCATACTTTCAGGCAACAAATAAATGAGTCAATTAACTAGTTGTGTCTGGAGTAATTTCTATAGAAGGTTTAGTTGCCAAGGTTTATAGCAATCACAGAATGGAGGGAGCAAAACCAGGACAAATGATCACGTTGTAACTCACAGAAAGCCAGAGCTCAGCTGTCAAATGCATATATTTACAAATACATTTGGAGCTCTTTTCCAGTTTGAAACATGTTTGTTAGACAAAATATGCATCTTGAACAATGTCAATACTAATTTCTCATTAAATTTTGTTTCTGGCATTGAGGCTTTCTGGTCTGACTATTACAAGCCAGTATGAGCAGTCAGTAATACTGAGTTCTCTTGTCCTGAATTGCAATGGGACTGGATGATTGCTGTGGATTTTCTCCAGTGGGAATGTCTCTGTGCCATTAGCTGATGTATGTGCCATTTTCTGTGATGTATGCAGAATACTGAGACACATATAGACAGACTTAGGGAGCTGTTACCATTTAGGTGCATCTTAATCCCCTAGGTACAACCTCAAGGACAGTGAGAGAGGATGCTACTTGGCTGATTTTTGCCCTCACTCTGTCTGACATCCAAAGCAAAACTGAAAATCAGCACTGTTTCAGTCCCAGAGAGAAATGTATGTTGAAAATTTGTGTTGAGAAGCATATTGAAACACCCATGACAGAATCAAAAAGAATAAAGAAATTTATTACACTAATTCACCGTAATTACAGCGTTTTAACCATGAAGTGTGATAAAAATGCCTCCTCTTAACTGCTGAGAAATGCTGCATCAAGGCGTGTTTGTGCCTTCAGGGAAAGAAGTTAAGAAATTTTCTTCTTTATTCATAGTTTTCCTCATCCAGGCACAATGCCTCCTTATAACTGGACCTAAGAAATAAGATACTAGAATTTTGTCAATGCCTTAAACCCACAGATCTGTAGGTCAAAGCCAAAACGGAGCAAATACAGGCTAGCCTAGTCTGACCTCCTATGAAACAGTTGCCAGAGAAAGGCAACCAGGACCTATAGGCTACGGTTTCTTACCCTTCCTTTCAGAACAGCCAATAAAGTGACTTTACACTGCTGTAAGCTCATCACTGTCAAAATGATTTGGAAGAGCTGTTACAATTCAAATTCTACCAGAGATCAAAAATATACCTTTTTATTTTTTTTTAATATGGAAAGAATCCCCTCCCACCTTACAAGGGAATGGGAATACAGCAATTTCTCTATTGACAATGAGGTTAATAAAAGGCATCTTGTTGCGTTTCTGCTTAAATCCTAGTAACATTGTCAAAGAAGAAGCTCTGTCTTCCAGGTGTTTGGCACCTTTGTACTTTGGGGGCTAAAGTACAGAGGTGCCACCTAAGTTTGTGATTCCCCCGACTAACAAGTGTGAGGTCAGACCAGCACATTCAGTCGGTACCTCACAGAAGAAAGCAGGACTTCAACAAACATTTAGTGGCTGAAGATTGTGACTTTGCAACAAAGGCTTATGTCAATTCAGAAATCAATTAATTAATGTTTCTACAGCTCAGCTTCTCTCACAAACTACAGATCTTCCACATTTATCCCTCATTTGCTTAACTTTGGCCATGCTTGTCTGCAGTTGTATACTCCTTCCTTCATGGTTTGTTTCCAAGTTAGCAGAAAAGCCTCATTCTTCATTTTTGGCCATGACTGTTTCTACTTGAGTACCTGCTGCCCCAAATGTTTCTGCTGTTCATAACTGCAGCTTTGATTTAGCAGTGGTGATAAGCCACAGGCTTTATGCTTTGATAGATCTCATACTGGTTAGGTTGTAATGTTTAGGATTTGGGTAAGTCTCCAGGCAGACCCTCAGACTGCAATTAATTTGAGTGTTAAAAAGGATTGTGAAGAGTTCTGAGGCTGTTTCAGACCCAGCAGACGCTGTAGCAAGAAGGACCTTTGGGATTTATCAATGAATCTAGAGTAGTTCAGAGTTCCTTGGTTAATAAAATCTAAAACAAAATATTGGTTATCATCATTATAATTATACAGTTACACAAGTTAATTCAATCTGATTAGAAACAGCCCTGTGAAGAAACCACATGTTTTACTTCTTTTTAAATGGTTATAGTGCAACAACTTCTCACAGCTTCTATCTGGGGAGGAGAAAAAAATATAGCTAAAACCAAAGAAAAACACTGATTCAGGCTTTAAGCTTGCTCCTCCATGTGATGTGGGGAAGCAGTGAATTGAGAGGAAAGGGTCTTGCTTCTCCCCTTTTCCTCATTTATTAGATTTTAATATTTCTAGCTACAAGAAGGACTAAATAAAAACCAGGCACATTTTATCTGTGGTTTTTAACATTAGATCAGCTGAAAACCGTCCTCCTTTACTAGGAAGTGCCTGTATTTGCCAACAATTCTTTGTGTCTGACTCATTTCCTTATTACTTTTCTCCCCTTCTCTGTTTTCCCTTAAGGGATTGACTTTCCCCCACCTCAAACAAAAATAATTTCTTTGGCATATGAAGGTCAAGGACAGATTTTCTAATGTCTGCCTGCTTGCATGCCTATCTCTCTGTCCCTCTCTCTCCTTCTATCTGTCTACTTCTCTATTCTCATATGCTCCTGGACCACATAAAACAGGCATTGCTCCGCATTAATGCACTTCTTTTTTTTTTTACAGAAGACAAACTCAGATGTGCACCTTAAGATTTCCATATTTAGGGATGTGACCAAGAAGCCTACCTGTGGTCTCAAACCTGACTCAGCAGTCATAAAGTCACTTGAAGCAATGCATATAACAGCAGGGAGGATTTATCTGAAGACCTCTCTCAACTCCAAGTTGCTTATCAAAGTAAAGCAAGAGTGGCTTCAATGGGCTAGTCTCTCTCATTTCTAACAATACATCATGACCAAGAGAAAGGCAACTTGTCCATTGTTCTTTATTTTGCTGATGTCCAAATCTTGGAAGATCCTCTGTGCATTAAGTGGATACTGAAATGATTAAACACTGCCCTTTTACTGCCTTTTTATTTTTACACAGGAGGCAATTATATAGCGTATGATAGACAGAAGGTAAAGCGCAGAAGGAAAACAGCTGCAACATGCATAGGGAATGCAAGCATGCTTTCAGCCTTGCATTTTCATGATTTAACCAACAAGGGAGCAAAGGGTGGAACACAAAAATGACAACATTACTGCCAGCTAAAAGAAATAGATGCCAAGGCAATTAGTCAATCCAGAACAAGGAAAAGCCAAGAGTAGCTCTTTTTAAGCAAGCAAGAAACATTTAACAACTTCAAATCCCATTGCTCACTAGTGACTTTTTTTTTCCACTCTGAGAGGGGATTCTCTCTCTCTCCATTTATGTTTTCATTTACTAAATAATCTACTGCTGAATTACTAAGCAATCTGCAATTTTCAGACTGTTTTTTTTCTGGCACAGTGTGTTGTCTCAGAGATAAGTATTGTAGATAACTTGGTTGATCAGACTAGGATTGAAAGCAACGCAGTTGTAGAGCAAAAGAGTGACCAGAGAACACCTCTGGAATTGCTGTATCCTATAGAAGACCACTAGGCTAAGAGCACATTTTATCTTTTATAACCAGAGCTCAAACAGAAGACAAAGCTCAAACATGAGCAGTTATTTTGGATATTCATCCTTAGATATAATAATAGAGCCTGTCCTTTAGGGAACACTAAATCTTCTTCCTGAAGGTCACATGGCCTTTCAGCCTCTCAAACTGGGAATAAAAAATGGAAACGTTAACCATCTTTAATTGCTTTTCTGAATTGAATTCCTAGTGTGCAGGGTAGCAGCCTAAAGATGCATCTTTTTCTAAACTCTGGCCTTGCAAATGCTACTGTCCCAGACAGTGAAGGAAGCAGTTAAAATGTAAATTTTACAGAATTTATAGAAAGAGATACCAAAATTATAGACTGTAAGTCTTCTAACAACGTCAAATGTAAGAGTAATGCTTGTTCAATTTGGAATGATAAACACGACTACTATCAAAACATACCTCCTGCCAGTACTAACCGTGCAGAGTTTTACTTATTACTCCTAGAGGGTTATTCACACCATCAAATTTGGACATCTCACTTAGGTATGATTCAGAGGATCAACGCTACATTCCTTAAAGAGTCAACAGAGAGAGATGTAGGCACTTCCCAGGCACTTGGTAATTCTGTGTAATTAGGTCAGATGCCTAATGCTATATAAAGTATATGGTTTATGTGCTTCCTGCAAGGGCCTTGCTGGTCTTGCTAATTCTATGATAGCTTCCCTGGATAGGATTTCCTTGGAGTGACAAATGTTTCCGTTTCTCCTTTCCCTGCCACCACAGTCTCAGCCCATCAAAACCCATGCTTTCATTTTTGCCTCTTACCACTGTGACCATTCTGTACTTTTCTTCCTTCCCATGAAAATCATGAACATCTCTATGAGAATGAGGGTGGTGGAGAGGGTGGCAGTGGTTGAGATGGCAAAGTTAGGGACAGGCACAAGCATTAGGGGTGCAGACAACCATGCAGAGGTGTAATGAATGTTGTGAATGCAAACTGCAGCTGCCCATGATACACCCTTCAGTAGCCCTGATCAGCAGTCTTGTCTTTCCCTGTTCCCTGTTTTGCTGTACGTGTCATCTCCTGAGATGGTTTTTAAGTGTTGATAAACTCTGCAGGAAAGATAGAGGAAGAATATATATAGTTATAGGCTGCTGTGTTCAATATATGAGCTGAATCAAATGTCTCTATGTGGCACAAAAGCACACTACAGGCACAACCTTTCCATGTATTTCAAGCATTTTGATAACTGGTAGCACAAACTATTCAGGAAACATTAACTCTTTCATAGAAAGTTTAGACAAGAGTCTAAACTTAGGAGTTTAAGAGTTTCAATGTTGAAAAAAAAGCAACATCTCCACAGACCAACTGTGACTATTGTTCTTCATAAAGATTGAATAAATAAGGTGAAGAAGCAGACCATGAAATACCATAACTACAATTACAGATGTTTGACTAGCCACGAGTGCTAGGTCTGATGCTCATAGCTGAAGCTGAGAGTACCTGAAAGTGCACAAATGCTTAGTTGTAAAAGCAGTAATAATAAAACCATAAGCTATCTGGCTATAGGAGTAATTCCAGTTCTAAGAGGGCTGGGGAAAGTTAACCCTATGTTTTGTAGTCTGCTATACCTTTAAAATTGTTAATATAAGTTCAGCAAAATATATTGCCCCAGGTATGATCAATTTTAAATGCTGTATTTGCATTCACTACATTTTATAATAACAGCCTGGATAAATTAGTCCCGTTTGGACAATATTTGCTCTTTCTCAGTTTCCGATCTCTGTTGTATCAGAAATGAATGTGAATAGAAGACTTTGAAGTAGCCTTAGTCTCCAGAAAAATCATTTTACCCCACTTTAACTAAGATACATGATAACAATGCTTTGCAAGTGTAATTTTAGATTGTAAAGGTTTAGAGAGTTTTCTTTTCTTCTGACTATTGCACCATGTGGTCTGGATATAAAGCTGACTTTGGTTACCAGTAGCATTAAATGGGAAAATAAAACTTCATATGACTCAATGACGCTTGAAAATGGTTTAATCAACTCCACAATAATATTTCACAATTCAATTCCATATATTTTCTTAAGCTGATCTTGCTTTCATTAGAGCAGTGATAAAGAAGCAGCACTGGAAGGAGTTTATGGGCACAGTGGGCCAAATGGCCCCACTCAGGGCAGGGCATGGCAGAGGTTGCTATGAGGGGCAGCACTGCCCTAGGAGCACTGGGAGGTGATGGGGTCCCACAGCTTTTTAGTACTGGCACACTCCCAGTACATCATATTGGGACAACTGGAGTGCAGTGGTGGTGGTGGGAACTTCATGATCCTGGAAACACAGAGAAGTTGTTGGGAAATAGTTTGCAGAGGCCCACGGGAGACAGGTGAAGTGCCTGCTCCTGTCAAGTAGCTGTCTCACCATCAGTTTCTTGGTGTTTAAACATGACTAAACATCTCCACTGCCTGCACAGCTCAGTTTTACTGCTTTCCAGCATGTCAGGAGCAATCATAATTTGGCTTTTCCTCTGGAAACCAGTATTTTAGTAAAGGTTGGGTGCAGTAGACAAAGGCCTGGTGACTTATGCTATGAATATCTGTTATGATATGAATATATGTTATGAATATGAAGAAATGGATACATGAGTCCCTTTCTTCTTGGTTTTCTCCTTCATGACTCAGCAACTACAGCACCAAGTACAGCAATTGTGGTAATAGCTCTGGGTTCTGTCTTCTTGTCTTGAACTGAAGAAAACTCAGTGAAAGTTCAGACAAGCACAGACCAGATGCCATTATCTGAATGCTGTGAAATCTTGCAACCTCATCTAAAACAAAGACTTCAGAGTAAATGAAATATAAGAAGGAAGGAGCTTTCCTCATCTTCAAGATCAGTCTTGAAGTCTTTTGCACTCTCTCACTGTGCACAGCTGCTTGTTCTATCATCATCTTGGCAAAAGTTAAACATGAAACCAGGACATTTAGAGCAGAAGACAGTTGTGCTTTTACATCCACAGACACAGAGTTCATTCTTGCAGAGGACTTAGACACACACCACATTGTGCAGAGAACAGAGTGCCAGAGTGCCAGAAAAGGAAACAAAATTCACCAAGAAGTGATGGGAGAGTACTTTTGCTCATAGAGCTGATAGTTCTAGATAACAGTCATTTTGGCTCTCCCTTCAAAGTCTCCAAGAACAGAAAATTGAAATCAAAACAGGAAAGACAAAGGGAGATGAAAGAGAGCAGTATTAATGATAGATTAAAAAAATTATAAACATGAAACAATTTAATCCATGACTGAAGACAAAATGATTGCCAAGTAATATTTTAGTCAATCAGTATGTCTCCCTTTACACAAATGCCAGTGATTAAAGTAACTCAGTCCTACTTAGATGCAGTACATTTTCTTATATACTTCAGAGGAGAGACAATAACTTGAAGACATCTATTTCCTGAAGATTCAAATGCTTTGCATGAATCTTAATTTCCACTAAAAAAACAAAGACACAAAAAAGAATCTGAACTTCATTTACAGAGGGAAACTTTGGATCATGTGCATGAAGGTTTCAAAGCCTTGAATATGTATATTGTATATATATATACAATATATGTATATACATATACATATGTATATATACATATATACATATGTATATATATATACAACAAATATGTATATTGGCATCTTTTAGAAATTAAATCCGACTTGCTAGCTGCAGAAAACTGATGAAAAGAACTCAAAAGAGTAAAATGACAAACAACTGTTGGGAGGGAGCAGAGGGCAGAAAGCAAGTACCTATTAGAATCATAGAATCATACAATACTTTGAGTTGGAAGGGGTCTTAGAGATCATCTAGCTCCAACCACTCTGCCATGGGCAGAGATGCCACTCACTAGATCAGGTGGCTCAGGGCCTCATCCAGCCTGGCCTTGAACACTTCCAGAGGTGGGGCACCCTCAGTTTCTCTGGGCTTCACCACTCTTTTTTTGAGTAAAGAATTTATTCTTACTATGTAATCTAAACCTACTCTCTTTCTGTTTAAAACCATTTACCCTTGTCATGTCACTATGTGCCCATATAAAAGGTCCCTTTCCCTCCTTTTTATAAGCCCCTTTAAGGTACTGGAAAGCTGCTATAAGGTCTCTCCAGAGCCTTCTCTTCTCCAGGCTGAACAAGCTCTCTCAGCCTGTCTTCTGTGATAGGAGCTTCTTTTCATTCTGTGATCATTCATCATAGTCCATAATAGTTTGTGACATTAAATGATTATTGATGTTTTGACTGAAACAATAATGCCTGGAGCAAGGGAACAATCAGGACCATTAAATAAAAGGCCTTGTTCTTGCCTCTTTTTTTTTTTTTCCTGTATTTCATTTAATTGCTATTAGAGTTCTGGCAGCAACCTTGTGACCTGGAAAATGCTGGAATCCTCTGTTCTTCAGCAAGTGCCATGGCAGCTGTGACAAAAAGACTGGACTTCCTGTTGTTTCATTTCATCCACTGCAGAGGGGAAGAAGCTGCAGGCTTCAAGGTTGGTTGGTCTGAATTCTGGGCCCATGTACATCCTGGATCACAGGATGAGGCTCTTGGCATCTGCCTTGAGATGGGAACCTACTGCAACATCAGAAACCCTGCATTACCCTCCAAGACACAAATCAGGACCTTCTGCGGGCCCTCTGAGCCTTTTGTGAGCCTTGCAAGGATGTCTCAGGGGCTGAATGGTATCCCAGGTGGAACCAGGTACCTGTATCTCACCTGTGCTGTCCTTACTATCTGATGGTAGGTATCACATTCAGGTGGAGAAAGAAAATAACTGGGCCTTACTTTTGGAGACTAGGTCTGTTTCATGCATGCTTTTTTTTAAAGGAATACTGGAAATATTTTTTGACAGCATATATAAGAGACATTTTGAAAAAGAATAGTAAAATACTGAAGGAGATATTATGTTCTTAACCTGTGGTAATACAGATGATTAAACATTAAAAATTCAGTGTATGAGATGATTTTTGAAGTATTTTTGTGATTTCATTAAAATAACTTCAGATCCAATCCAGGTCTGAATCTTGCATTGACTTTCTTCAAATATGGTTTTAAAATAGGTTAAAAGCTACTTTAACTCATCAAGAAATTAATGCTTTTTAGTAAATTCTAAGAAAACTCATTTTTACTTAAAAAGCATGTCTCATCTCTGAGCCTGATCCATTGAATTTTTCACGGACAATAGTAGGGATTGTTTTCTTTCCTTTCAGTACAAAGCTTGACACACCCATAGGAATGGTAGATCCATCATTTACTTCCTTAAGACTAGTGATTGTACGTTGGCAGTTGCACTCAGTCAAACTTTGAGGCAAAAAAGAGCATTTTTTTTCATTTCCTATAATGTAGAAACGAAGTTAACACAACTCTGCCAGTAGCAAATGCTTAAGCCTCTGCGTACTAATAGTGGGGAGGTAGGTAACATACATTTTGACTTGTCAGGTTGTTTCACTTTCTAAAAGCATGAACTTGAAAACTGGAAAAATACATTAATGGAAGTCAACTCTTCCACAATATGTACCAAAAGTCTCTTTAAATACAGACCTGAAACATTTTTCTTTAATCTTGTTAGGGTTTTTGCCTTCTTTTTTCTTTCCTTTCCTTCCTCGTCTTTCTTCCGAAAATTGCAGAATTATCACCTATTGTCATCTCCATGTATGTTCATACTTGTTTGAATGTGAGTCAAACATTAGTCTGTAATTTAATTGGAGGCTGTAAGGTTTATGTTGGGCTGAGTGCTAAGCAGCTGCATATTGTTCCTGTAGCCTTGAATCAGAAGGAAAAAAAGAAAAGGGGGGGCAGCTTTTCAAGTGATTTTAAACCTATTTTGTTTGTGAAATACAGAAAGTTATTTCTATTCACTACCCAAAGTTCCATGTTGTAGGTGGGAAGACTTTGTCCACCTTGGTTTCACTATGAATTGGTTAGGAAAAGTTCTAAATTTTCAACCCCTGAGAAGCTAATATACACTGCTTACATAAAGTCAGGAAACCAATGTGTTAAAGAAACTTCCACAGTTATTGTTGTTCATAGTTGTTCATAGACTCCAAAACATACATTTGAAGCACTAGAAATATAATATTGATCATCATGCAAGTGTGTTATCTTTCTTATCCTTTAATACTAACAAAGAAAAGGGTCATAATAATGATTTAATTAATCTAAAAAATCCCAGTTATCTGTTTGCATTCTTTATTGTTACACTTGATAAAATATAAATATATTAGCCTATGTTTTACCATAAATACTGAAATGTTTTTCAACTGAATGGTATTTCAACTGAATATACCTGCTCATATCTCTGTGGCCCATACACAGTCAGTCCAAAAAATATTACATTTTAGGATCTCAGTTCTCCATTAATTCAGGCTGCACAACGCAAAATCCTGCTGGATTTTTTGCTTTGGCTCGTGTTTAGGAACTTAGCTGTAAAGAACCTGCTGCATTTTTGCTTTGGCTTGTGTTTAGGATCTTAGTTGTAAAGAACAATAAGGTTCTTTTTCCAAAGTGGGTGGGAGGGTTGTCCCTCTGTGGAGAAATGGAAGGACTCTCAGTAAAAATTCAGTGTCTTTCAATTGATTACCATAAGGGTATAGCTACCAAAAAGGAGATCCACTCCCACCAGGGGTGCTGTCCCCATGGCCCTTTCAGTTCTTGGCAGGAGCACCTTCTAAAGAACCAAGAGTGCTTCCACTCAAGACTTCAGAAAGCTTTCCAAAATGGTGCTGATTAGTTTATCGGTATTCAGAAAGACTTATTAGAGGCTATTGTATTATACACTGTTGTAGTACACCTGTGGCTGCTCCAAAACCACCATCAGCAGAGGTCATTGCCCAGATAAATGCCCAGACAAATGAAACATCTTGGAAATTAATAGCAACCACTGGAAATGAACTGCCAAGAACATGAAGAACAGCTACAACAGCAATGATCAACCCTGCATGTAAGTGGTTCATGTTCCAAAGACTGGTGAAACCATGAAACACAAATAAACTATGGAAGTGCATGCTTACCCAAAATGTCCTGGTTTTCAAGTGGCAGGAACCCAACAGTAGATTTAAATAAATAAGTTTATACCTTCCATGTATTAGCACAGCTATTTTATTACTTGGCAAAGTACTGAAACAATAGCGTTTGCTTATTTTGCTTTTACAATTATTTCCTAATTACAAACTATTACTGATGTATTTTAAGAACAATTTGCTTTGTCGCCGAATGCTAAAGGCAAGTAAAATACTTTGCTTAGAGAGAATTAGAAATTGCTTTATTTCTTCTGCCTTGGGAATTACAGATGGTTCAGTGTTCTTCGTGCTTAATTTACAAGCATTGGCCTTTAACATATGAATTATTTTAGCCCAGGGATTAAAAAAAAAAAAGGCAGTTCTTGCTTCTTGCCAAACGTCAGTGCATCCTTGGTTTTGGGGAACAGCCTTGTTTTACAGGGAAAAAAAAAATTAAGAATATGCTGGTACCAGTTAGGAACATATTAGTACAACACTAATTATAAACTGGAATGTGTCAGAATGAAATGAGTTATGATCTGGCAAGGACCTGCAAATTATAGTCAGATACTTAATAAAGTTTAGACATGCAGCTGTGAATACTTCTGGATCATTGCCACCTTTTATTAGAGTGGCGCCCAGCAATGCTGCTGTAGTTAAGGGTCTGTCAGCATTTCCATTATAAAACCCCACTTTTTTAGGGCTTTGTAACTTGCCCATTTTAAATCACATCAAGCTGAAACTTGTCATTAAAATTGTCAGAAATTGTTTCTTTTAATACACAAATTTTATTTAGAGTTTTGATCTGTCTTAGTTTTGGATTCAAGGTAAAGGAAATTAAGTGAGGTCATGTAATATTTTATTAGAAACTTATTTTTGCCATACTTAAAAAAAAAAAAGAGTCCTCAAAAACCCAACAAAACAACAAAGCAGTGCTTCAGTTCAAAAAAATAAATGTTTTTACCCCCTTAGGGCTACTTCAAGGTTTCTCACTGAAGCATAAGCAGTGAATACAAAAATGGCATTACATTCTAATGTCTCGATCTACTGCCTTGAATCTGATCTGCAATTTTATATGATGGTTTGAATAAAACGCCATCTGATTACAAACATTGTGCATTGTGGTTTCTCATGTTTCTTTTTTTGTTTTGTTTTGTTTAGATTTTATGGTAGACTTTTCATTTAATTTCCTACTTATTTTCTGTCAAGACCTCAGATATTTTAGTCTGATGTTTATACAGCCCCAGAGCAATGCACATTTACAGCACTGAGGACCTGATGTCCAGCTGGTTAAACATTTTAAAATTATTCCTTATCACTCTTACCTCCCTATTTCTACCTTCTTTCATGAAAAGAAAGTAAGGAAAAATTACTTGGACAGGTTAGTTTTTTACATTCTTAGTCCGTGGTGCAATGTAACATATGTAACTCTGAAAGACATGCAGTTCTAGCCAGGCTTCCTGTGAGCTGAGATTGCATCTCATTTCTGCACTGTGTGTGCTGTGCAGGTGATCAGAATAGGAATAAGCCAATGAACTTTCTTAGGGATCCTTCACTTTTGTTCCCTTCTCTTCTATTTTTCTCCTAATATNNNACTGAAATTTACCACTGGTTTATGGTGATCATATAACAGGAAAAAAATAAGAGTTTTCAGCCTAAGTGAGTCTGAAAATCAAAGCAGAAATTGAGGGAGGAAGGACTTGCAGGGATCAAGAATTTTCTTTTCATTGCTGTATTTGATCTGAGGAACAAAGAGCAGCTTTGTTATGTACTGGAAACTTCTCAATAACACTGGAAATTATTCTTTCCAAGATACCAGAAGTGACAGGCACCTGCACATATTGTCAAGCCATCACCTGTTCTTCCCTTTCCAAGTCATGAAGGCAAACTGAAACAAATGAAACCTAATGAAAGCAGCGGTGCCTACAGCTCTCGGTATTGGCAGTACATGTCAGCCGTGATCCAGTCCAACAGTTGCAGCCCCAGCCCAGCCAGGGCTGCTGCACACTAGATCAGGGTATTCTGGGCAGCCTGGGATCAGAACATGAAGCAAGGTCAGCTACTTGAACTGACATTCCCTATTGATTGACTCTTATGTCTTGCTTCTGTGTCTTTAGAGATGGCCTTTCATCTCTTTAATTGTAGCCCTGTTTATAGTCCTAAATTTGGCACATCTCTTAGTTCTTCTGTATGTCATGTTTGGTACCTGTACTATGCCCTCAACCTTCAGCTAAGGCTGAGCATGACTGTCCATATCCTCTCTGAAAGTCAGATAGAGTGATCATGAGGGATTGACTCTGAGTTTTAAAATGGCAAATTAAAGGTCATGCCAGTGGTCTTAGCAAAAGAGTTAGCTGATGTATTTAGCTTTAGTTTGTGCTGCGCTAACATGAATTCAGAATCCATTACCACAGCTCATCTGATGCACAATAACTGGTTAATCCACTTGTTACTTGATAGTGCATCTGTGATCTACCTTTAAAAATCAAGTCTCAGGTAAGCTCTCCTCCTCCTATCCTCAATGAGCAACTCCCCCTTTCTCTCTCTCCCACACCCCACCCCTCCTACCCCCACCACTTCCCACCACTCACTCCCAGTTTCCAAATGCCCTGAGAGGTAAGCATGGTCATTAGTTCATTCAATGATACATCAGAAACAGACCAAGTGTCTGTAAAACTCTGCGACTTTCTAACAAGGAAAAGTAATGACTTGGACAGTATCAAACCTGAAGTACTGCAGTATATGCAGTGGGAGGTGTTACAAGCAGAATTAAAAGGGCTCTAGGCTAAAGCTGAGGTTTTAGAGAACCCTCATTCCTAATCAGTTGAAAGTTTCACCATCAGAATTTGTTAAGTCAGAGAACTCAGAACACCTGGGTGTCTCAAGGAGCAGTAGAGTGGTGCATAATTTCTGCCCTTTGCCATGTTGAGTTTCATTAGCCAGTGACCCTTGTTCTTTTCCTACGAGTTACATTGTCATCCTTTAAATTACCTCTTTACTAAAGGGTTCATTCCCACCTTCTCTAGTCCAAATGGAGCAGCGTATTGGCATTTTTGCTCAAGGTATGAAATCAAGGTGTGGATTTTCAATGTGCTGAGCACTGGGTTGTTATTCAAAGCAGTCCAGGAGTATGCATGAGGCAGCTCTTAAAGATGGAATAGGTTGCGTAGAATGGCCTAAAATATGAAACCATGAAGGTGGCACTGTAGCCTCCAGATCCTGGCCATGCCTCGGGGAGTGCTCCAACAGCCAAGGCATATTGACACAAACAACCATACTGTGGTTGCCCCTGCTTACTTGATTCCCCAGGAGGGAGAGAAAAAGTGACAAAAATCACTGTGCTAGCAATGTCAAAATCACAGCAACAGGCACCCCAATTTTCAGACCATTAAAGCCTGGGGAAAGCCTCTCTTTGGCCTCTATACTGTGTGTTCACTCTTCACCTTCAGCCAGAGGGGCATTTTCTTGCTAGGTTCAGAAGGAGCCGATTAAAAATTTTTTTGGCCTGGTAGAAAATAAGAACTTAGGCTGGCTTAAGTTGCAACAAAAGTGTCTGCATTTTTTCTGTATTCATAGTTCAAGAAGTAGCTTAAAGTATTAACATCCAAACATTTCTAGCCCTGAAAAGCCACTGATAGAAGAATGCTAGAGCAAATCATTGGAACGAGAGTATTCTTAAAACTGTAATGCTGACTGACCAGGTCAGCAGGAGCACTTGCAGTGGAAGAGTGTGTGGTGCTGGCAGTGGACTCTTAGGATCCTTCTCTTGGACCACATCTCCTCATGCTCTCTGCTCAGCACTAGTGCAAAAGACAGGCCCATGGCTGGCACAACCTTACGTGGAAGCCTGGCATATCTGAGGGCCCACAGAAGCAGGCAGCCTCCCAAGGGACTCTGGCCAGCACCCAGGGCAGAACCACTGGTGAGGTGTGAAGCATAACCTTTCATCTCTCTCCAGTCACTCATTTTCAAAAGACTCTGTGAGACATTTCGTGGTTTCCCTGTCCAGAGCTGCTGCACAAACTGACCCCTCACTAATGCCATGACAAATCTGCCATTCCCAAATGGAACCAATCCTTTGTGGAGATGTGGTGAAACGGAATGCGGAGATTACTTGCTACAGAGTAAACCAGACATGGGACAGATAGCACTGGGGCCTTGACAACAGGTACATTCCAGGTCACTGCATGCAGCAGCAACCTGCAAACACAAGCCTAGTGCCCACGTAATAATTTCCACCAAGAAACAATTTCATCAGGATCAGTCTATCTGTACACAGCAAGTCAGTAGCTGGAGCATAAAAGTCAACCTCTAGGAAAGATAATAGCACAGGAAAGGTCATATTGAGGCAGACTAAAATCTACCCACTTTTCTATGATAAAGAGAATTATAAAAGAGAAAAAAATTCTGATGTCTTGAGGAAGGTCTAAAGCACAGAGTGACACAGAGATTGTTATTAGGAAATATTAGGTGCAAGGGCCTGTTCAGACAGGCACACTATTCCACATGGAAAACACAGTCAAACGCAAAAAAAAAGAAACCACCTCTGTGAACACCAACTGCTGCTATCAGTATCATGGGGAACATTTAACTACCATGAATAGCTAATTCTTGTTTTAAATTAACATCGTCAGCTTCATCTGCTATATGAAGTCATGGACTTTGGTTTACAGAAACATAGAGAAGGGTACAAATAACAAGGCTTAACACTGCTTAACTCTTGTACAATGAACAGTTGAAAAAACAAATTCCCTGGATCATATCACTGTATATATCAAAATCTAGGAAATTAATGGCATTGGAAGACCCAGTGTAAAAAAGTTGGTGAAGTTGAAAATCCTGACACCTTGAATGCATGAACATGAGCCTGTAGAAAACCAACAAGTCACTGAGATAAGTTCAGGTAACATTTTCTAGCAATCTGCCCTATATTGATGCGTTCTGGGGAAAGGAGAAATGCAGAATTCAGGAGAACTGATCTATTACAGGCCATCAGTTATTCCAGTATTTTAGTCTTTCATGGTCTGATGAAGTTTTAATAAGAGATGGTTCTGTCTCTGCTGTGCAAAAACATCCCAGGGAAGCAAATAAACAACTTCACAGAAAATCAATTCATATTTACACTAGGGCCCACTTAAACAGCCTCATTAATGCAAAGAGTTAAATAGAAATGATTGTCACTAGAACCCTGTAACTATTCACCCATTCTCCTTTGCTGCATCATGCTGAGTGTCTGTAATAGCAGAACAAACAGGTGGGAGATACCAAAGAGTCAGCCTGGCTTATCCCATTTAAGGACCCTACATTCAGTGCTTTGGATCACTTGTGATTCCCACTTGCAGCTCTCTACACCACTCTGGTGGTTTAGAGGGACTTTGCTCTTCAAAGCTGCCTCCAATGCTGCCAGCATGTCTAAATGCCTCACTGCACCATTATCCCCTGTCTGCCAGTGCGTTCCTGAGCAACCCAGGGCTGCTAACTTCTCCAAATGTCTGAACATCTTCATCTGGAACTTGAAGGGTTCAGTGTCTCTGAAGAGGACCACAGTGTTGCAAAACTGAGCTCATTTGTGTGCTGTTTCAAACTGTCATGTAGGTCTGCAGAAAGAGAAACAACAGTGTCACATTCTTGGATGGATCCCATTTAAGGGAAGAATTCAAACTTTTAAGAACAACCACAGCTCAGACATGTGGCTAATTGAAATACAGCCATTTTCCATTAGGGAAGGCTGGAACTACAAAAGATGGACATGTTTGGTTTTAATTTCATAGATCCTTTATTAGGGATTTAATGTGACTACAGTACATGCTTAGGGCAGGCTGCAGATTTGAAGAATTTTGTTGTTGACTTTTTTAATGTTCACAAATTAAATGAGTGGCTGATTTCTGCCTCAGTTTGTTAGTAGCAGAGCAGTACATCCATGAGTGTGCTGAACCTGTTTCTAACTCCTCTGACCTATCTTGAGGGTGGGATCTAGTGACAACTAAAGACCAACAAAAAGAAAAAGCACCTGTAATCTGGAGATTGGAGAAAACTCAAACCTTTACGAACTGATGTTTAGAATACAGTGCACATCACTAATATCTCCCTTTTCCAGCAGTTGCTACCATGCTTTCCAGGAAGCACAAAGAAGTCTGACTGGATCCATAGTCTCTGGAAGAAGCATTTGAAAGATGTAATGACAACAGCTCCATAACACAACCAGCTCCAGCTGCCTTGGTGCAAGTTTCTTGAAAGTGCAGCTGGAACATTTAGAGGCTTGATAAGCATTTCATCAGCTACACAAAACATTGGGGTTTTTGGCTTTCTTTTTACAGTGGCTGGTAAGTCATAAGGCCTAACAAGTTTAATGATATATCTAATAAAGGGACATTGTTATCTATACAAAACTCAGGGAAGATATATGAAGAAACAGAAGGCAGTTGTGTGCTTCTCTTGTTGCCCTAGTAGTCTTTGTATGCCTGAGCTGCTTCAACACCTCACCTTCTACCACATTGCTGTGATGGCTGTGGTAGTCCTACTGAAAAAAACCTTCTTTAACAAGAAATAAGGTGGTAATGGAAAAGGCCCCTAGATGTATCAGCTGCAACATATACCCCTGGCAGGCTGCCTGTTTTAGCATATTTATGGAGGGAGGCATTTCTCTATAAAACTTGAGAATGTGAACATCATTGCCATCTGCAACTGCAGGGACAAGGAAATTGATGCTTTTTTCCCTTGTCTGAGCATGCGGATAGTCTTACTTGCTTTTACTGAATCGGTGAGGCTGTTCTCTTCACAGAGCTTACATGGAACTGCAATAAAAGGTGCTGGACGTATAATCTGATTCTGGACAATAACTAACAAAAAGTCATCTTGCTTCTCTACTGTTTCTCTACTGTATATTGCTTCTCTACTGTATATTGCTGTTTCTGGAAACAGAGACAAATACATGTTTTCAAGAAATGACAAAACTATCTATTTTCTGTCCATCTTGAGAGATTCTAGACCACAGAACACCAGCAGCTGGCAAGTCATAATATAAGGCCTAACATGGTAATCCACAAAATAAAATTCAGCTCCAAAATGCAGATAACACTAGAATGGTATATAGGATACCTCTAAACTACATACTGTCTTCAGTCATCTGAAATAGGTGCACAGAAAAGACTCAACAAGGACTGACTAAAATCTAATATGAGAAATTAGGAAAAGCTCTGTAAGAGTTTCTCTTTTAACCAGGTTTAGAAGTCTCTTCTGAGTGTGTCAAGTGCACCTTAATCCAGACAACAAGGTATGACCTCAGACACTAAGAATAATAAAGAACATTTCCTATGTGTTTAAATATCTCAACTTCTATATCTGCAATACTGATAGACTTCATCAGGAGTTGGTGGGTGCTCAGCAGGTCCTCATATTTCAGGCTTTTGCCTTGTGTGTTTAACCATAAAAGCAGTGGAAGAGTTTTGTATATAGAAGCAGCAGGTCACTCATATCAGAATAACTTAGTCCTAAAGATGTTTTAGGATAACTGACAGCTAGGACACAATAGCGTTACCTCAAGCAGCTGATGTGAAAGGGCTTTGTTATTGAACAGCATCCTTACATCAGCTGGTGTAAAAAGAAGAGAATTAGCTAGTCACAAAATGGTGTAAACATTGAAATAAATGCAGTGCAAATAATAAGGAAATCTGGAAAGTCTGCCAGTATAATGCTGGTCGAATTGCATAGTAAGAACATAATTAATCCTTGGGACACTCTTCAGTGACCAGAATTAGTTTGGATCTGTGAAGCCCTGAAATATTCATTGTTTCTGCTAAAGCTGTCTTATGGAACAATTACCTAGAATCCCTGTAATCCACTAACACATTCACTTGCTATATGCTTTTATTACACTCCCCTGCAGATGTTGCTGTTTCCAATTAGAGATGTAACTCCTACCACTGGCTGTTAATAACTATTTTGCCTTGAGACATATCTTGCTTGCTAACTGAAAAAGGCAGGTTAATGGTGTCTGCACTATAGTATATTATTAGAAGTGAGTTTGTGAAGTAAACTCCCAGTGACTCTAATCTCAGGAATGCTGACTCCTCCTGAGGTCAGTAATTGGGTATTTTGGAATTTGCCATAGCAGCAGGCCTAAGCCTGTCTTCAGCTTTCTTTGAAATTCGGACCCTGAGGTCAGCAAAATAATTGGTTCATTTGAACAGAAAACCAGAAAGCAAAGGGTCCATTTTCCCCCTATATCTAACTTCCAATTCACCAAACACATTTTGAGATCTTACTCTCTTCTTTAGGTAACACAAGAAAGTTAAGCACTGTTCAGTTTCGTTTCCGCTTTGCTCTCCCTGTCTGAAACTCAAAGTTTTTGGTTTGTCATGAATCGTAGACAGCAAGCGGAGCAAAGCATGGTTACTCTCAATATGTATGCTGGAAACAATTTTTGCTTTCAGTGTTTGACCATACAATAAGACAAGATCTGAGTTTTTTCTTTCCAGCTTAAAGTTAGAAGTTCTTTCTCACGTTCTCAAAGTGTAGCTTTGACTGCTTCGAGGGATTGCTTTTGAACCACCCCATGGCTTTGGTCTCAAGGTATTTATTATAAAAGAATTTGGCTATAAGTATTGATCAGTAGTCATCCTGTTTCTCCAGTGTTTGAAATGAAAGTTTTCTATCCATATTCATTGTCCATGGGATTTGTCATTTTTTTACCAAATAAATCTTGTGAAGTTTAGGGTTTGTGATGTCAACAAAATAGTCGAATGTGACCAGAAGAACAAGTGAAGGCATCAATGTATAGTAGAATCACAGAATGGTTTTGATTGGAAGGGACCTTAAAAATCATCTAGTTCCAATCCCGTGCCACGGGCAGGGAACGTTCCACTAGACCAGCTCCATCCAGCCTGGCCTTGAACACCTCCAGGGATGAGGTGTCTCTAACAACAGGGATGAGGTATTTCTCTAACAACCTCTTCCAGCGCCTTACCACCCTCGCAGTAAAGAACTTCTTCACAATATCTAATCTAAACCTACTCTCTTTCAGTGTGAATCAATTCCCTCTTGTCCTGTCACTACCTGCTCTTGTAAAAAGTCCCTCTTCATCTTTTTTGTGGGCTCCCTTCAGGGCCTGGAAGGCTACAATTAGGTGACCCTCAAAGCCTTCCTTCTCTTTTTCTGACTGAACAATCCCAGTTCTCTCAGCCTTTCACTGTGAGAAAGGTGCTCCACCCCTCTGATTGTCCTGGTGACCATCCTCTGGACTTGCTCCAACAAGTCCATGTCTTGTGCCAAGGGCCCCAGAGCTGGATGCAGCATTCCAGGTGGGGTCTCACCAGAGCAGAGGAGAAGGTCAGAATCACTGCCCTCACCCTGCTGGCCGCCACACTGCTTTTGATGCAGCCCAGAATACAACCGGCTTTCTGGGCTGCAAGTGCACATTGTTGGGTCATGTCCAGCACCCCAAGTCCTTCTTGGCAGAGCTACTCTCAATCTGCTCATCCCACTGCCTGTATTGATACTGAGGGTTGAACTGACCCAGGTGCAACACCTTATGCTTGGTCTTGCTAAAACTCATAATATTTCCATTGGCCCACTTCTTGAGCTTGTCCAGGTCCCTCTGGATGTCATCTCATTTTTCCAGTATGTATCCTTCCCTAACAAAAACACTAAATATAGTTGTGTTTGCTTTGAACAACAAAACCTAAGTGAGCCATAATAATTCTATATCTCGAATAGAACAAAAAAACCCCAACCAACCAACCAACCAACCAAAAAAAAAAAAAAAAAACCAACACCAAAACACCCCCAAACAAAAAAAAACAAAAAAAGAGAAAGTGCAGGATAAACAATGCAGAGTGCTAAACACACAGCAGTTTGGCTACTATTTCTGTAAAGCTTAAAATATGTGATCTTCCCATTAGTAATTCAGTGCACATGGGTGCTCTGCAGTTTCAAACATGTAACAATTGGATCAAAAGCATCAGATTTTGGTTCTTTCCAAAGGTCTTCTAAGGAAGAAAAGTGATACATGTCACAAGTAGATGTCAGATCAGGTTCCCACTGACATCCAGGCTGTGCTTCAAAGGGTTGGAAAGCATTAGGAAGGAGTTCTGCATCCTTGATCCTGAATGTCAGCCTGGTACTGCCTTGATGTGGGTTAAATCAGAACACTAGTTTGTTTATGCAGCTTGTTTGGACTAATGTTAATAAAGCAATGATAATAATAATAGTTTATGCTTGTAAGGATACAGTTTGAAATTCTGGCATGATTTTTGCTCAGATCTCTTTGAAGAAAAAAATTTCCATTTTTTGTTTTCTGTGCTTTAGTTATTTTCACTGTTTCTGCCCCAATTCTTTTTTCTTTTTTACCTTAAGATGATTTTCATAACTAGTGTAAGCTTTGTAGGCTCTAAATACTTCTCTACTGAAAGGAATGAAAAACAGTTTTGCAAGTGGGAATGCCATGAGCAGGAACAGACACTGGAATTTCTCCCATATTTTTCTCATTTGCCATTTTTTTGTGTTTGTTTTTGGTTTTGTTTCCCCATGTTACTTATGATTTGAGCTTTCATTTTCCAAGAAGTTCTGAAAGTTTTTATTCCTGCCAGATTCTGTTATGGTCAACAATGGAGTCAGTATCAGAGTCGAGGATTCTCTGCTGTCTTCACCACCCATATTTTGTATACTGTATGATAATAACAATGTCTATTTTGAATTGCTGGACACCTCAAATTATACAAAATACAAGAGTAGTGTGATGGAGCCTTTGCATACTTCTTAAGTAATTTTAAGAAGGCTATTAAAACACAGCCTATTCCTAAAAAAAAATAAATAACATAAAAAATGAAGTTCCTTCAAGTATTACTACTAATAAAGTAAGGTATTACAATGTATCCATAATACCAGTTGCTATTTCTGTCACTATGATTCCTGGCTGACTATACTCTACTGCACATTTCTTCTTTGAAGCCTAGTAATTCAATCAAAAAGGAGTCAGATTGTGAATCTATGAAGAAGAAAGCAACCCCACAGCAGGTGGGGTTTTCACAGGAATGCCTATAAAATCCTCACTATTGAAAGCAACGACAGGATACCCAAATTGTCCAGTGCTGGAGATTTGTTATTGCAGTCAGTTTTCTGTCAATACAAGAGGAAATTTGCTACATAAGAGAAACAAAAATTCAGAGGATATTTGTTAGGCACCAAACTTCCAAATTACTGTTTCTACCATTGTAGTACCTGTAAATTCTGACTCTGCAACTGAATTGCATCTGGCACAATTTGGGGGTGTTGGGGACAAGAGTGCTCTTACAATATACTGCTCCCCAATATACCAGTACAGCATCCAGGCTGTCTCACACCACACAAATCAAGTGAAGGCTGATTGATTTTGTGCTGCTTGGCAAGGAGTTACTTTGACAGCCTGGAATTGCTGAGGAATAATAGAGCCTGAAAACACCCATCTCTCTCAGACAAGTTCCCGCTGTGGGTGACTGGGTAGAGGCTGATATGGTGACAGTATCATGGAGGGACCAAATCCTGGGGTCAGTGCTATTGCTTTTCTGCTGTTTTTTTGTGCCTTGGGAGTTGCATGAATCAGCCAAAGGGAAGGTAGGATCTGCATCACAGGACAAACAACAACTGAAAATGACCTGAAGAAAAGATGACTCCGACACCTGGAGCCTGCCAAAGCTCTCCACATAAAAAGTGAAAAGCAAACAGAAATTTATCCAGACCTGCTGGATGATATTGGTTACCATCATTCCTGACTCCTGCAGTGTTTACAGCACTTCTTTTCTGTCTGGAAATCTTTGCCTTGGCTCCTTCTTGGAAATAAATCCTTTGTTCTTAACTCGTCTATTTCTGTGTTGGTTTGACTAAGACTTCTCTGGGAAAGTCTGAGATTTTCTTTTATTTCACTGGCAATGTTTCACCTTTTCCCCTGCCCCCTTCTTATTTCTTTGAAAAGATTTCATTTCCTAAACAGGTGTCCCTTGTTTCTGAAAGCAACATCCACATACTCAAGATTTTTTTCTTTTACTCTATTTTTTCACTCTTTTTCTCATCATCTTCTTTCATGCTTTCTTTCTTTCTAATCTAAATGTCTGTGAATGTTTTACAACTCTGTTCTGAAAAACTGTTTTGTGAAGTATGATTTTAATTTTTTTTCCTATCACTCCATGCCTACAGGCACACCAGAGGCCATGAAGGCTAGATTTTCATGTAACAGGGTAATAACAGAGATTCTACATAATTACATGTATAGGCAATCAAGGCATCTATGCGTACAGATGCCCAGTAAAAGGTGCATAGGCATATTCCTTACATCCAGAGCCTGAGATTTTGGACCATTCCAGTGAGAGGGTGGCAAGCTGCAGGGTCCTGCTGCTGTTTTGAAAGCAGATGGTACAAGCTGAACAGCCATACTTAGGAGGAACACTGCTTCTGCATTTGGTAGAGCTCAGCCTTCAAGCTGGCCAGGCAGAAAGAATTCAGCCTTCGTTCTATGATCTGCAGGTATATGCTTGCTGAGAGTCCACATGCTTAGGACTGAAGTACTTAAGTAGGAGCCCATTTTTCTACACCACAACCAGTTAGCACCTTTGCCAAAGAGAATGACTCTCTGTAACACATAGCCATGGATGTAAGTGCCTGCATCTCAAGATACTTAATTTTATTTTTTTTTCAGTTAGAACAATTCTTGATCAGATTTTCAAAGCTGAACTTTGAGTGTGTTATCTCTTCAATTCCTATCCTTGATGTCAATGGGTCTTGGGGTTCTTGAGCTGTCTGGGTGCCTAAGTAACACTGAGAATCTATGAAATATGAACATAATCAAGCCCTTGCATGTTTTTCATGTGTCCCAGGAGAGCTGAGACCTGTACTTCTATGCAGGAGCACAGCTAGCAGAGCCACTTCTAGACTGGCTTCACAGAATCACAGAATATGCCAAGTTGGAAGGAACCCACAAGGACTATCGAGTCCAGCTCCTGGCCCTGCACAGGACACCCCAAGAATCACACCATATGCCTGAAACTATTAAGGAAGTTGCACAAACCTGTGCTTGGCAATGAACTCATTAAACAATTAAGGCAACTATCTTTGAATGCTCTCAGGCTCTCCGTAGTCTCTGAACCTGGGTGGGATGACAAGAGTATAAGCAGTGCTTCTTGTCTGGGAGCTATGCACAAGGTACGACAAGGAAAACTCTTGTCTACCTCAGAGACTGTAACCTAGATAAACATTTACAAAAATCCATCCACATCCTTCCTTCTAATCTGTAGGTGCCATTGGCAAACTTGGGGCTTATCAGTTTTGACCAGATCCTTGAACCCTCTCCTTGCAGGCTCATAGCCATCTGCATAGTGTCACAAAGGCAGACATATTCTGTACATATGGGGTTTGTAGAAATCTGCATGTTTAATGAGAAGATACCTTGATTATTTCATGATCTCTTACTGGTGCCCAATTTAATTTTGAACTACTGAAGTTATGGCAGGTCTAAGAAGAAGAGCCACAGGTCTATTAGTGATGAAAATCAGTTCCATATGTCCCATGTATCCCCCTCATTATGTGCCTGGCTTCCCACAGGCAGCACTGCCTTGGGATGTCAAGGGAACAGGGAAGAAGGAACAGAAATCTGCTTTTATTTAAACCTGATTAAAAGAAAGAATAAATTTCGGTGACCTATTCTGAAATTCATTCCAAGACGTTGACTCACATGTAGAAAGCAACTGCCAATTTTTCTTACTTGTCCCCACCCCAGTCAAATCTTTTCATAATCTTTACCCACAGTGCAAGGATGGCACCTTGAACTTCTTTCAAGGCTTGTCCTTTGGTTATTGAAAACAGCTGCCTGCCTCTGCCTTAGGAGCTGAGCAAGCCTCCCTAGCAAAGAGGAAAAGCAAGCCAGAACATCTCTATAGAGCTGATAGTTGGAGTCAGAGTCTACATTTCTAGTGTAGTAGCATGCTCACCTCTGCTCCCATTTTAACTCCAGACAGATTCTTCCTCCAGTGTAATGAAAATGCACACAACAAAACTTAAGAGGTACTCTGTGCAGTGTATTATAACACATTTTGTAAGAACAAATATAAGAAGCAGTCTCTACTCTTAGTCCTAGCATCCATTGCCCTGTCTTTCCTCAGGTAAGTCAAAAATGTCACCACAATGTCAGCTAAACTGTGTGACTGAGATATACAGTTATGCAAGAAGGGGACTAAAGGGAGGAAAGCAGTCTGACAGCCTGAGAATTTTGTGCTGTCTGACAGCCTGTGCCAAGGTGCTTTGGAAAGGCAGCAGAAAACAAACAGCCTTCAGCATACTGCAGGACTGGGCCACAACACACCATGTAATTGTATATCAATCATAAAATGTATAAGCACATTTTGACCCTTTCTGGGACAGTTTAGATTAACTAAGCTCATTCTAGTCAGCACTGTTTTGTAAAATCAGGTTGCAAAACCTTTAACAGATTTTTATCAGCCTCTATAAATACAAAACAATAAGCAAAATTGCCTTGCATTGGTGTTAAAGCATTGTCATAGACAGAAAAAAATTTTCAAATATAAATAAGGCTTTCTTTGTTTCATCAATAGAAGAACAATCGTGGCTTTGTAGGCACACATGTACGATAGAAACAAGTGTGCAATTTACTTCAAGTCAGACATCAACCCCCAGCTAGTCACTCATCATGGAACTATGGGATTCAGTTCTCTCTACAGCTGGGAAGCACAAACATTAACAACAGGGAAAGTTTGGGCTGACCCTAATTAACCTTTAAACTTCCAGTGGCTTCATATGGGTGAAATTGACTATATATGTGTAATTGTAAAAGAAAAATTAATTGGCCAAAAAGCAGTCAAAATGAAATATTTCAGTTCATCGGATTCCTTGGCTTATAGAAAGAAGAAAGTGTTCCTGGAGATAGGGAGTTGCTTTTATTCTCTGTTGTTCATGACTTGGAAATGTTTCCTGAAATACTGGGTACAGCCTGATCTACAGAGTTTTCATGGGTCTAATGCATAGGTCCACATAATTTCNAAAAAAAGAAAAAGAAAAAAACTGGACATCTCCATGTCAGAAAAGACTGCCACAGCTGTAGGTCCTCTAAGAAAAAAATCGGGATGGCTTCTGAGGGTGGGAATGATGCATACGGTGGTGGGAACAGTGTCCAAAAATATATTTACCAAAAAAAAAATTGGAAAATAAAAATATAGGAAGACAAGAAGAGTGTCCAGTTGGAACAGTACTATCAATGGGGACTCTGCTGATTTAATGCATAACAGAATTATAGGCACAAGGCTTTCTGCCTCTTCAGTTTTATTTGGAAAAGAAAAGATGCCTGTTGCCAGGATCATCAGAGATTGTTATTCTTCTTTAAAGCCATGAGACCTTGGAAAAACCTGCCCAGCTCATTTTTGAAAAACAAAAATAAGTAAGTCCTGCAAGTGCCTAAAGGAAGGATAAGATTACTTATTGATGCTTAAAAATTCATTTGGTGCCACGTCAAAGCAGCAGTGGGTATATTTTAAAGTGACAGGTCTAAAAAATATTGTTCTTTCTCCCACCTGCCCTTGAATTCCCTCTACTCCAAAAGAAGCATTCTCTGTAGTCACCAATTAGTGAGCTGGAGTATTTAAAATTCAAACAAGGACCTTCTTCTCACTCTCATACTCATTAGCTCACTCCAGCCCTCCTTAGTCAAGGGATTTTCTAAAGAATCCATTTAGGAGTGCTAATAATAGTAATTAGAGGTCGAGAAACCATCTTGAAACTTGACCCAAATTTTCACCCAAAACTTGAAATGAACACAAACCCTTTCTCAGTTTTGAAGGAACTGGGAACTCCTTCAAAGAAGAAGTTCGTGACTTGGAAATTTCCTTTTTAAAATGTTGTTTCAGTCCTGCATACCAAGTCCTTGAAAAATTATCTAAGCAGAAAGGCTGCTTTTTAGGAACCTTCTGGAAGCATTTGTTGTGTTGTTCTTTTGCGCCTGCTCAAAATGCATGCAGTATTACTGAGCCTATTGTAAACTGTGGGCCTCTTTTCTCCCTCATTCACATTTATCCTATGCCAATGGGGTGACATTAAATTACCTCCTGCACCTCCCAGGAGTTCAAGTATTCTTTGCACTACCTTTTTCATGTCACGAATTCCAGGCTGCTGCAGTCTCCCACAGATAGCTACAGCAGCCCAGTAGCTGCTTTGATATACAGATTTTTTGTACAGCTCAGATTGTTCCGGTCTATAGCTCAAAACAGCTGAAGTGGTAGTGGCCCAACTGTTCCTCTTTCTCTCATGATAGGACATTCAGCTGCACACTGCCAGTGCTCAGCTAGGGTGGCTGCTGCAGCCTCCCTGCACAGGACAGATGCATAGAGCCACACCAGGAACAAAATTCTGGTTCACTGGCTCCAATGGGAGTTACTCCTGGATCCTGGGGCAAATAAAAATGCACTAAAGTCCAGTGCTTCTAGTGATGATTTTTGTCATCTGCATCAATCCATCTTGTGTATCTGTCTCAAACTAAACAGGGCATCTGCAGAAAGATGCAAGAATCAAGCCTGTGGGCAACACATAGAAAAGTTTAAGCCTTCTATTACTGGATTTATGTGTTAATAATTTAGATCTGGAACTATACACCAACCTTCTACAAATATTATTAACCTTTTTTGAGCTGCAATGCAAGCACTAAGCTTTACTATGACCTTGCAAAATCTGAATAGTTTGTCTTATAAATCTTATTTTATGACTGTTCCTTAAAGCATACAGAAATATATTATGTATTATTGTATATATTATGAATTATATATTTTCCATTCTGGCAGATTATTCTGGAATAAAAGGATTCTGTATCTTGCAAAGGACTTTTAAAATCACTGGCAAGTTTTCTCTTGTAATTTGGATATAAAATAAAAACAGTTGTTATGATTCATAACATCTTGAAAAACTTTATATGTGGTTCATTCTCAGAAGCAGACCTGGCCCAAAAAGGGAATTTCTTACTGCAGCGGTGTTTTAATATTTGGATCTGTCCTAAACTGAAACAAAATGTCAAAATTGCAGAGCAATGTATGAAATGAAAAGTGGATAAAAGATGGATTCGGAAATATCGAAACATTTCATTTTGAAAATGTCAAAAAATATTCCGGAAATGTCTAAATACTTCAGTTAAGAATTTTGGAACATTTCAGCATTCTTAAACATAAATATTTCATATCTGGCTGGGCTAACTAGGCATCTTTATCAAAGCTGAATTATCAAATATGATCACTTTACTTGCTGGAAAGTAGGCTTTTGGTTCTAAATGGTGCATGAACTATGTGCTGTTTTAAAATGATCACGATTATATTCAGATTACATGAACATACTTTTCCTTCACTGTCTAGTCAGAAAATGTTTCTATTACGTAGATTCTTAGATAAGATGTGCCTCTTAGCAAAAAAAAAAAAAAAAAGGGGGGGGAGAAAAATTGAATCATAAACTGTGTGAAAATTCAAAAACGGAGCTGTAGCTAGTTTTTGTTTATTAATGCATACTACTTAAGAAGAGCTGGGATTCCAGCATGTCAGTGATTAAAACTGATGAAAGTTTACAAGAATAGAACACACGTTACTGAGAACCATTCACATTTTATACAGATTTTCCTAAACATTACTAAAAATCTTATTCTTCAAAGCATAAAATATATGTAGATGCATATGTATAAAGTATAAGTGGCCCCTGCCTTTCCTCTTCTCAGTTCCCCTGCTGCTCTGAAATATTATTTGTGATGGGGTCAGATTACATTAAATTGTATTTATATTACATTTCTGTAGTATTGGACCCCACTTGCATAAGTATTCTTTGAGGACAACGCCTTTTTCACAGAGGCCATAATGGGATATTGTCTTGAAGATCTCTTTTGGACAATGGCTATTCAATTAAAAGTGCCTTTTCATGAAAAATGTTAATGTCTATAAAAATTGTTTAACTAAGGCAATTTTTAGTTCCTGAGCAAGTTTTAATTTTTCAAATATCCCTTGTGCAGTCAATATAAACAGTGCCATCCTTAACACCAGATATCAGAACTTTATGAATAAACACTTTAGTTGCTGACACACTGATATTACTCCTTTAGTTTTTAGAGAAAAAAAAATAGACACTTAATTGGCTGACTGATTTCTCTGTGTGATACCATTGCAAAAAAAAGTACCTCTAAACTGCATAATGGATGTCATGAATATTAAGGGTGAGAAAGACTGGAATCAGTTTCACTTAGCGTATGTTTTGCATATAGTTCCAACCTCAAATGAATAAAAATCTGCCTCAACACAATACTTTCACTAAAACCAATAGCAGTGTTGGATTTTGTGAGGCCACACCAGCAAAAGTCATGAAAATATTCTGTCCAAACAAAAAGAAACCTTCAAGAATTATTGATGACATATGTTAGTAAATTCATACTTTCCCAGCCATCTTAAAGCACTGTTCTACGGAGACAACCAGGAAGCTTAGTTAACAAAATATTCAAGAAAAATCTGAACATTGGAAAAACATCCATGGTCTCCCACAATTGATTTTCCTCTCATTCCAATTGCTGCAAGTCATGAGCTGCTCCACTGAACTCAACAGCAGTACAAAATCAGGGTGAGGTGAATCAGCCTGTGTGTAACACAATCTTTGCAGTACACAAAGTTCACAGTCTTAGAGCCAGTTTGTAAGATTTGTTAGAGTTTGAAGGATAGGCTGTGGCTTAGAGCACAAGACAGCATGTTCATGACACACTCTAAATGTACTTGGTAGCATCTTTGCTGTTCAGCAGCCCCTGACTGAACCCTATTGCCCTTACAGTGTTGGCCAACAGAAGAAGTGGTTCTTTTTTTCTCATGGTTTGAGTATTACATACTGGTCTGGATAGAGCAGTAGACTGTTTTTTACATAAACCAGAAAAGTTTATGCAAAAGCTTTTGTAGCCTTATGTGATCAGTTCCACATACCAAATCAAGTACATAATTAGAAAGTATCAAAATCTTCAGTTCTTGTTCTTTATTTTAGATTTATTTTTATTTATTTTTTTTTAATATGGTTCCACTATAACCTGTAGTTCAAAGTTATAGGGTGGGAATGTGGAATGAGGATCAAAGGGTATTCGCAAGTTCCCCTTCTGCCATATGCTCTGGAGCCTACTGTATTCACAAAGGCCTTTGCTTTCAATCATGTAGCTACTGCAGTGAGCTAATTTACTAACTTCAGTACAGCCAACAAAAGTCAAAGCATCTCTTGGTTTTACATGTTGAGCTCTCTGGCACAGTGATTATATTTGCATGGCTCATGGTCTTTATAAGGGTTTTGGAAGCAGCAAATGGCAGTTGTGGTTGCCAGTGGTGTGACCTGTGATACTTGAACCCTGGGTCCAGCACACACAGCTATCCCATGGACTCCCCTGAGAGCAAGGGCAGATAAAGGCTGACTGTGATACAGTATTAGAAAACCTCCTGTATGTCCAAGCTCTGTGGATCTGATGAACAATGAGCAAATTGGGGTGTTTATTCCAACAGCTGAGGCATAGACAATTTGGATGATATGGGAATGAATTAGCAGAGTAACTCTCAGCCTTACATTTTCATTCCTTTTGAAGTAAATACTCTCCCACTCTCCCTGCTATGCTTGTCCCAGACATAATTATGTTCTCTGAAGATTCATGATGGCCTGTGTCCAGAAGTGACAGCAGAGAGGAAATGCTAACTGCACAAACTTGAAGCCAGGGCAGTTTTGAGCATTTTGAATATGTTAAGACTAGCAGCATCCTCATTAAACTCTGATTAGCAAGTGGACTTGATCCAGGGTAATTCATAGCTGAATGGGATTTTTCTTTTTTTTTTTTTTTTTCACTGCCAGTTTATCAGAGGTAGGCAATTAAGAGCTCACACACCTCCGGGTCTTGTAGTTTTTTTGAAGCAGGGATCTCGTACCAGCCTTGCAATAATGCCTTATTGTCCTTAGGACAATATTCTTCACTAATCTCACTTCTGGCAATTTACTTTTTCTTGCTGAGCAGATTTAGAAACAAAAAACTTTGAAAGGGCATGGGAGGAGGAATAATCTAGGGCTATCTAATCCCATCCCCGAAGTGGGAGTTTTCCATTCAGCTTCTCTTTTAATGAGCACTGGAGAAATAAAGTTTTACTGCAACACTACTTTGATTCAAGAGACCTATGAGGACCCAATTATCCATCCAGTGGGAGTGAGGTGGCGGTCTGATTTTCAAAGCAAAAGCAATGTAGCAACACAGGCCCCTTGTAATTATGTCTTCCCTACAAATTTATAAACCCAGAGGTGAGCTTTGCTTTGGTTGATTGTTTAAATGCAATTATTACCTTTCTTTCACTTTCAACTTGTTAATAAAGCTTTCCCAAATGCAGTGCTTGGAGTTATTCTTTCTGAGCCCTAGGATTCCAAAGGCTTAACTGGAAACCAATCATCTGCTTCACTGAAAGGAATACAGTCAGGTCCAGTCAAAGATTAGCTGAAGAGCCAAAATGTTTGACAGACACACTGAGGGGGCCACATCCTATTTTCCACCTGAGAAAGCGAGAGGGGAGAGTGAGACAGAAAGAAGGAAGTTAAGGAGACTGAGAATGACTGAGAGAACAGAAAGGAAGAAACACTAATCAAACATAGCCTGGCTCATGGGAAGCACCCTGTTTGTGTCACTTGCCTTACTTTGCAGCTGTCAGTATCATATCCAGTGCACAAAGATGTGTCTTCTTTGGAAGAGCATGTATATTTGTGCATACCCTAGCCATGTTTAAAAAAAGGACGGGAGGCAGATGTGCTCAGTGTCACATTTTGCAGTCCTGGTCCGTCAAAATCCCAGGAGGTCAAATCCCTAGTTCAGTAGGTCACAAGGAACTCCTTCTGACTGTTCCCACTTCTAGATCCTGCAAGTGAACGGCATCAGTGAATCAAGCATGTCTATGACATGTAAATGGAGGCATGGAATATATTGCACTAATTGACTTTCATTGCATTGCATGTATCTGCAGCTTGAGGGAACCAAGGCAGTGACTTCATCTTCTTGTCTTTTCAAAAGCATGCCAAAGTTTTTATGGATGCAGATAGACATGGAGCTTTATGGTTTAAATTTATAGCAATTACATAAATTTATACCAATAACATATACCAATAACATACAAAGCTTTACATATGATATACATACAGTCTACATGTGTTTTAAGTACATTATAGTATGTTTTACTTGTTGAACTTACAGGAGATGATATATTATATACAGAAGTAATAAGATGTAGCCCACTACATACAATTCAAGCACATTAGCCTGACATATGTAGAGCTGAGTTAGAAAAATCATTTATTTGTTGAAAATACAATTTAGGAGCATGGCAACGACTCATGACTTAGTCCTTGTGTTGATTTGTGGGATTTGCTCATGTATACTTTTTCACTTGCTGTTGATTTAAATGGAGTTATGGTATTACTGTCTATTTTAATGCCTGTCTCAAGAATCTTGCAGGATACATTACATTGCTTCCAGAACAGATACAGTGGATAGACACTGGAGTAGCAGACAGACATGATAAGGAGGAGACAAAAAGCAATAGCCCTTCTTTCTGGATTTTGCAGAAGGAAAGCAAGGAAGCACCAGCTAAGCAAAAGTCATTCTCACACAGTCATACAAGCCCGAGGGAATGGCTTTGCAGTGGAAATAGCAAAGCAATCTGAGCAAGACAAATTGTGATTCAGAGTGAATGGCATGAGCTGTACTGAGGACTGCAGTTTGACCCCATGACAAATACTGATTTAGAGGAGCAAGAGAACTGAAAAGGAAAAGGCAGAGGAGTTTATACTGCATATATCTAACTAGATGAAAAGTAATGTTTTCAGAAATGCCGTGTGTATGTACATATACATTCATCTGTGTCCAAGTCTAAATTCTGCCACTAAGTGTTGCAGTTTTAGCTAAATGGGAAAGATTTTTTGTGAATTTATACATACCATCACATCGTTTGGAGCATGGGCGAGTGCCCCACCCACACCAAGTGAGCCAGGGAAGGACTGTCCGAGTATCTCAGGACCATCTGCTGGAAAAGGGAGTTTCCTGAAGTGAAGCATTGTGGCAAACTCAGGAGACAAGGGATAAAATCCTCAGTGCTTCTGAAACTCACTCTCCTGTTCCTGGGTATAGCTGCTGAGGGAAAGGACCACCCTGTGCCAGGCACTTCAAGGAGTTGCCCTGAGCCTGTGCGACACCAACTGCTTTTGGAGCAACTTCCAGAACAGTCTTGCTGCCGGCCACCTGAAGGTGCAAGTGCAACTGTCACAGCCACACCAATAGCTCAGGAATTTCCCTTTTCAAAGCCCCACAGCTACCGCAAGGTGGATCAAGACCACTGGCTGCAGCTGAGTTGTCCTGACATGACCAATTGCTGCTGACAAGTTGGGAATTTTCCTTTTGGAAGCTGCACAAAGTGTTGCTGTTGGGTGATCCATGGTCATCCAGTCCCAGCACCGC
Source organism: Sclerurus mexicanus (assembly GCA_013396755.1). NCBI lineage: Eukaryota > Metazoa > Chordata > Aves > Passeriformes > Furnariidae > Sclerurus > Sclerurus mexicanus. The sequence goes on along the minus strand of VWZF01001773.1, from coordinate 191,662 downwards.
ATCGAGTCATCCTGACCCCACCATTGTCACTTTATGTAGTTTGCTACATCAGAACACACAGTACTCTCCTGACAGTGTAGGACTTCTCTTCAAAAAATATATGCTTACAGGTTTTGGTTTAACCTAGGGTGAAGGGGATGGGTAGGTGATATTTTCTGCCCTTGTTGGGGTTTTGGGGGGTTTGTTTCTTTCCATTTTTAGTAAAATTGTTGTTCTTCCATCTTGATTCAGGCTCCTCATAATTCCTACTTCGTCAATATTTGTGGGGAGGAAAACAAAAGAAAGAAGGGTTTATCTCATTAGAGGTCTCACCTCCTGAACGTATTGTCATTAAATGAAGACATCAAGTATCTCTTAAAGGGTAAATGTTATGTAAAAGATGTCAGGAGATTTTGGAAAAGGTGTGTTTTCACTGTGTCAGAGTTTGAGGATTCAGCACTAGTGTCAGGAAGACAGCAAGCTGGACTGTATTTCCAGGAAATCATGCTTCTGTCCCCAGGTATATTTGTAGAGACCCCAGCCAGAAGGTGCTCCTTATCTCCTTTCAGACTTCAGGAGCTTAAAGGATTTGGCACCTAGCAGATCTGGAAATCAAGCCCAAATGAAGGATTATATGAAAAAGGGTAACACTTTGTGCTGGTTTAAAGGTAAACCAGTGGGAGAAATGAACCCAACTCAAGAGAGACTACAAGTCAGAGTTACAATTTACTAAAAAAGATTACAATAAATACAATGATACAGAGAAAATATTGGGTTTAATCCACACAAGAAAAGACATATAACACAGCACGCTGGGGCACAAACAGAACAGTGTTCATTAGCCCCTGTGCTGAGCGCCACATGGTCCCCCTGAGAGCAAAGTTAAAGGAAAGGAAAACCTGTTGGTGAGGGTGATGGTCACAGTCTGGTCAAGAGTGACAGCTGCAGTCCTGTTGAGGTTCTGGTCCTCCTCTGGATCTAACAAGTGGTACCAGAAGTCCCAAAACCCAAAGATTATATATGCTCAGGTTCAGGTGGGAATGTCCAGTACCTCCCCTGGGGCAGGGAGCTTCATGATGGGTGATTTAAGTCTGTGAGTCATGGGATAGTTTTGGAATCTTTGATGGTCTAGGTCATTGCAACTGCCTATTGTACCAGTGTGTTATGGCCCATTAGCAGACATGGCCCCTCAGGCTGGGTGTGAAGGTGCTGATGCCTCCTTGGAGGGGAGTAACAATGGCTGAGTCATTGGTGTGAAGGCAGAAACACTCCACTCTCTCACAGGGTTCTTTAACACCCAGCTTGTAGACTGAGGTGTCAAGTGTACCCTTGGCAGCTGCTGCAAATGATCCATTATTAACAGTTCATCAGAAATGACATAGAGGGTGTAGAATGCACAGTTCTGGTTATACCCACATAGTGATAAAGTGGTCCCAGCCACTATAACTAGGACATACTTCTACTGTCTTTGCAGCAGAGCAGTTTGTGCTGAATGACTTCGATCCTTCAGGGGGGAAAAAAATACAGCAAACAAAATAACCTCCAATAAACCAACCACAACAACAAACAAGAAGAACCCACAGAAGACAATTTGGAAGTGATTATGTAAAATCTCCAAAATATTTCAATTTGGAATTTCATACAAAGACACATATGAATGATCTACTCAGTGTCACAGAAGGGAAGCCACTCACCCTGTGCCCACAGGAGGTGACTCAGTTCCGTTCTCTCTGATTTGCAAGCAATGCTTAATTTTCAAGAATAAGCCATAGTGTATCCTCATACTGTACTGGATTCCTTCAATAGCTGTATGACAGAAGTCTATCTCTGTGGGTAGGATCTCTAGCCACCAACTCATGGTGTCATTCTTTGTTTCTCTCGTCTAATAGAATAATAAGAGTGTACAAACACTCTGAGGTTACAATCAGTTTCCTGCCCTTGTCACCTTTAGGTGAACACTGGAATAACAGCAGCTTTTTTTCTAATGTGTTTTCTTAACAGCTATAAATAGTAGAATAGGGGATACAGGCATCTTTTCCTGAAAATCAGGTTGGCTTCTAGATGAGTAAGACCCTCAATGTGAATAAAACCCAAAAGTCTCACTGACATAATCAAGTGATGGAAAATTTCTACTGTGTTACTATTGAAAATTCATGACAGTGGGCCAATTCAGTGTGTGTGACTGGTTAAAAACAAACTGTTGCAACATTCTGAGCTGTCCTGTGGGCACCCATCTCATGAGTACCTGACTTTTCTGAGATTTTCCCCATGTGTCATGGTTTAACCGCAGCCAGCAGCCACCTACTACACAGCTGTTTACTCACTCCTTGACCAGCAGGATTGGGGAAGGGGAGGAGAATCAGAAGGGTATAATCCAGAGAACACATGAGTTGAGGCAAAGACAGTTTCATAGGGAAAGTAAAAGCCATGCACACAAACAACGCAAAACAAGGAATTTATTCACTTCTTCCCATGGGCAGGCATATGTTTCACCATCTTCAAGAGAGCAGGGCCCCATCATATCTAATGGTGACTTGAGAAAACAAATGCTATCGCTACAAACATCCCCTCCTTCCTCCTTCGTCCCCCTACTTTATATACTGAGCATGATGTCATATGGTCTGGAATATCCCTTTTGTCAGTTTGGGTCACCTGTCGCAGCTGTGTCTCCTCCCAACATCCCATGAACCCCAGCCCCCTCACCAGTGTGCCAATACGAAAAAGAGAAAAGGCCTCTGCTCTATGTAAGCCCTGCTTAGTAATAACAAAAACATTTCTGTATTATCAACCTTGTGTTCAGCATAAATCCAAAACACAGTCCCATACTATTAACTGTGAAGAAAATTAACTCTATCCCAGCCAAAACCAGCACAACATAATAGGAAACTACACAACACCATTACGAGCTATTGTAACCTGGAAAAGCCTTAGCTTTCTGAAACACTGAGAAAGAAGCAGGAAACTATGCATTTGTCATACTCTTTTTGTGTGACTGGTAGTAGAGACCACCCACATGTTCTTGGTTTGCAGTCCACTGACCATCCAAGTTTCCTTTGTGAACCCAAAGTAAGCTTTACAGTCTCTTTGCCATGACCAAACAAACCAACCAACCAACCAACCAAAAGAAAAAAAAAAAACCCAAATCAAAAATTCCTCTGACTGCTTTGTACTGCATGAAGCACTCCTTTAAGAAAAAGATCTTCAAGGATTTGCCAAGTTAGAATTTAATAAGTGTAATGTGACAAACTAAGAATTGCCAGAGGAGAGCTGTTTCTCATCTCTCCTCCTGCTGGTAAGAGCTTACAAGCATCAGCCGTGTCTTTGACAAAGAATATGGTGCATCTAGTTGCTGGGGCTGAGCATGCCCATGGTTCCTGACCTCTAAAACATTCAGTGCAGCTGAACTCTTACTGCTTCTACTTAGGTGTCTCAGTTTCTGATTTTGGTATTTAACTTACAGCAGTGCATTCACCTTCCTGCCCACTGGATAACTGCAGGGTACCAGAGCTCAGCCCATAGCTCAGCTAGGATATGTTCACTGGTGATCTTTTTTCCAGTGGTGTGCTTTTAACTTCCAGAAGTAGATTCTCTGAATCAAATTATCTTTGCATACATCCAGATACCAGCTTATTAAAAAAAAAAACAACCACAAACCAAACCAAACCAAACAAACAGGAACATGTAAACAAAAGTGCATATAACCCAGTTAAATATCATATTCTACTTATATCTTATATCTGATTCTACTCAGGGCTCTTCTCTGTGTCCCAAACAGACTCCCTGAATCACCATGTAGAAGTTCATCATCTACCAACACTCAGTCTTACAGTTTAGGCCCTTTGAACATGAAACTCCAACATCAGTAGCCAAGACGAAGGAATGCAAAGGCATGAATGAAATTAACTTCTTTTACATGGCAGCAGATTGATTAATTACAACCTTCTGACCAGAGAGCTGTCAGAATGGGAGTAATTAACCTCAAGAAGCAGCTATTACCATCCTAGTCAAAAGTCATTGTCTTTTCCTTCTAGACTGGCTGCCCACTGCCACCTTTTTTCCTCCTCCCCTAAGATGCTACCACTGCTTGCTCATCAGCTCTGGAATGCAGTTCCAGCAACAGCAGTACCTCATGGGAATTGATGAACCATGTCTACACTGGAAAGGAAAACAATCTCTTAAAGTGAAAGCAAACCTATTATTAAGTGACGCTATTCTTGATTAAAAATGCCAATGTTTTTGAACTGTGGTTGGTCAGGACTGTCTAAGACCAAAAAGGACTCTGAAAGGAAAACTTCATCCACCTTTGTAAAGAGTGAAAGCTGAAAACACAAAAGCAAACAAAGTTTAAGTCCTTCATGGGGTTCTGATGGCACTGCAGGACATATCTATGGGCTTGACAGCCTATGAGTATGTTTCATAAAAATGATTTGATCACAAAGATCATTTCAGCCAGAACTGATATAGGCTTTTTCAAGAAAAAAAAAAAGAAAAAAGGAAAAAAAAAAAAAAAAAAAAAAAAAGAAAAAGGAAAGCAACCGTGACTTAATTCATTAACCATTTGTCAAATCATGAAATCATGGTAGATGAGGAGTACACTAGGGTAAATTTGAAATGTCCAAGATTATTATGCTTGTTCTGCTCATTCTGCTTATTATGCTTATTATGCTTATTCTGCTGCTACTATCAAAGACAAAACATAACCAAATTTAGAGAAGAGACAAGTTAAACGGAGTGGAAAAGTTGGTTATATTCTAAACCAGGTTGCATGGAAAGTGCATGAAAAGAAGTGTTCACTTTTGCTTTTGAAAATACCAAATTATGTGAAAAAGATTTTGGCCATATTAATGGAAATATCTGGAAATCACTTATTTTTTTAAAGCCTCTACCCTTTTTACTAATGGAAATCTTTCCAAATGCAATATGCTTTCAAGAGCTAGAAGACCCTAAATGACAAATCCTTTAAGAATGAGAAACCTGTCCATTTAGGGGGAAAAAAAATGAGAAAATGTATCTCTTCCAAATTACAATAATAGTGTCTTAAATTTTCAGATTAAATTTCAGCCTTTACTTCTGAAACACAGAGATCATGTGTCCTACAATAGGAAAGAATAGCTAGATAGTTATTCTGATTTTCAGAGGCAGTGAAGTTTAGCAATTCCAGTGAAGTCACCAAGACTGGACATGTGTTTTGTATTTGTGAAACACAGTCACATGTTTTGCAGCCATTCAAAGGGGTATCCATAATTATAATTTCAACGAGCTCTAAAAAGAGTGAGAAAAATACATTTCCTATCCAAGACAACAAAAATGTTTTAAATAATTCTAATAAGCCAGCCATTTAGTATCAAAGTTTATTTAATGTTTACCTTTCAGCTGGGACCATTTTTTTGGCCAGTTTTGGTTTGGAGTTCAGTAATAATGTGATCAGAAATAGTGCATACAACACAGGAAAACCTGGACTCCAATATATTTCTATGTTTTTAAACATCTGTTTTGAGCATCTGTCATTAATGTTGTCCCCCAGGGTTTTATACTGGGCTCAGTTTTGTTTAACTTGTTCATCCGCGAGAGGCTAGAGCACCTCCATCAGCAAGGTCACTGATGACAACAAGCTGGGAGGAGTGGCCAATACCCCAGAGGGCTGTGCAGCCCCTAAGAGGGACCTCAGTATCTTGGAGAGATGGGCAGAGAAAAACTTAGAATTCAACAAGGCCAGATGCAGGGTCTGCACCTGGGGAGGAACAGCCCCAGGCACCAGTACAGACTGGGGACTGCCCTGCTGGAAAGCAGCTCTGTGGGGAAGGACCTGGGGGTCTTGGTGGACAACGAACTGTCCATGAGACAGCAGTGTGTCCTTGTGGCCAACAAGGCCAATGGGATCCTGGGGTGCATAAAGAAAAGCACTGACAGCAGGTCAGGGGGGAGATCCTGACCCTCTACTCAGCCCTGGTGAGGCCTCACCTGGAGCACTGTATGCAGTTCTGGACTTCTCGGGAAGGACATGGAACTACTGGAGTGGGTCCAGCTGAGAGCTACTAAGTTGATCAAGGGTCTAGAGCACCTCTCTTATAGGGAAAGGCTGAGGGATCGGAGCCAATTCAGCCTCAAGAAGAGATGACAGAGAGAGGACTTCATCAATGCAAGTATCTGAAACAAGGGTGTCAAAGACTGAAGACAGGCTCTTCTNAGAAAAGCACTGACAGCAGGTCAGGGGGGAGATCCTGACCCTCTACTCAGCCCTGGTGAGGCCTCACCTGGAGCACTGTATGCAGTTCTGGACTTCTCGGGAAGGACATGGAACTACTGGAGTGGGTCCAGCTGAGAGCTACTAAGTTGATCAAGGGTCTAGAGCACCTCTCTTATAGGGAAAGGCTGAGGGATCGGAGCCAATTCAGCCTCAAGAAGAGATGACAGAGAGAGGACTTCATCAATGCAAGTATCTGAAACAAGGGTGTCAAAGACTGAAGACAGGCTCTTCTCAGTGGTGCCAATCAATAGAACAAGAGGCCACGAGTAGAAACTGATGCACAGGAAGTTCCACCTGAATATGAAGAAGAACTTCTTTACTGTGGGAGACCAAGCAGTGGAACAGATCACCCAGAGAGGTTGTGGAGTCTCCCTCACTGGGGATATTCAAGAACTGCCTGAATGCAATCCTGTGCCATGTGTTTTGGGATGACTCTGCTTGAGCAGGGAGGTCGGACCAGGTGACCCACTGGGGTTCCTTCCAACCAGACCAATTCTGTGGTTTAGTATTTGGGAGGGGAGACAAACAATTCTGTTGCTTTTGTGCTGTGTTTTCATGAAGTTTTGACTTTAATTTTTCTTTCCTTTGAGATTGCAATGCAGTGAAAACTCTGACAGATCAAGCTGACAGCATCCTTTTCCTATCTATCCTATATGTAAGTTCTTTTTATGGCCTAGGACATACCATGAACATAAAAAAGAAGATGTTGTAGAGAAAAGAGAAGCAGTGAGCAAGAGTAAGCAGCCAAACATTACAACCCAAAGGGCATCTTGAGGTAAACCAGAACAAATGAAAAAAACAACAGAGTTCCTTCCTGCCACTTCTAGGATGCCTGTTTCTTTCCTCATGTAATCATCCATTAGTTTCACACGACATAAAGAGGCATCTGAAAAAAACTACACTCAAAAGAAAAATATGTCTGAGTTTTTGACAACCACAGAAAAACAGCTCAAAACAAGCTGAGTTTTTATAGAGAATTCTTTAAGCTATGTTTATAGACAGTTAAGCTCCATTAACATGGCATTTCATAGAATACTCTCCAATAAATATGTGGCAAACATTGCAGTTTCCCATTGAGTGAAGGCTTCTAATCCTGCATGCAGAAACAGTGTAGCTATTACTCTAATAGGACATAGCCACCAGAATGCAGCATCAAAGAGGGACAAGGCAAGGGATGCCTCTCTAGAATGGACCATGGCATGCAAGCAAAAAGAATGAAGCCTTAATACATATCTGCTACCTTAAACTCAACAAACTTCATAAACACACTCTATTTGCATCCTGTGCCATAGTTTCAATTTGAAACTACTTTTCCAATGCCAGAAGCAGAAAGGACACTGCCTCATTTCTCAGTCCTCTGGTCCAAATTATAGCTGGTGTAATAGACATCCACGGGCTTCAGTGTCAACAGTTCTCTTCCTAGTGCTCTCAAGTGGGAGGCAACTACCAGCTGAGTGCTAGGGCTACAAGCTACAACATTAGTGACTGTGGAGGCTGGGAAGGACAGAAGTCCTTCCACTGGGTCTACCAAAATGTGCTGTGTGTCAGTAGCATGATGAGAAGATGCTGCAGGTCTCCTGTCTCAAACCAAGATGACTCTGTGAGCTGTACAGATATTTACTGTGAGGCCTCCAAATACAGACTTTCAAAATATCAGTAATACTAGCTATATTCAGCACTGCCGCCTTGTATTGTGAGGTTTGCCTCATCAGTGCTCATGTGAGTGAGTTTTTGAGATGCCCAGGTGGGAGGCCAGCTGGCTCCATCCAAAACTACAGTGCTAGACAGAGCCCATGGAGCCATGCTTCTCTTATTCTAGCAGATACAACCCAAAGATGACCTGTTGGATGGGGACCTACTTGCTCTTTGCTTCACTGCTTCTGTGGATCCTCTTGTTCAATGTATCAGACTCTGCATTAAAAAAGATGTGACCCATCACTTAGAATTTATTAACCTTGGACAGACTTGTAAATGACATTGTATAAGGACATTGTATGAAAGAGAGAGAAAGAATATATGTATATATCCCTAAAGTATATCTATAAAGTATGTGTATCTATAAACATATATGTGTTCATATACATACACAGAGACCAGGATCCTAGATCTGACAACAGCTTAGCTACTACAAGTTGAGAACAGATAAGACCAAATAGCCATGTCCCTGCAGTAAGCCAGCTCCCACCACTGTTTTTTATGAAGTTACTACACTGGAGGTAGTATGTGTGGTTTTGTATTTTGTAAAACCTGATGACTTTTTTATTTCGCCCAAGGAGCTCTCTGATCCCTCTTTGAATCCATTCATATTTTTGGCCTTTGTGACACCTGTTGAGTTCCACTGTTTAACTGTGTGGATGTGTCATGTGAAAAAAACCTGCTATGTTTATTTGTTCATTTTTTTTTCTGCCTGATAATTTAATCAGAAGCCCTTTTTCCCAGCTCAGTGATTTTGGGCATCACCTATAATCTATGCCTCAACTCCTCATCTGCAGAGGATGACTAAAAGCATTCTGTCATGCAGGCTCCTACCAAAATCAGAAGACAATAAATACTACTTGCAGCCAGATATATCCAGAATCTTAGCTTATCTGATAAAAAGATGTGCTGAAAAGGACTATGACTTCTGTGGTAGTATGTCAGGTAAGGAAGAATGAAAGCAGCAGAAGGACTTCAGAAGTGAACATAAGGAAAGCAGCAGACATAGTTTGAAAGAAAAGGAGGTAGACATTTTTGATGATAGAGAACAAAGCACCCTTTGCCCATTGTGTGGGCCAGCTGACAGCAATGTCACATACAAAGATGAACCTTTCCTTTGCCATGAGAGGGTCATACAGACCTGTGTGAGCTCCTCTTTCAAGGTCTCAGTGAAAGAAGAAAATCTTACAGGTGCAGGAGCAGGCCAATCCTATGTGCTGCAAGAGGAGCCATCAGGGAAGAAGACTGGCCTGGTTGAACACGGGGCTTTTGTAGGAACTCAGAGGGGAAAAAAAGAGAGTTTAAGACCTTTGGAATAATGGGTAGGCAACCCAGGAAGAGTAAAAGGATGTTGTTGTGTCACGTATAATGAAAATTTGAAAAGCAAAAGCTCAACTAGAACTCAATCTGATCACTTCCATAAAAGATAATAAAAAATGTTTTTATAAATACATTAGCAACAAAAGGAGGCCAAGAAAAATCTCCATTCTTTATTGGATGCAAGGGGAAATAGTCACCAAGCATGAGGAAAAGGGTGGAGTACTTAATGCCTTCTTGACGTCATTCTTTAGCAGTAAGACCAGTTAGCCTCAGGGCAGCCAGTCCCCTGTGCTTGTAGACAGGGACAGGGAGCGGAATAGACCCCCAGCAATCCAAGAGGAACTATTTAGTGACCTGGTGTGCCACTTAGACAGTCACAAGTCTAAGAGGCCAGATGGGATTCATCCAAGGGTACTGATAGAGCTGGCAGAAAAGCTCACTAAACCCCTCTTGATCATCAGTCCTGGCTAACCAGGTTGGTTCCAGATGACTGGAGATTGGCTAATGTGATGCCCATACACAAGAAGGGCTGGAAGAAGGATCCAGAGAAACTACAGGCCTGTCGGTCTTACCTTGGTGTCCATCAAGGTTATGTGATCTTTAATGTGATCACAGAGCACACAGGACAACCAGAGGATCGGGCCCAGCCATCAGGGGTTTAGGAAAAGCAGGTCATGCCTGGCCAACCTGATCTCTTTTTAAGACCAGGCCACCCACCTAGTGGATGAGGGAAAGGCTGTGAATGGTATCTACCTAGACTTCAGCAAAGTCTCTGATACTGTCTCTCACAGCATTCTCCTAGAAAAGCTGGTAGTCCACAACTTGGACAGGTGCACTCTCTGCTGGGTTAAGAACTGGCTGGATGGCCGGGCCCAGAGAGTGCTGGTGAATGGGGCTGCATCCATTTGGTGGCTGGTCATTAGTGGGGTTCCCCAGGGCTCAGTATTGGGGCCAGCCCTGTTTAATATCTCTACCAATGATCTAGGTGAGTGCTCCCTCAGTTTGCAGATGACACCAAGCTGGGTGGGAGTGTTGATCCGCTAGAGGGCAAGAAGGCTCTGCAGAGGGATCTGGACAGTTTGGATTGATGGGCTGAGAACAACAGTATAAGGTTCAACAAGGTCAAGTGCTGGGTCCTGCCCTTGAGTCATAACAACCCCATGAAGCACTATAGGCTTGGGGCAGAGTGGCTAGGAAGTGTCCCAGTGGAAAAGGAGGTGCTGGTCAACAGCCAGCTGAACAAGAGCCAGCAGTGTCTCAAGGTGGCCAAGAAGGCCAATGGCATCCTGGCTGGTATCAGAAATAGTGTGGCAAGCAGGACCAGGGAAGAGATTGTCCCTATGTACTTGGCAGTGGTGAGGCCAAACCTCGAGTCCTATGTTCAGTTCTGGGCCACTCACAACAAAAAGAATTGAGGTGCTGGAAACAGTCCAGGGAGGGGTAACAAATTTGGTGAAGGGTCTGGAGCACGAGTCCTCTGAGGAGCAGCTGAAGCATCTGGGGTTGTTTAGCCTGAAGAAAATGAGGGTCAGGGGTGGACCTTACTGCTCTCTACAACTGCCTGAAAGGAGGGTGTAGGCAGGTCGGGATGGACAGGACAAGTGGATATGGCCTCAAGTTGCACAAGAGGCCTTTCATGCTGGACATCAGGAGGAATTTCTTCACAGAAAGGGTTGTTAAACATTGGAATGGACTGCCCAGGGTGGTGGTGGAATCACCATCTCCGGAAATGTACAAGAAACAGCTGGACATAGCACTTAGTGCAATAGATGCAAATATATGCTGGCAGAATCATTTGGTGCTGAGGCCACACTGCTTCAACTTGAAAATGTGCTTTTACAAAGAACAATTACAATGAATGCCATTTATGTAGCAATTTTAACCTTCATAAATTTTAACTTACTTCATAAGTAAGTTAAATCATTCACATTCAAAGGCCCATAGAACAGACGAAGAACTCAGGCCTGCCTTGCTTGCTGTGGTTTCAGCAGCCATGGACATAGGTTAGAAACTTCAGAGATGATACAGGCTCCAGTATTGCCATATTCCCTATATGGTAAAATTCCCACTGACTTTGAAAAGCTTTGAATTCCACTCTGACAGGGATCCTCACTCACCTAAACTTTTCATAGCGAGTGTCTGTTTATTTATCAGTAAAAAATTCTGCCCTTACTTGCTGCTCTGTACCATCCTTGTGATAAATAGCAGGAAAGCTTAACTGACAGCAGGGTCACAAATGGGCTTTAGCAGCATCTGAAGTCAATGTGTCTGAACCCCATTTGAAGGCAGGATTTCCTATCTTATGAAGACACAGTGCTTTTTGCCTTTGCTGCTGCTCTTCAGTTGACATGAAAAAAAATCCTTTCTTTCAGACAAATTTTGAAAAGACCTGCAGCTAAGGGTGACACAGATAGTGCACACTGACTCCGTTATTACTGCATCTAAGGATATCTGTTCTTCTCTTGATAAAAGATGTATACACAAGTTTCCACAGTCTTTAAAGCCATTTGACTGTAAGTGTATTGAAAGCACTGATACACATGTCAGTAATGTAGCTGTAGACAAGGACCAGATCCACCTCCAGAGCATTTTTTGACAGTTTCCAGACTTTGTTATTGAAATGCAAGTAGATGCTGAATGTGGGAAAGGCTAAAGCTATGCTGCTTGGCTAAGATCCCAGGACTGAAAGATTTGGATTCACTTTTCCAGCTGAAAAATGTACTTCCTCACAGGACTTCAAGGGATTTCATGCTCAGCTAGGGGGAGCGGGGCTAGCTCCAGTGAAGGCAATGGAACTGTAGCCATAAACTGTAACTCTGGATCTGACATGTATTATCTCTTAGTAAGCATTAATTTATTATAGATGGATCAGAAACAACAATGACAAGAAATTATTTTTATTATTTATTTTGTCTTATATTAATCTGCATCAAATAATAAAAATATAAAGTTAAAGCAGTTCCCTCAGTGAAATGTTTAGAGATAACCTTTCTGTTAGTGCACAAAAATTGTATGGGAAATCTGGGCAAAGCAATTGTTGGCCTGGAAACTCTAGAAGCAATTATCAGAGTTTTCTTTGCTGTTACTTGTCTTGGATTTTCTCAGATTATAAAATCAATGTCTTGAATCAACATTTTCCATACATTGTGCTATTGGGAAATTATCAGAATTATACTACTACTATGCACAGTCACATATGTATACCTCAGTCCAAGCCTTGTTTTTACTAATGCCTTTGGCCATGCAAAAGATGGGAGTGTTCTGATGGAGCACTTTGGTCAGCAGATCTGTGTTGTTTCAGTTTTGTGCTTTCCATTTGCAAGTTCTTTGGAGAAAAGTCAGGCCCCATGGCCCAAATATGCATACCCAGGGCTTTGTGTGAATGGATCTGATATCTCAGGTTATTCCACTAATCCAGGCCAGCATTTGTCCCAGACACAGGCCTCTATCCAGCAAGTCTCTGTGAGGATGTGCAGCAGGAAGTGCCAAGTTACTAACCTCCTTTACAATTCTGAGTTAAATCTACAAAGGATGCAATAAAGTTAATTAATAGGCATTGTCTTTCATTTGGAGACAAATCTGTGGCTTCTTGAGGTTTGCTTCTTTACTCAAGGGGTAAAAAATAGAAGAATTATCAGGCACTAAGTGTATCTATCAAAACAAGGACTAGCATTCATCCAAGTGGAGACCTGAATTATACAGAATCATGGAATCAGTCATTTAGGCTGGAAAAGACCCTTAAGATCATTGAGTCAAACCATTAACTTGACAATGCCAATTATTTGACCTTTTTATCTTTCTCTCCATGACTGCACGAGAGCAACTTGAGGAAAAAGTAGAGTGACCTCTGGCATACAGTATCAGAGTCTTGTGAACTTTGGGTCACCTTGTGCCTTTCATTTACCATAGAACCATACAATGATTTGGAGATGGAGGAGACCTTAAAGATCACGTATTTCCAACCCTGCTGCTATTGACAGGTACACTTTTCACTAGACCAAGTTGCACATAGCCTCATCCAACCTGGCCTTGAACATTTCCCAGAAAAATATTAGAACATAATATATAGCACTTTATAGGATCGTAAGTCATGTTGGAATTTCAACTCCATGCCCAAAGCAAGAAGTGGAAGGCTTTCATAGGTCCTCCTAAAGCTCCTTCTTCCCTTCCTTTTTTTCCCTTCTTACTCTTCTTGCCTTATCATTAGCTTTGTTCCAAGTCCTGCAAGTCACACATTCTATGGCTCTCTATGTTTCTTCCATGTTTTGCCTGTCATCTTGGAGGTAGGCATGGGTCACAGCCTAGTGACCCATTAGCAGTTCTGGATCAAGTGTGCAAAGTCTGTGAAGTCCCCAAGGATCTGGTTATTTTCTGGAGGGAGACTGAGCAAGGATAACTGCTTAAGCAATAAAGTTTTTCTCAGTCCTGGCAAAGCTGCCAGTGCCAGCGAAGTAACATTTCTCCAACATCAGCAGCCTTGCCAAGTTATGTCCTTTTCTTAGGTGTTTAAACAAAGAGAAAGGAAAGAACAGGCCTTCCCTCTCTCCCTTTCTGCCTCAACAGCCTCAATAACTCAAGTAAATGCAAAAAAACTCTCACAGATCTTGATTTGCAGGTGTCATGGATGTAAAGTTCAAATTCATCTCCCCTTGACCAAAGACAAGCACCCAGCTCATTGTAGAAAGGCATACAACAAATCCAGAGAGAGGAATCAAAAATACAAAGTTCAATTTTCAGCTTAGTAGTCACATGTAGAGCTATACATTGGAAAGCAGAAAGAGGACAGAAAAAAGGACAAGCATTGATAGGAAGAGTTGCTCTTATCACTAAGTGTATGCTAGCGTCAGAAAAAAGATACTGTTCCCAGCAGGGCTTGGCCCATGGACTGGTCTATTGAAGAATTGATGATGGAATGCAAAATCCTTTCCACTTAGCCATTTCAAACTTTCCTAGTTGCAATCACTGATGAGCAATTTTAAGATTTCTTGCAGGTTTTACCTAGAGAAATGGTAAAAAACACATTCCCAACATCAAAGATTTGGCAATACTGTTATTTTATAGTATTTGAGGATTCTTGAAAATGGTTGGCTCTAACTTGTCTGGAAATACCCTAAAGCAGTTTGTCTTTTGATCCTTTAGATTTGAAATTTTCTCTGTATAATCATGGGAAGCATCTCCTTGAGAGTCCCTGCTGGAAATTTACCAAGTGCAAGACCTAGCCAACCAGCTAATCTCCTTTGATTCCTTTAACAGTCAATGTAGAGAAAGAGTTAAACTTGGAGGGAGAGGAGTAAAAATGTAGCTGAGCCAAGAGATTTAATGCTGTAGCTGTACATTTAATGCTGAAGCTAAAATCAGGTCAGTAGCTATTAGTAAATATTATCATGCTATTGTGGTTTAGTACTCTACATGAAATGAGTATGATAAAAAAAATGAGAACTTATACTATCAAAGTATCTTCCTGTTTGCCATTTCCATTTTTATTGACTCACCAGAGAGCCCAAAGAGCTAAAATATCAGTAGAAGTCTGTGGTCCATCCTAGGTCTTTCTGTACTCATTGTGCCACTTACAAAAGAAACAGAAGGTATCTGAGAAAAAAAATCAAGAGGGTGATTTTCAATCAGTGGAATAGGAAAGGAAAATAGGAAATTATATATAACATTAATTTGACATATTAATTATTTTGTTATTGTTATTTACTATTAAGACAATTAAGTGCCAGAGTACTTTAATTTAGACTAAAGTGAAATGTGATTTAAACTATGATGACTGAAGAAGATCTATTTCTTCAAGGAACATGATCAGATGTTTGATCCTAAAAATACAAGTAGTAATGAAATTATATAAATTGATTTCTGCTTACTACAGCAGTGAAGTATCCTAGTTGCATTATCAAACATAAGACATTTTATAACTGGAGATTCAATTGTAAATTAGATTATCAAAGTTAAAAATTACATCTGAGGAGAAGTTCTTGAAATATTTCTCTAACATGGTACCTTAAGATGCCAGACTACAAGGACTATGAATATTAATGGATAACAAATTTTTAGGAAGGGCTCTTGGACTGTCTTTGGAAGAGTGGGGTTTTTTTACTATTATATTAGTAATCAAAATGCTAGTGCAAGGTTTCTTCTGGGTGATGTCTACTTATAGCCAGTGGCATAACCCTGGAGGTGTACTCCAGGGAAGGAGGGAGCAGTACCTCCCACCCTGGTTAGCTCTCTGCTGTCTGCAAGATGCAGACACTCCATGGCTCTCATTTGAGGAGTACCTTGCACAAACATCTGCGCCTGCCCTGACATAGAAAGGACTTTTCTTACATATTTCATTAGCATTAGAGAAAGAATTTATCGTGGTGGACTTCCACTCTTAACAAGGAACACTATTCCCTTGCCATTGATATAATTTAGGTTGGGGTGAAAAGGATCACATTTCATAACAGAAAGATTTTTTTTCACTGCTGTGCAATCCAATGAACAGCCAGACAAAAGCTGGACTGCAGATCCACAGTTACCTGCAATAGTTTGACTTGCAATTTATGTGGTTCCCAATAGAAGGGTATCTGTATTCTAATAGGTTTTTTCTAATATTTTTGTTATTTTTCAGCCCAAAGAGACAGCACTTCACATTTCACACAATATGTTATAGGACTGGGGCAGGGAAGAAGTACATTTCCTATTTTTCTTGTCAATAAAATTTCTTAACATCCTGAAAGAGAAATTTTGCGGTGTGTGTAGAAGACAAGAATGCACTTGTCCATAAGCCTAACACAGTCATTATGTGCAGAATGCATATAATAGCCTTGATTTCCACACATGACAAGTTCTCTATAACCATCACTTCATCATTAGGTCATTCACTTCATCAAGTAGGAATTTTTATTAATAACTAACATAAAGAAATGTCTGACATACACTCATACCTGTATAACTTAATTCCTTATGTTTAGATAGGAAATATAAATAATTTTCTGCCTTTATAACCACCACTTGCACATTCATTTCTTGTTCAGCATGATACATATGCAAGTATACCATTATTTAATGTTTGGTTGCTAGACCATAGTAATTTCTTTGACAAGTTAATGTAAAGTATAATATTTTCATAAATACAACACAAATCCAAACATGAGAATAATAGCTATTAGTAAAGGCCCTCTAGTCAAACATACATCAATATTTGTACAGAGAAACTACCAACATAAACTGTTTATTTTGTTACCTCAGGAGTCATAAATAAAAAAAGCCTGCCGAATTCTAAACCCCAGCATTGTTTTAACTACCACACTTGCATTGTTCGTGTTGATATACTGAACAGCCACAGATCACAGCAGTGGACTCTGACATCTAATTATTAATTATAAGTAATTTGAGATCTGTCTAACAGACCTGTGTTTGTTCTGGGCAGATGTAATACCTCACGAACTCTTCACAGACAACCTGGTAATGAGTCAAAAACACTGGGCAATAGGTTAAAATAATAACAATTCTGGTCTAAAAACCAGAGATGCAATACTGGCTAGTATCATCTATCTTTTGTCCATACGTGCCCCTTTGACCATTTTTCTTCTTTACTTTTTTTTATGTAAAAAATCACTTGCTGTTAGACAAGTCCTGAAGCAATATGAAAAGGAAAGCTTTAGGAAGGATATATACACTTTTTTGATCAACATGAAGATCTTAAGAGCAGCACTTCTGGCAGATACTTTTGGCAGGATTAGCAGCACAAAACCAGAGTATTGTAGAAGAGTAGTCTTAGCCAGAGGAGGTACTAAATTCTTAGAAGTGCAGCACTGAGGGCTATCTACAAGACAGGATGGTGACACAGGAAAAGAAAATATGATGAGAATGGCAGAGAAACAGAGGGGCAACTTCATTCAGCTGTTACAGGATAGCTGAGAAACCAGATATGGTGAACTGTCCCCATTTCTGTGGCTGCAGGCATGTAATTCAATCCCTCATACTACTGCTCAGTTGGATAGTTCATCCAGAAGGGGCCCAGCAAATAGCATGGGTCTGCAGAGCAGCTATCACAAACGGCCCTGATTTCATTTTATGATCCTAAAATACATTTAAATTATGCATCCACACAAAGAACTAGCCCAGAGCATGTTGCAGCTCTTCCTACATATATACCCAAAAATTAATTTGAGATATGTTTTGTAATTTACAATATTAACATAATGCTCACATCTCTACTCAAAATATAAGTACATATTTCCAATATTTGTTCCCTTCTGTTTCCAATTTTTTATTAAAAAAAAGGGAGTGTTCTTATTTGGTTTTTTTGAAGCTGCATATTAAAAATATCTTCTCTCATTTATAAGCCTCTTGTTTGTCTGTAAAATTCAAAGTTTATTAGGATAAGAAGAATGCCAAAGTGCATTTGACTGTGATTATAACAATCTATGATTATCTTATTCTGTGTAGCACACCAGGCAAATACTAGGTGATAAGGATTTACATGTGTAGTTTCAGGCTAGTGTGTTATTCCTTTAAGAAAATAAAATCCAAAAACCATGGCATTTGCATAAGGAATATGAGGTTTAAAGAAAGCAATATCTTCTGGTGCGCTTTCACATTTTGCTTCTTCTAGGAAGTGCTCAGGTAACATTTTTGATCTTTTCTCTGAAACTCTAAAGACTAGAAAGCTACATTCGAAAGAGTGAAATATGAGCTTCTTGCCTCAAAACATCTCTGGGATTTGGATTTTAAGAAACACAGCAGCAGAGCATAATACTTAGGACAAATCCATGAGTTTGCCAGATTGTCTGTACTAGGACAGCCTGGCCTTTTTTTGTAGAAGTCATCTGGCAGAGCAAGCCCGGCTGAAAGAGCTAAATAAAATAGTGAGAACACTGAAGGCGTAAAGATGGAAACCTGGGAATGTGGGGGGTGGGGTGTTTCTGAGTTAAGCACTTGCTAGGGGAGGCTAATGGGAAGTAATGAGAAGGAAAGTGGGGGAGTGGAGCAGAAGTTGTGGAATGAGTGAACTGATTCTTGTTAAGTTTATGGCCAATTAATGTTTGCCATACTTGGGAATCAAAAGTTTAGCAAGGGTTTCTCTATATTAGAGGCAGTTCTTTGAACAATAGAGCCCTTTTTCTGCAATTCACAGCTGTCAGAGATCATTTCACTCCCTGTATAATTCAAAAAAGTGATGCCTTTAATTGGCAGCATAAACACTGTTGGGCTAGTGTGTATTGAGCTTGATTTAGATGCTCAGTGTATGGCACAGTTTACATCTGTCAGGATTTGTAAGGAAAAGCTGCCTAAATAATTCTGGACTCACATTTGAAAACTGGGAGGAGAAAATAGAATTCCATAAAGTCACATACACAGGTTGGA
The DNA here is from genome assembly GCA_013396755.1 of Sclerurus mexicanus. Classification (NCBI taxonomy): domain Eukaryota; kingdom Metazoa; phylum Chordata; class Aves; order Passeriformes; family Furnariidae; genus Sclerurus; species Sclerurus mexicanus. The sequence goes on along the minus strand of VWZF01001773.1, from coordinate 173,070 downwards.
GACAGGAAAGCAGTAATTAAAGGTGAAACTCTATCCAGAAGACCCTTTCACAATGGTCACTTCCCAGGTGAAGTGCCACTATACCCAGCAGCATTTTCTGCCCTTTTTTAGATTGACTTTACCCTTAACATTTTAACATAGTTTTAGTTTAATTTACTAGTTGGCTTGATGGTTTGCCTATTTGTCTGATTATACTGCTTGTCACAAACATTTAGCAGATAGAAGCACAGGCCTCTATGTTACTCCCCTCATGCTATTTCGTGAGGACTATGCTATGCTGTGAGGACTTCACAGCAGAGACACAAAAAACAATTAGTAAAACATCATGGAGTGATTGAACATACTGCACCTAGCCCTACTCCAGATGAGATTCATTTGATATCCAGGTACAATCTGGAGATGTCCAAGCTCCGAAACAGCAAGATTGCCATGAAATCCCTGAGGGAGAAAATGAAGATACACACAGACTGAGTTCTGTTCATAAAACAAGCTATATTTCAAACAGAAGGAAATGTTCAAAAATAGCCATGTCATGTAAGGGACAAATGCTTGTTGTTTATTTTTTCTTTTCTGTTGCTGTGGGATCCTACTGCAAGAACCTGTCCTTCCTCTTGCACAGATCAATATGGCAAAGTTAATTCACTGACTAGGGACAGTTTGTCTTACAGGAAAAACTCATTCATTAAACCAACACACTGTAACTGCTTTATGTAAGGTGTAAGCATAGTCTATCAAAATCAAAATACACAACAATGTTTCAATAGCTTTCAGTATCATTAAATCTCAAATTTGCTCCTGAAATTGAGTTGCTCAGCTGCTGGATTTTCTTCATTCTCCTTCGCTTCACTTCTGAAAGGCATGATACACTGAAGGATACAGAGGAAGTAATTTTTAGCAGAACATCCTTGTTTTGGAGGGGAAATGGTGAGAACATATAATAAAAATCTGATAAAAATTGAGTTTCATCCATGGAAATTGATCAGTGTTGACTTTATTGCCCCAAACTAATGGCTAAAACTGAAACACGCATTATTATTGTTGCTGTTATTGCTGTTGTTGTTATTTATTAATATTTATTTTATTTTTTTTAATTATTTTAAACAGTTATTCAAGCTGTTATATAACCTCTTCACTAAAGAAAATTTAGTAGCTCAGCAATCTCATCCAGGAAAGACTGTCTGTATATGAAAAACTTGTAATTATATAAATATATATAGATAGATATAGATATAAAGTAATTCTGTATTTGATTTCCATTGTCAGTGTAAATAACATACATTAGGATCTGGCATTGCAATTTGAAGAATGTTCCCAGATGAAACAGTGATTCAAATCTAACCTGAAATGGGGGCATGAGCTAGAAAACACTCTTCTTTAGTTCCACAAATTTCACAAATTTCCACTAATCTGTACAGACTCACACAGGTCTGTAATCTATATTGGCATGAAAGCCCAGTCCATAAAGTGTTGAAGCAAACCTGGTGATATCAGTTTTGTAGACTTTTCATGCCCTTTTAAAACAGTAACTCTATGGCAAGGGCAGGAGTAGTGAGATATTAGTTGTTTGCAGGAACATTCTTGACATTAGGCCATCAGGCTTTTTTACATAGAGGAGTCAGGAATGTGCCCTGTGAGTAACTAATCTTATGACTGTGGAACTCCTCTTTCAACTCAAAAAACCAAAATACTAAAAGTGAAATATGCTGAAATTTCTTCAGGTTCATAGGTAGCTCAAGACATTTACTGGTTGCAGAGAATTGTACCCTTTAAATCCATTACTATTTTTAAAAAGCTTGTCACCTAGCTGAAGTGCACTGAACACTGGAACCTTTGTCCAACCAGAAGTGTGAGGTACAGTTACCTGAACCAGCACCTTATTGACAGGGGTAAGAGATGCACACCAGCCCCGTCTCCCTGAAGTGCTAAATACCTTCTGACAAATGTCCAATAACATTTGCACAATTCAAAAGAAGTGTTCAGCATCTCACAGGAGTGAGCAACAGGAAGCCCCAGAAAGTAAAATGGAAAGTTCTTCCGGCTTTGAATAGGATATGAAGTTGGTGTAAAAAATAAGGAAATACTTGTGCTAACTTTTCCAAAGAAAGGCAGCTAATTTAGCCCTACAAATATGAAGTCAAGCTATCTGCACCTGCATAGTCTTCACTTGAGGGAATTCCAAACAATGCTTCTGCAGCTGATCAGCCTCACAGCACCTCTATCCTGATATGAAATACAGGAGAACTCTTTTATGCCCTACAGACCGTGCTCTCAATTAAGCTAATGTCAATTCGTAACAGTCCCATTGTTATCAGTGATGTCAGTCCAGATTTGCAAGAGTGAGACTGTGAACAGTGGGACCCATGCCTGAGGAAGTTTTATGATCTTATTGTTTTGAACTTTCCGGTGTCAAGAGTGACAGAAGCAGATTCCTGGAATGATTGCACAGGTGGTATTAAATAGCCATTAGCAGACTACAGGCATGGTTTAAAAGTGATTACTTGTTCAAAGGAATGGTTTCAAAATAAATAACTGTCAAGGAAGTATTACACCTTGTTTGGAAAAGAGGAATGTGATGGGGAAAAATTGCAGCCTTAGTGTGTATCTCATTGTAGTGTGCATATGGAGTATCAGCTATATCATCACAGCACATTTTTGCATTCTTAATTTTGTGATCCTAGTCTCTTTCCCTGATTACTTTACAATAAAAATAAAATGTTTAGCTACATTTTTTTAAACTTCTTATCAACTAGATCAATTAACTCTCCAGTCCCTGTGCTAAAGGACTACAGAAAATGTCTTATAGATGTTTGGCACTGCAACCCGAGCAGATGCTAAATCTCACAGTGACATCATGATCGAAAAAAGCCTTATGAAAATGTCTGACTCCCCAACACCACACAGTCTCTCACTTGGCAGCTCTTGTTCCCCTGCTCAGACAAGTGTATCAAACAAGTAGAATCATTCTGAAGATCAGTTTTGCATAGATGGGGTTAAAGAAATCTCTACCACAAGAATTAAGGCGTCCTGAAAAAAAGACTAGGAACAAGTGGAAAGCAAAGGAAGTCTGGTGCTGCCACTCATCATTTCTGCCAGTAGAAGAGAGTTGGCTTACTTACATAAGCTTCTTGGTTGCATGTAATATTCTTAAATCTCATTAGGATCATTTAGGCTTTTTTAGTTACAGCAATCTCTAGAAGTTGTATCCACTACCTATTTACGTAGGAGCATTCTTCTCTCCTTTTTCCCCCCATACACAGTAAAAAATTAAGTTCTTATATGGCTAAAAAAGGCAGAGGCTTATTTTACATCCATGAGAAATGCCAGTATAAGTTTGATTACAGAATTGTGTAGGCACCATGCTGCAGTTTTCAGACCAGAGCCCAGTGTTGTATCCTCAGAGAAGGCAGGCCACCCAATGATACCAAATCTCTAGCTCAGTGAGGCCAAATAACAATGATGCCACCAGAGCTAACCCAGGGCCTTTTGAACCCTAGGATGCCTCAAGCTTTGCTCAAACTTTGCAGATTAGAGCTTTTTGTGTTTTTGTCACTGTATAAGATGATCCTTGTGGTATTACTTTGTTTTTATAATGCATTCCTCAATCAGCAGTATCCAAATGTAGCTTTATTTTACCTGTATTCTCTGGCCTCGGGGAGATAATTTTGTTCTGTTGTCAGAAGCTGGGCATGATGAAAACACAAAACTCCCAAAATCTTTTCCTTCTTTAGGCTTACAAAAGTTAAAGGTGCATTTGCAGCTTTGCTTGTGAAGTAGGTATGTAATTCTTGTGGAGATTCACTAAGAAACAATGAAATCCCATGTAAGGACAAAGAAGATAGTGTACATCTTTGCTCATAGATCTGTTTTGAAACAAAGGATGGCTTAGCCTTTCAGCAAAAAAGAGTTGATTCTGTCTCCTTTTCTTCTGGCACGTGAGCTAGGGAATTGAATAAAAAAATTCACATTTTAAATTTTGAAATATTTTTTTTAATATTTGTACAAAACTGTAGTCTGCTATCTTATTGATCAGACATAGAATGTGGTTTGAGAGGATGATTCAGTACTCATCTCTCTCAATCAGCATTGAACTATTTCCATGAAGAGGAATGGTACAGCTGGAAGCATTTCTCAAGCAACAATTTACGTCTAAGCTATCCATTGTAGTAAAAATGCTGCTAAAATACAATCACAAAGTGCTCGCAGTAAATTTCATGCTTGATAAAAACCCTAAAAAAAATAGGTCTGTTAAATGTTAG
>VWZF01001773.1:107792-168802 GCA_013396755.1 Sclerurus mexicanus | reverse complement strand
TTTTTTTTTTTTTTTTTTTGCAAAGAAAGGGAAAATAGAAAACAGCTGGAATCTTAATAAGTATTCTGCACAAAATATCAGGTCCATCAGAGGCAAAGAATCTCTGCCATGTTTTATTGAACAGAGGTGACTGACTGAGGGCTATCAGCTGGCTCAGTTAACTGATAATGGTGATAATAATAAGTTTGGTGACACAGGTGTTTCAGTTTTAGTTACTCTCTCACCAAGTCACAGGAAGCAGCTGGGCATAGTCACTGCTGCTTGCCATGATCAGTCACATGTATGAGGAAAGGTTTCAAGATATTCAAGGACCAGGATAGTTTTGGTCTGTGTTATTTTTTAAGACATCCTGGTGTCAAAGATGTAGTAGGGTAGAGCCCAAGCATTGTAAAAGCTCCACTAGTCATACCTCAGAGCCCAAACAGAACAGGAGTGTGGTGAAGCTCAGATGTTTCTGCAGTTCACAGCTGGAACCAGTCAGACAAGGCAGATTTGTGTACCCCAGGACCAGTCATATTATCTCTTCTTCTATGTACCAGGTAGGGATTGTTTTGCAGTCAGGATAAAAGAGTTTTTCTAGATCCTAATGATGGATATTTTCTGACAAATGGATGGATATGGTGTCATTTGCTAAAAGAAATCCTTTCTCTTTACAATATTGCAGTAAGTCAGTTGGCAACTCTTTGGTCACAGCACAGCAGTCCACAGTTCTTATGTGGACACTCTCTTTTGTTCACAGGGAAAAGCTGGAATCCCCAGAACTGCTGGGGGAAGAGATGAGCAAGTGACCAAACACACTACCTTAATACTGCATATCTCTTGGACGCACAGAAAGAGGTTCTTCCTTCAACAGAAAGTTCAGCTTATATTTCTTATTGCTGAGAAATTTGTGGCCCAGATTATCAAGAGGTTTTGCTGTAAGTGTCAACCTCTGTGTGGCCAGGGCCTTGTGGCATAACTTAGGTAATAAATACTTCTTTCCTCTCTGTTTTAACTGTTTGCATCCAGAAACTGCTGGAAAGCCTCTTCTCAGCGATATCAGATATCTCTCAGGTTTTTACTATTATTGTCATGGGGTTTAGCCATTCTTGATGAGGATCCTTTTTGACATTCAAATTTCAAGATTTATTCAGGCCTCCTTCAGTCCCATCATCAATCTCATTGCAAGTTCTTGATTTCTCAATGTAATTTGCTTAAAAGATTAAGGTATAGCACTTACTCTGTAATGAACCATTTTACTTTCCATGTTGCTTCCTGAAATTCAGAGGTCAGTAAGGACAAGAAATCTGTAAATACAAGTAACACCAGTATGAGAATGAGTCAGATATTCCTTTTGTTAAAATAATCTAATGATAACAATATGTTCCTTCTTACCACAAGGCAGAAAATTCCAGCTTTATAATTAAATCCTTAGTGGATATCTGACTTCTTGCAGTGGATGCGTTGCTTGGCTGTGGCACAAGAAGCAGACCTTTGCAAGAGGGCATGGCAATGTATTCTCAAGAACAAGATACTTTCCAAGATATGATGTCATCCTTTCACCTGGATAAGCCACAGAATTAGAGCATGCCTTTGACGTCATAAGTTTTGGCTTCATCCCTTTTACCACTTTTGAAGACGGTTCAAGATTCCTCTGGATTGCATCAGATGAAGTGTTTTGGACCTCATATTTGAACACCAAACTTGTATTTAATCTGGAAGATATTAGACACCACTCTGTAGGCAGCACTAAAGGAAAACTATGTCCAAGAAAGCTTTGCTGTACAGTTCTCAGTAAGACATTTTATTAAGGTAAAGAGACAGGGAGATCTGAGTGGGTTTCAGGACTTGTGTAAAAATTCAAATTAGTTTTCTGTAGTATCTCTCAAAGGTTCACCTTTCCTCAGAAATGCCTACCTACAGTTAGGCCAGCTGACTGTACAATTCACCCTGTTAATGTGTGTTCACCAGCACTCTCATTTAAAGCTATTATGAATCCTAGCCTTTCTTTACCTAGCAGTGTGAGCAGAGCTAACAACACATTTAAGGTATCATATGTTCTGATAGAAAGTTCTGGACTTGCTGGAAGCTTTTCTAAGATTTGCATAGCTTTTGGGTCCTTGTAACTGCAGTTTGGATCATGCAGAGACAGTTAAGATCATAACCAGCTGAAATGTGTTTTCAGCATAATCGCAAGAAAATTGATAGGAACTTCCAAGACATGAAAACTGCAAAGAAAGTAATAATAATAAAAAAAATATTGAAAAACTAAACACTTCTCAGCTTTTGAACATTTCTCAATAAGTATTTTTAAGTTATCCATTTGCTCAAGTAAAATCCTGATTCGTGAAGCAGTTACAATTTGTGTATTTGAGACTGTGTTTGTGTATTTGAACTGGTGAGCTCCTGGTCACTTCAGTAGCATTATAACAGTGTGTTTCAGCTGACATATCCACACAGGTTTTGGAGAATTCACTGATAAAACTGCATATTAAACAGAAATAAATCCAAGCCACAAAGTTTGATCTCTCCTATTGTTGTGACCATCTTAAAATATAAATGTGGTTGACCTGGAAACTTGGCCAATTCCATGATACAACTGTGCTCCAGCAGCCAACCTTACATCTGTAATTCTGCTGCATTCACAAGTTGTAGCTCGAGAATTTGGCTCAATCTTTCAATTTCTCTGCAGCAGTCATGTGAAACAATCTGTGAAAATCCTGATCCATTTCAGTGCAACCTCAGTATATTTAAAAGCATCCTGGGACTGATTTTTTGCTCACTCGTCCTGGTTTTACATTGATGCTGTTCTATTGAATCCTGTGTAGTTCTTTTGGGGTTACATTAGTGTGAGAGGAGAATAAGGACAATTTTAAGTTTTAGCATGTAATCTTCTTTGTCATTTTTTCCTTTCAGTCCTCCCATAAGCTCAAAATACCCAAGAAGGTTGAACAGAGAAAGTTTGTAAAATAGGAGATCTTTCTTTAGGTAGCTTATCACAAAGACAGTGGGAGTTTTTCATTCCTTCCACTCTGTCAGTAGAAACTGGCTCCAAGAAATGTGAGATTAGCAGAGTTTTAATGACAAAGAAACACAAACAAAAATAATGAAAACAGGAGTAGAATATTTACCCAGATCCTGTCAATGTTAGTTTTCTTGTATCTTCAGTTTTGTTACAAATAAGCCTTTTAAAAGCCCATATCCAAGAGCTTGTTAAGTGAATTCAACCTGTTGTTCAGTTAATGACTTTGTAATATTTGCTACCTTATCATTAGCTTCTCAAAAGCTGTTTAAAACTACCTCGTTTCTTCATAGATAAAACAAGATGTCAGAGACAATTTGCTGTTGTTTTCCCTTCCACTTTTTCAAGGATGAACCATCAGGCAGCAGCTGAGGACTGCAACTGGTACTTTATAGTCAGCAAAGGTTATTTTTAAGCATGGTATATGTTAAAATTTCCAATTATTGTTTAGTTAATCAGGCCATTGTTTTTGTATTCAAATGAGGTACAGATAGCATAGTGCAGTGAGTACTCAGGTAGTGTTTCTGACCAGCACATAATTTAAATAACTGTAACACAGTAATTCTCTCACCAAAACAATGCATCAGGAAATGCAGCATCTCAGAGCAGCTGCTGGGCTGCCTCACTCAACAGTCATTTGATAGAAAGAAGCCAGATGGATCCTAACACTTGCCCTCATGGGCAATGACAGTTCTGCATAGACATAGGACTTGAGCTCAAAAGCCTTCCAGAAATACTAACTCAATTTAAGAAGCAGAATTCACCTCAGATCTGTAATGAGTGCCTTGTTCTTCGATAGTCTGATATGGTACTGAGTTGTTCTGAGGGAATGCTGATTATGCCAACAGTTTCTGTGTGGAAATTAGGAATTGCTTGTGAACTCTGATACTTGAGCTGGTAAACACAACTGACCCCATCAGTTTAAATACCATTGTCTGACCAGGAAATAGAGACATATTGTACGACATGATTATGCATGATTTATGCATGACCACATGATCTCTTTAAAAAAAAAAAAGCTGATGAACATAGCTTAGATTTTAAACACTGAAGAATCACTAGCAGCAGTGAGTTACTGGTAAGTATATGAAATAGTAAATAATTTTAAAGACAGAATGCACATAAATTGTTTAGGTGTTCATTAGTCTACTCAGTATTTGTTGACTGTTGTTTATGCCATTCTTTCTGACTAAAAAAATTCCCTTCTAATTATCATCCAGTTCAGAAAGGGCTTAGAGGCCATATGTCCTACACAGGAACATACAGTTGAGGATAACCCTGGAACAGCCTTTCTAGATTAAACAGTAGCTTTACCACACTCCTTACTGAGTCAGGCTTTCCACAGCACACACCTAGCACCCAGAGTTTTGGGAGCATTTGCACAGCCTCAAGACCAGCTCCCACTAATGCAAGTCATGATGCAAACTTCCAGTTATTAACAGAACTGACTACATTTCACATCTGGAAAAACCCAGCTGTGCTTTCATAAACCATTTTAGGGGTGACCAATGGGGAGGGTTAACTGTCAGAGCTTCCTTGAGGTAGGCAGCCTGAGCAACATGGAGGAAAAAGGCTTACTGCCTGCCCCATCCAGCCCACATCAGTGTCACTGCACTGATGATCCTTTGGGGTCAGGTTCTCCCAGCAAGCCATCTCAAGTGATGGGAAGGGTACTGATGGCAAGGGCCTGAGCAGGGTAACTGATGAAACTCCAAGGCCATAAGGTCAACCAGACTAAACTGTCACTCCAGGAGATGTAGAAACCAGCCCTGTGTGTTGGCTGGATCAGTGGTCCCCTGAAGGTGCAGCTCACAGTCCCCCACCAACAGCACTGTCCCACTGAGGCTCTGCTGTGGTATTTGAAGGACAGGGATCTTCAACCTGAGCACAGCCAAGAGTCTGGCTTGTAACTGAGGCCACATCTGACAAGAAATGTTGTGACCAAACTTCTGAACCCAGGGAATGGCTACTCTGGAGCTGAGAGCCAAAATTTTCTTTACTGATGCTGCAGCACAGAAGACCCAAAATTTACAGCTGTTTTTCTGGTCTTTTGTATCAGGCAAGAAAGGCCAGAAACAAAACAATGTAAAATTACCTTCTGGCCCATCTTGGTGCATACTTGAAACTATAACAACTTTGCTTTAAAGCCAAGAATTGCCTCACACACCAACTGTGGTGGTGTGAGACCATGGGCAGTCACTAGCAGGAAGGGGACCAGCATGGGAGCCTAGTGTCTCACAGGAACAGCCTGGTATCACCATTTTCAGATGCAGATCTGGCCCCCTGAGCTGAGCCCCATGAAATCACAGGCAGGAAAATACTGAGGCAGCCTTGAGGAACACAGCATTTCACTGCACGAGCTCATTTAAGATTTTTTTCCTCACACTCCAGCTAATGGGGGTTTCAGCAATCAAGGAAGCTTGCAGGTTAATTTTGCATGATGAAAGTACTATAATTGGATGCAAAGGTCCAGACACTCAAGGAATAAAAACCATTGTTCATTCCAGGAACATTTTAGCAACTGTTGACTGGTAGAAAGTAAACAGATTTCAAAAAGTGTCAGCATGCCATACCACTGCATGCCATTCCAAGATGAACATTGTTCCTAAATATATTTCCTGTGAGTGAAGGAGGAAAACAAATCTAATTTTAAAGAAATAAAACCAAACCAGATGTGCACAAGAGTATGCTTTAGGCCCTTTTTTTTTTTTTTTTAATAAAGCTTTTTCATTACTTTAGAGGTACCAAGTCAATAAATGTAATCCGAGAGCTGGTATGGCATTTGTTATCACCCTATTTAGCACTCCTGGTACCCTTTAAAGCTGTACCCATTTGCCATTTTCTCAGAACACATAAATGAGTGTGGGAATGCAGCAAATACTTAAAACTGATGAAGGTGTTTTAGACTTACCAAAACCTCTTGTACTTTCATGTTTGTGCAAGGTGTGATGTTGAGCTTTGGCATATTATGAAAAATAGCTGACAGTACATGTAATTCATTAGACTATTGCCAAGAAACACACAGTAAATGATCTGTACATTGAAGGCCCTCTGTCGGCTCAATTCACTGCTAATAGACAGTTCTGGAATGTTTTAACCTGCAATTAAGACTCCTGATTGATAGATCTTCTGTTTCTTAATGGTCACTGCCATCATACGCAATAATCTTTCATACCCAGTATTGAAATATGAGTGACTCTAAGTCAGAAATTATTATTGTTGGTCTCTAATTGAAAGACAAAGACTTCTTTTAAACAGGAAAAAGTTTTAGGTAAGAGTGAATGTTTGCTAAAATTCTCTTGTTTTTGTTATAGGTGTGAACAAGCACGTCAGCTCTTGAAGTCTGTCTTCCCACTGCTCACTTCGTTCAGACTAAGACTTTGTGGGTAGGGTACTGTGATGCAGAAGGTATTTGTCCCAGAGGAGCTCTTAATTGACTTTCAAATGCCAATAACTAGTCAAATCAAACCACATGACACACTGAGGGAATTTCCAGATGTTAGCATGGAAACGGGTATGTCAAGGCCACCAGAGGAAAAAAAAAGGAAATGCAGAGTAATTCTCCTGATGATCCCCTCATAAGAGTTATACAAATGCTTATTTCTAATTTTGCCTTCCTTCCCACAAGGCAGGTCATGTGCCTTGAGATGCATGTCATAATGCAGATATGTGCAGGCATGCACACACACATACAGAACAAAACCTGTTAGAGTTACCATGACCATACACCCAGCCTTTGCAATTGCCCATATAAATGACTGTAGTAAAAAGGCAGCTGTGAATTGTAATTTTGCGTAAAATCACCTGCAAATTTTAGGAATTCGTGTTTTTAAAGTTTTGACACTCTCTACATCTATTCAGGTTAGAGATCAAGCTGTGAGAGTGGAATATGTAAATTCCTTTTTAAGATATTACTGTCTTTAGTAACTATCAGCAGATTAGCAAGAAATGTTTCAGATGGTGCTATGATGTTCTGATTAATGTTATACTGGGAAGAAAGACAGGGAAATTTTTACCATGATGGCACTTCAGTAGACTGAGTTGGGAATGCCAGAATAATGAACTTCATTAGGCCAAATCTGCAATTTCTTTAAAGTCAGAAAAGTACTCCCTAATAAAGCACATGACAACCATAAAGCTGCTGATACCATAGTCATTAGACAAAAGGTCAAGAATCCATTAGCAGCTGCCACTGCTGAAAGCCTTAGGGCCAGTAGCTGAGCACACAGCAGACCTAGAGAGCCCTGTAGATGACACAGGGCATCTGATAAAAATCAGGCTTTGCAAATTCTAATCCCATATCCCATGATGGATAACATAACCTTGCTCTTGATTAATGTTTCCCAGGGCCTGCCTCATGTCAGGTGGCAATGGATCAATAGCTTTCTAGCTTTCAATGGGGCAATGAAACTCCTCTTTGAGATTTGCACATATAGGCACTAGAAATAAGTTCCTGTTCCTGTGCTTTTGGATTATTCCTCTTGGTGGATATATTACCATATTCTGACCTCCACTGTGTCTTCAATTAAAAATGGCAGAATACAATTCCTTGCTGTTAGACAAGCAGCACATTGCAGCTATATATTGATCACTTTGCCCTCCCCAACCTTTACTCTCTAGTGTACAAGAAGTACCTATACTGAGTTAGAAGCTCATTTCTCTTTTCCTACCCCTTTCCTATCTTATTCCCTCCCACCAGATGACACATTTCAAGATGGAAAAGCAAGCTGGTATCCCTGCATGAACAAACAAATAAAACTTCATTCAATACCACAACAACTAATGGTGCAAGGTGCTGAATCCCAGCAACTTTCTTCACCTGTACATCAAATAAACCTAAGAGCAAGTGGAGAAAAAAACAATACCTTCCTTAAAAGGAAAACTATACAAAGTGCTAACAAAGAGTTAAGGAAATTTGCATTACTGTACTCATGTGCAAGTCTAGTGTGACTGCAGGCCGCCCCTGAGCTGTGCTTGGGTGGTCCTCTACAAATTCGTATGCAGCAATCTATCAGTGGTATCTAGCAGTGATTTATGCAGCTGTCAAGCTGCCTTCATCAGTAAAAGTGAATTGTGGGCACCATCAACTAATGTGGACTTCTTCGTAGTGTCTAAAGTAAATGAGGGCCAAATTAAAAGAAAAACAGCCCAAGGTACCACCCACTCATCTTCTCAGTTCTTTAATGACAAGTTCTCTCTACAGAAAAAACATACAGCTGCTCATATGAGACCACACTTACAGAGACCGCACTGTCTAATCACAGACAGCCTGTGAAAGTCAGCTTTCAGGGGCTTGGTTGGAGCAAGGAGAACAGGAAAAGTTGGCAGAGTTCCACCAAAAACTAAAGCAGTATTGATGGCAAATAAAATTGACACAGAATCAAATCAGTTAGCTTTCATAATAAATAATGATGCATTACTTTGTCAGGAAATAATATGAACCACCTGATGATGATGTAATGCATCCTTGTAGCATGTGACTGTGTCTGTGTTTTAAACAGGAACCAGTGCTGTAGTGTTTCTTGGTCCAGCCACAAGTGCTGGTCCTAGCTGGTGGCTGATCGCATCCAACAACCTCAGTTTTGCTACTCTAGGTACGAAAACATGCTGATGCTTTGCAAAGGGGCAGAACAGCATCCTTGAGTTATATGCAAGTGAAATTCAGTCTTCATGATAATTTTTGACTAATTTATATGAAAACGAAGTGAGAAGTTCTTCTTGACCAAAATGCTATCAATTAGCAAATGGATCAGAAAAGCAGATATAATCACACATGCACTCTCACACTTTTTTGAAAAAGAAGTTTATCATTCCTCCAAATCTGATAAAAAGTTGTTCCTGGAAAGACAAGAAATGTGACCACTTTGAGGCATAATTAATCATCACTGATTCTGACATAACAGAAAATAACACTTTCTGCATAAAATTACAGTCTCTCTTCATAATTATACATGAATTTTTCAAGAGGCTTGAACTTTCTTGAATTAGCAGAATGGAAGGAGCTTGTGAAAATAGGATCACCAATTGAGCTTTACAGAGAACATGTCTAATATTACACATTTCAAGAAAGCAGAATGAAGGAATCACTTGTGGACACTGGCAGGGGAAAAAAAAAAGTTGTCCATAAGCAAAATGTGTATTAACAGCTGAATTCTGTACAAAATTATCTAGGTCTAGGCAATCTGACTAAAGACTAATATAAGTGTGATAATCCCCAGTGGTTCCAGCTGGTAACATCTCCCAACCACAGCCCCTTAAGAAGATGCCATTCACCTAAACTTCAAATAGATACTGAGTTGTTCTTTTTCTCAACCTTTTTAACAATTTGCTCCAAAGTCTAGAGGTGAGTTATTATGTCATAGTGTTCTGTAGCATCCCTCCCAAGGCAATTGTCATGGAAAGGACCAGCACAGGACACTGAAATCAAGAAAGTGATGTTCCAGCTGAAGTCCTGTCCTGGATAGATGGAGACAGTTGACTTTATATTAATTTTAGCAGCACTGAGCTACCTGTGCTGTCAAAGGAAGAAAGTAGACAGAAATTAAGATTTCCTAAATTAAGAATTCCTAAATTGTCTAAATAGTCATGCCACAATTGTAAGAATTTTGTGTGCACCACATTCAAACTATGAGATTTTGCTGCCAATTACAAAAGTACTTAAGAGTCTATACCCTGTGCTAATACCATGTCCAGTGGGACATTTTCTTTATCTCTGGCACTGAGCATGGTGTGAACAGCTGCAAGAGCTGTAATAATGATTGTGGCCAACTTTCTGTTTTGTGATTCCCCCCTTTTTCACATTGTTTAGTCCTGAATTACTGAGCTTTGTCCTAGCCTGAATATTGTAAGTATTTTTCTTCTCTCCCTGATGGGTCTTGGATGTAATGGCACAAAAGAAATTTCCAAGCCATCCTAACTTTAGAAGGTGGTCTTTTGCTGGACAGTTCCCCAGTGACCTGACCCTGAAAGCAAAAACAATCTGGAAAAGGCACTTGCTGCTGTGTAGAAGCAGGCAGAACCACTGAAGGGTCCTGCTTTTGTGCATTTCATGTGCTGTTAGAGATGGTGGGGGAGTGAGGCATGTGAAAACACCAATGGCCAAAGTACCCCAGAGCATAGCCCACAAATGCCTTGTTTTCATTATTAGTGAGACTATCAGCAAAGCTGAGTAATGGCAAAGGGCATTTTTTGCCTTTGAATTAAAAAGTAAAAAAAAATTCTTCCAGCCAAAGAAATTCTCATGAAGAGACTTTCTGTTTTGGTGTTGGGTGTGCTTTATTTATTATCAGACGTGTCAATTATAACACATGAACTGAAAATAGCACTCGTCCCACCACCATGAAGATGCTCTTGGGCTTGGCCAGATGTTGGTAGTTTCTACACTAAAATAAAAAAGGGAATATCTGTGATGTAGATCTTGCAGAATGATAACAACTCTGTCTCCAGACTGCAATTAAATACTTAGGAGTGTAACCCTCTGACTGAATGGTGTTTGCATTAGGAGAGACTATTTCTTGTCAGTCATGATGGGTTCTTATTAAGACTGGTGTCTTGTGCTTCCATTCAAAAACCCAGAAAAAGTGAGACCCTCTCAGAGTGTCTCTTATAGTCAGAATACTAAAACACACTGGTAACACAGCTATATGAAGAACAAGCTAAAACAGTAAAACATCTCTTCCCTTTGGCAAAAGTTGATTAACTTCATTCTGGATGTACCAGAGTAAATACAGAGTAACCAAATATTTTTCTACCACAGTATTTTCACATTCCCCAACCATTATTGTATTTGTAAATGCTTAGTAAATCTAATTTCAAGAAGTGGAATTTTACTGACTCAGTCTGACTTGTGACTAACCACTGCAGAAGTCAACTTAGAAGCAACAGTGCCCACAGGACCCTGTAGTAGCTGAGGGATGTATTCTGTGCAGCACCTTTCTACTGCCAGTGCTTCCAGACATTGGTAATAAAAAGAAGACTATCATTAACATGCACACAGTCTTGCTGCTGCCTCCTGGGACATCCACAAAGGTCCTTTGCTGCAAGAAATGAAAGAATGTAGGTTATATTATTTCCACAGTGTCACACATACATGATGGGATGTATAATTTTAAGATTCATTGTTCATACCTACCAGATCTGCAATACAGCAGAGATTTAAGAATACACCCAAAAATACGAGAAGCATCATGGAAGATGAAGTCATGTATTAACTTCATTTTACCTTTTCTCCTCCATTAAAAGAGAAACATTTGCCTGATGTGGGTGTTGCAAGCGCTATAAATTGCACTTGGTGAACGTTAAGCATATTCTTAAATATCTTGCCAGGTCAGATTTTTGAGAAACCCTGATTCAAATTTTAATGATTGTGTAAATCTCTTTATGAATGAAGTATAAAATGTGTGCATCTGCATGTGTGGGTCTTTGTATGAAGAGGGATATGGGAGTTTAGGAGCATGTTCACATTGCAGAGCAGACATCAACACAGAGGCCCAGTAGTACCAGCAATGGTACTACATCCCAGATGCAAGAAGAGCATAACCATGCCACTATGGAGCCATGCCTGGGTTACCTAGCCTTACTAAATGTAAGACTATTTAGCTTGGATGTCCAACTGTGCTAATGTAGCAGTACTGCCTGCAAAAAAATACAAAGTTCAAGCTCATTTGGAAGAGATTCACAGGTCTGTACTATGACTCTGCACTGGGTGGTGTGATAGCTTGGGTCAAGTAGATAACATTCACAGCAATGTGAATGAGCATGTCCTAAATAAGGGTGCCCATGTTAGAACACAGAAGGAAAAGAGTAATTAGTAGAGACAGAGTGATACCATGGGACTCCTTGAAATCTCATCTGGAGCATTAAATGGTACCAATGGTCCTGAAGCAGATATGACCGCAGCTAATGAAGTCCCAAAAATCAGATGATCTTAAACAGGAGCTAAACTACTTAAACAGATGAAGTAAAAGAAAAGAATTTCCAAAAGTTGTGATAAATAAAGGAAAAATGATTTAGAACACAGGAGGAAAAACCATACGCTTGGAAAGAAGAAAATACTTTGGCAATAAAAGCACATATAATGGCTGAAAGTCTAACTCAACCATGTTGAAACGATCAAACTCAGCAGCAGCAAAAGCAAAGGAGGAATAAAGAGAACTGAATTCAGCATGAAGTATATTTTCAGGAGACAGAGAAAGTTTTCTAATGAAAAAAGTAAGGCCAGAAAAGTTTGTCAAAGTTTCCATACCAAACAATTTGTTCAGCCAGCAGTACTGTAAATCAGAGTCTATTTTATTTTTGGCACAGATATAAATGAAACCTTCTAGTCAGGAAAACATTTTTCATTGTGTGCTTAGTAACCTCCCATTTGTAGAGACGTGTAATATTCAGGAGTAAAAATGTGACTAGAATGTTCTGTAAATCAGTCTAGTTTTACAATCTCCTAGCAGCTCTATAGGCATCTCAACTTCTAAAGTTTGTCTTCTTCATGTTTGTTTCCCACAACATCATATTGAAATCAGACAAGAGGTTCTGGCAGCTTTCCAGCAAATTAGGTCCATAAAAATATATTTTGCATGACTCAAAAATGGTTTGTACTGTCACACTAAAGGCAGACAGACAGATAGATGATTTAATCTGTTAAAGGGAGAGAAATAAACTTGGACTTGTGAATTTCCATCTGAATACAGGACACTTTCTTCTAAGAACTAATTGTACCTCAAAAGGCAAATAAAATAAAAAGATGCTCCTATGAAACTGTTTTATGACTGGATTCAAGAGCAGCAGAAGGGTGAGAATACCAAAAATAGTCAGGACTCCAAGTACTTTGTTAAGCAGCACTTTAAGTCTTCAATGGGTTTATTCTTTGCACCACACCATACTCTCATTAAATAAACAGACAACCCTTCATTTAAAACATTTTTTTCATATTGGAGTAGCTCTCATCCCTGTAAATATGTCCAAATATTTTTCTCCAACAGCCCTATTCACTAGAGATGCTGTCATATTTTGACAAACAAGTCAGATTTGTGTTCAATAGTGACAATGTTACCATGACCTGAACACACAAGGACTTAATCCTGGACTTTGGGCTGTTCATACCTGTCACACTAAACACAAGGTAGATACAGCCAGCCTCTGCCTCAGACTCCTTTGTAACCCAGCTCAGGCATTTGCAGGCAAATTGCAACATAACCCTTGACCTCAGATGTGCTACCTAGCTGGAGCTCGATTCCCTAGCAAACCTGTGTTGACTCCTAATCCCATTGCATGTGGTGAGCCAGATGCAGTCTCAACCCCATCCTCCTATGCCAAAGGTCTTATGATCTAGCATATAAGAAACTTGAAAAGCAGGTTCTTATGGGACTAGGTTTTCATTTCTGTTTCAGCTTTTCACTACTCATATCTGGACACTTCTCCCACCTTCCTTCCCTGAAAGCAGGAACACCATCCCTCAGAGCTATCTGTGATGTCCTTCAGCTCTCTCACATAGCTCTGGTGGCACAGAACCATTTAATGCTGGAAGGATCCCATACTTCCCAGCCTGAAGTATTACCTGAAAGTAAGTTATATTGCTATAACTTACCCTAAATAATCAACTTTGGAGTAAAATTTACTTTTCTGCTACCTTGCTTTCTCAAGAGTGTAACTACTTCCTCGTTCTGGTAGATATCACAGTGCCTGCAAAGATTACGGAATCACAGAATATGCTGAGTTGGAAAAGACCCACAAGGATTATTGAGTCCAACCCTTAGCCCTGCACAAGACCATCCCCAAGAATCACACAATGTACTTGAGAGCATTGTCCAGAGGCTTCTTGAACTCTGTCAGGCTTGGTGCTGTGACCACTTCCCTGGGGAGTGACAACAAAACTTAGCAAAGCTTGAGAGCTTTGAAGTGGGAGTCACCTGCCCAGCCAAGTCTCCAGCTCCCTGCTGGTGTGGTCCTCTCTCCTGTCTGAGGCTAATATCTGGGGCTGTGTGCTCATGGGCAGGTAATCACTGCCAGGGGGGTCTCTCATGCCTCTGGGTAGGAGGTAAAAAGCTCCAGAACAAAGAGAAAAACTTGAAATTTCACCTTGTTTTACTTTCATGAGGAGGAGGGGAGATCACTGAAGAGTCACAACATACTTTTAAAACCTGATGATCAGCCTTGATGTTCTGTGAAAAGTGGAAAGAGGAAAGGATGAAAAATTTACATTAAAACCCCATAATTCAGATGGTCTATTCAGGGCTTATCAAATTCTGGTGTTGATCTTTGTCATTTGGAAATGGTGCAGTACTGAATTAGCAGTCTGCTTCTCTAGGATGCTATGGATAAGATGGGGATTGTTTTGTGTGAAGAACAAACCAGTATTTACTAAAAAAACAATTTAAAACCAAGGTTATTTTATGCTCCTATGGAGCCTTCTTTCCCCCAAGATGAACAGTCCAACTGCACTCAGCCTCTTCTCATATCAGAGGTATGCCAGTTCCTTAGCCATCTTTGTTGCCCTCTGATGGACTCACTCCAGGAGCTCCCCATCTGTTCTGTGCTGAGAAGCCCAGAACTGGGCCCAGCACTCCAGATATATCTCACCAGTGTCGAACAGAGGGAAAGGATCTCCTCACTCAACCTTCTGGCAGTGTTCTTCCCAGGAAGCTGTTATTTGCTGCGAGGGCGTATTGTTGGCTCACAGTCAATTTGGTGCCTATCTCCAAGTCCTCTTCTGCAGAATTGCTTTCTAGATTGTAGGCTACCACTGTATGTCTGGGATTGTTCCTTCCCTGGGGAAGGATCTTGCATTTTCCTTTATTGAACTTCATGAGATTCTTTTGAAACCATTTCTCTAGACTGTTCAGGTCTCTCTGAATGGCCTCATGGCCATCTGGTTTGTCAATCACTTCTCCCTATTGTATGTCATCTACAAATTTGGTGAGGGTTCAGCCTGTGCAAGTTGTTAAGCAAAGGTTTTAGCCAGCATTGGTTCCAGTGTCAATGCCTGGAATACACCACTAGAAACTGGCCTACAACTGGATTTCCTGCCACCACTCAAAATCTGTAGAGCCCAGATGTTCAGTCAGATTTCAATCCACCTTAGCATTCACTTATCTAACCCATATTTCAGCAATAGTCTATTAGAATGCTATGAGAGACAGCATCAAAAGCCTCTTTCACATCAAGATGAACAACAACCACTAGTCTGCCCTTGTCTGCTGAGCCAGTCATTTCATCGCAGAAGGCTATTCAGTCGGTCAGGAGTGACTTCCCTTTCCTAAGTCCATGCTGACTACTCCCAGTCATCTTTTGTTCGTAAATGGTTAGCAGTTAGATATCTGACTATAACTGAAAGTTAACCAGAAACTTGAGAAATCAATAAATTGTATCAAATAACTATTTCCTGTGCTTGATTTTTACTATATGGCATGTCAAGTCAATATAATACAGCAAATTCAATTCTTTTTCTATATCTGATCATGCATTTTATTCTTGCCTTCCATTCTCCATGCTTCTCAGGGACTTCTTCTTCTGGCCCAATACATCTTGGACTACTTTCTAATTTCTCAGCTTCAGCTAAAAGACTGAAGAGTGTTTCAAAAGTACTCCAGCCTGCATTGGTGTGGTAAAAGAAATGTGTCCTTACTAATGCATCTTCAAGACCCTCAGGAAGAAAATGAAATTTAGTTCAAAGCCTTTCAGTTCTGGAGGAAGTGGTCCAGACAGGCTATTATATAGAAGGCAATGAACACTGACCTTTATCTTCCATTTAACACTTAAATACAATTATTTTAATATAAATAATAACAGGTATTTTCTGCAAATGTTTAATAAAATTTCATGTGCCTTTGGTTAGGATTTCATGGTTTATGGATGGCTTTTGCTGTTTAGGCTGCAAGTTATTTCTCTCTTTCGTATCTAAAACATCCATGAACATTCACCAATACATGCTGCTGTGAGCCATGGACATTACAATGGCATAAAATGCAAAGGATTTTTAGGTATCTATAAGTATGCTGTAGATGCAGGAGGTTTCAGAGTCTCAGCTTCAGAATGGGCATCTTAGTTCTAATATAGGCATCAGAATGCACTTGGATATATTGCCACAAGCTTGGAGACACATTTGGATGAAAACACAAACTTGAACAGGTTGTGCTTCTGTACTTCATTTACCAAAAACCTTTTATTCCTCACCTAGGTCATAGAGGGTCTTGGTAAGGGAAGGCCCTGCTGCTAAATAGAATATTGGTAATTTCTTTCGTGCAAGAAAGTCATCCTCCTTGTGAGAGAGCAGATCTGGTGTTGATCTCTAACCGTAACTAGGACAAGTGAATGCTCTGTTTCTTATCAGTGTGCTGGTATCTGTTCCTCCTTTTGTAGAGTTCATCCAGCTGGCTTATGGCTCTAACAGTTCGGCCAAGAGCCGGGGGGATGGGGATTAGCCCAACAGTTTCAGTAAATTACACACATTCATCAGCCCCTTGACTTCTACACTCGAGTTCTTGCCTTTTATGGCAGACCCAGGAAAAATGATATAATGGTATGCCACACAACATGTGTACATAGGGAGTTGGGGATGTATTTCTTGTATCTTTATAAGAATTGTTTTGTGAACTTTTCTATGGGAATTTGGAATTTACAGTCTGATAAGCAATTTCACTACAAAGGATATCTGAATCTCTATCAGCAGTTATGTGCTCTGTCAGAGTGAAAGAAAGGATGAAAAGGGAAAGGCGAAGGGAATGGTGAAAGGGAATGGGAAGGGGAAGGGGAGAGAGAAGGGGAAGAGGAAGGGTGAAAGCAGTCCATAAAATTCTGCTCTTGACATCAGTAGCAAGATTCTCATTAAAGATGAGATTTTACTCTGGGCCTGTGCTAGAAAAAGAATTTGCATAGCTGTTATTGTTTCATGGAAAAAAATGTGGGTTTTGAATGAAATGATCACAGAAAGACACCATTGTCTTCATGTGGAGTGGGCTATTGTGAAAGAAGCTTACTAAATCAAATCCTTAGCACTGTTTCCAGATTGTAATGTGAGTTTTGGGAGGGTTGGGAGATTTCTCTTGATACATTCCCAGCAGTGTTGAGGTTTCTTTTGTGTTATGAAGCTCTGATCATTTGGCTTTCTCCATAGGATTTCAACGGAACATCTCCAATTTCTGCTAAATATGGAGCTGGCCAAATAAAGTTGCACAAAACAGCAAATTGAGGATAATCGTGCCTAAGTGTGAGGGCATTTGGGATTTCATCCAAATTAATCCAAAGAGGAAGGTGTATGGTCCTGATTCTCACTTTACACATTTTCTATCACCAAGTTATGCTGTTACAAGTCAGTAATGATTTATTTTCTTGCTAAATTCTTTCCCTTAGCTACTAGAACTCAATGCACAAAGCCCTACCATTTAATGTGCCTTCTGTCTTGGAAGTACTAACTTTTGCTACCACACCTTTAAAATAATTTTTCAGGAAAAGTAGAAGAAATGTAAAAATTGTTCTTATACTTTGTTGTACCCTAACTTGATGCGTTAGTTGGTTTTGATTCCATAGGGCAGTTTAAATGGATGGAAAAGGAACGTATTTAAGTTTCCTGACTGCTATCAATAAATGCAAAAGTGCCAAGACATGTAACATAAGCCTCTTGGGAAGATGTTAATGATGTGCAACTGCTGAGTTACCAACAGTTTTCACCATACCAGTCATCCAAACATTGTATAAGAAACTTAGCTTTCTGAAACTAATTAACATGAATTCATGGGTAAAATTAGTGGTTCTCTACATCTTTCCCACCATAATCTTCCATAATCTTTCCTCTTCAAACTACACTATTCATTATTGGCCATATCCTAATGTTGGTTGAACTTATACATCTATAGGACTACTGATTCTGAAGCTTGTCTTGGATTCACAACAGGATTTGGGTGAGGGGAAGCTAGATCTGTTCAAATCCATACATTTCCAAACTTTAGAACCTGAAAATCTATGTAAACTCTTTCTAACACAAAGCCAGTAAACTTGTTTGAATAAAAGTAAAAATGTCTCCCAGAGTTCTGTCATACCACCTTGCTTTTCCATTGCAGTAAATAAAATTGCCTGTCTCTTCTTCTCTCTGAAAGTTGACTGAAAACATAGATTTATTTTCGGCTAGCTTTGATCAGAGTCCTTCAGTAAAACTGCTTGAATTTTTTCCACTGATATATTCTAGCCTGAGTTGGAAGACTTCTAGAAATGTTCATTGGAAAGGACGTCTGTAGGTCATTGAGTCCAGCCTTCACCTTAAAACAAGATTATTACCAACACTAGACCATGCCAACCCTTTCCCTACTTTGCTCTTATTTTTTGAAAGTTGATTATCCCATGGTGGTATCTTGCAACCACAAAACAGAAGAAGAGGGAAGGACTCACTGAAAACATCTAAAGGCAGATGGGGAATAGTTTGGTCTGGATTTTAATAGGATTTCTTACTCCATCATCCAAGAGTCTCTGTGTCCAGTGTAAAGCAATTAGGGAATGGGCACATCAAACTTGCTTCATGAGGCTGTTAAGAGAACAGTGGTAAGCATCCACTCTGGAGTGGAAAAATTAAAATAAAACTGAGTTACTGTATGTAACAAGCTAACTGGATCAGCAGAAAAACAGCCCTCCTCAATGATTTACATCCTGCATGAATAGCCTACTGCTCTTTTGGAAGAAATTACCCAACCCAACACGGTACAGCAAGAGTGAATAAGTCATCGCCCACAAACCCTGGCAGAAATACTTGGAATGAAAAATAGTAGAAAACACCCTAAATCTTTTTTCCTTCAAATAATCAGTTTCATCTGATTAAGGAATGCTGAAGAATGGTGAAGAATGCTCTGTTTAGAAATCTGAAATTGTGGTGGGTGACATCTGAAGGACTGTGGCTTCTCTGCAAAAGATTTCCTTAGCGGTGGCTGGCACCGCAGTGCAGGTTGGTGTGTGCTGGCCTGATGCTAGGCCATGTCACAGTGCAGCTAGGACCAACAACATCCTAATGGGAGAAAAAATACACAGTATTCTGAATGGTCAAAAAGCAAAGCAAGCTTGCAATTTTGCTTGCAAAAAAAGGTCAGTCTTTGCAGCAAAGGCAACAGGATGGTGATCAACAGAGCTGCACTGAACTGCCTTGGACCCCAGCAGCTCTGACCTGTCCCTTCACTGTGATTCTTCCTTCAGCAGCTGCTCCAGGTAGCTTTTGTGTGACCTCTGACTAATCCAAATCAGCTGTTACCTTCCCACCTATCTCCCCATCCTCCTGAGCAGTGGCAGGATAGACTTGAATAAAGCCAATCCTGTCCTGCCAGAAGGAAAGCAGGTCTGCAAGGGGCTGCTGGATAAGGCTACAGTGTCTGGTGAGAAAGACAAGACATTGCCCATGGGATCTTCTGCTGCTGCTAGCTATACTAGCAGCATGCAGGATTACTTCGATCTGAATCATTCCAAGGTAGCTTTGTGGATATTTTAGTGATAAATTATTGTTGTAGATCACCTGTCAATGTAGCATGGGAAGAGCAAAATGGCAGAAAAATTTAGGGATTTGCAGAGAACTGCAGATTTACTGTATTTTGACCATGCAATCAGAGCTCTGAATCCAATATAACTTCTACTCCATTACTCAATGTGTTTGTACCTAATGTACACATCAATCAGTACATAGTCTTGCAGAGTACTCTCTCATCTAGCCATCAAAAGTTCTCAGAGCAATTTATATGTGCAGTTAACTTCTCAAGATTAGTAGTAGGATATACTGAGATGTCTTGAATTCAAGGATGTCAGAGATGTTTGGGGGCTTCTATGAGTTCAGGATGTTAAAGTTCACAGCTCATGCATGAAGCATNACACACTGAGTTGTTCAAACCATGATCACATGATGTTACTCTACATATGTTAGGGTCATATCTTGTTTCTGATGGGTTTCAGCTGGTCCTGCTCTGGAAATATAGAGCAGCTGCTTTTCAAATTTTGTAGAATGCTGTATAGGCAACATATATGCATTTCTAGAATAAGTTAACCTTTTAGCTTCACAATTCACCATAGATCCTCTTTAGCTATCTTACTGCCCTGTTCATGTGGCCAGAAGAGTCAGGCATCCAAACAGAGCATTAGGGACATACAGTCTCACCTTTTACAAGCTAGGAAAACCTTGTCCACTAACCTCTACACTACGATTATAGTTTCAGTTTGAGCTTTATGCATGTCTTTTAGAATAACTATCCTTTTTTTACTTAAAAACATCAGGCCTGGGAAAATGCATCATATCGACACCCAAATCTCTCCAAAGCTTAGGCAATTTCTCTTTTAAACATTTGTGGTTCATTTTTCATCTGCTTGTCTCATTCCAGCTTTCAGTCACTTGATCTCAATATGATTTTTTTTCTGTTAAATCAGGGTCTGTCATGATCTGAAATATTTTTCCATGTAAGCATTTCTAGGCTGGAATTCATTCACTTCTAAATCTTCTCTTGGACAAATAAAATAGACTAAGTTGCTTAAATCTTCATCTGTCAGGTGTTTTACAGACTCTGAGCTGTGCTTATAAACCTTTTTCTGAACACACACTAGTTTCTCGGTGTCTTTTTTGAAGTGAGGACACAAGTTCTTTGCTTTTGTAGTGCTCTTATTTGTGTTGGAGACAGAGATAACAGCCCTTTCCCTATTTTGATTGCTGCTTGCTTCTGCTATGAAAGATGATATTCACAAACTTATCTGCTATGTTGCCATAAGACCACATGCTTCATGGCCTGCCTAATATTATTTTTATGTGTTTTTCAGACTGATCCACAGGGTAAAGTTCCATATTTTATAAGGAAATTCTATCCTATGTTTTGCTAGCATTATGATCCAGCACTGAGATATTGCTGTATTTACTAACTGACTCTTATCAGTACATAAGGATGATGTAACCAACACAATTATTTACAAATTCTGCTTCTGGTATTCTTTCTTACCTTCACTAGCACTGGTTTCATAAGTCCTCCCCATACAGATCAAAAGTCATTAAACATTGTTTTGTCAAAATTAAATCTCTGAGAAGCATACTGGGAATAATCTTCTAGCATGCTTGTTCACCATTTTCAGTTATTTTCAAACAACTTTTAATGAATGGCTGTTATATTCTGTGTTTTTAATACAGTTCCAAAGCCAGAATATATTTTTTTTATCTCCACACCAAATTGGACTCAGTCAATATTCTGTTGTTTCTCTTTGTTACCTATGCAACCCTAAAAATGAAAAGTTCATGTAGATTTTGCAGCACTCTAACTGTGCTAATTGACTACAGGACATAAATGTATCAGATCTAGCTTCACAGGACTTTGGTCAGTCTGCTGGGAGCCACTGCATTCTGCGTTAAAATATGTTAGACCCTAGACCAGCTGATGTACTGCCCAACTGCTTAAATGCCATTGCCAGTTCCCACACACTTAGAGATGTCATAGCAGCACAGAGCAAACCCTAGGGCTGGTTTGGGCAATGCTGGTAAGAAAGTACCATGATGATGAATGATAATCTAGCAGTACCATTATCTCTGTCAAAAATCAAATTTCCTCAGAAAGGACACCAAGGTTATATTGTGAGGCCTGTTATCAAAAAACTATCTTATATAAGATGCTGTAACAACCTTTCTGCAGTTTCACTCAACACCTATGCCAGGCTACTCAGCTATATACACACCGTGATTATCCTATTTAAATCTACAAATATTGTCATCAAATCAGAATTTTCAGTCCTCTGCTACTCTCTCAGGGTTGGTTTATAGAAAAGCTCCTTCCATCTAGAGAGAGCTGTATGAATTTCTTCCATTCTGTTTGCTACAAGTAGTCATTTCACATTTCACTGTGAGATTTTTTTTAGTATTCTTCCCATTATCTCACCCTTATTCACCAGAGATTCTTTTAACTAATACTTTTAGCAAGGGACTGGCATGTCATCTCCTGTGTGTCACAGTGCTTCTGCATCAGAGAGAACAGGGGGCCCAGCACACACCCGTGGGTGTATCTTGTCACACAGTCATGCCCCTTCCTGCAAGCTCCACTGGCATCAGCTGATCTGATCTCTTACCTGTCGTAATCTAGGCTTCAGGGCTTCACTTGATTTGGATAAACACCCTGTGATCCAGGTGCTTACCTAACACAGTTCACATGAAACTACATGTACCCCTACACCACACTGAATGCATAACGGGCCACAGATCCATACATTCCCTGGCCACATGAGAAATTCCATTATAAAAAGGGATACCAGACCTGCTATTTCTATGTCCAGGCAGAAACTGCCAGCAGAAGGGGGAAAACCCCAAAAAACAAGGTGGGAAGGCATAAGCAGAGGACATACATGGCATGAATTAATTCTGTTCAAGTCACTTTGCTTATTTTTACCTCTTTATATAGTCACTTTGCTTTTTTCTACCTCTTTATATTCTTTTGGTGTTTTAGTTAATTCCAGTGAAAATGAAGGACCAGCTGTGCATTTAAACCATAGCTTCGGTTGAATTCTGTGAGTCAATCTTTCGAGTAACCTTGAAAGTAAGGGTAAGGGCCACATAACACACCTGATATACAGTCCTGGGGAACCATATTGGAAATCTGCACAATTTTATGAGTCAATGTGTGATTCCCTTTAGCCACAGACACTGTCAAATCCCATGAAAGATGAATGGTGGACCAAACACATGGTGGAGTGTTCAGCGAAGTGAAGGCTACATGTGGTAAACTACACCTCTGAAATGCTTCAATTAATACATTTGTTGCTTTGTTTAGATATTCTTGAGGAGATTATGTTACATAAACTCCAATAAAAATGCAAAGATAAATCACTGTAAAGATAGTATAAATACCTAAGAAGTTACAAAATGGTTTTGTGTCATTAGATTATTTATTTTATATTAATAATTCAAAGCAATGTTTAATAGTAATTTTTTTTCAACTAGAGACACCAGATTAACTTTAAGATGTAAAATAACAAAGACAGATGCCATTGTTTCAGCTTTACTGTATGGCTGATTAAATTCACCTATATGTAATGTAGCTGTACCTCTTCTACACTGAAAAAATTAGAGCTGTTGATAAGAATCCATTATGTTTTAAATTTTGCAGAGGATGTGATTTCTTGAGGCTAGTGAATACATGTTCCTCATCTGAAGCTAATACCCTAATATACTTCAGGTAAAGAGTGTGAGTTTCTGATATCTCTTTCTGTACTTTATCCTGGGTCCTGAGATAAGTATTGTGTCTGCATAAATGAGGCATTATGGAAACAGAATATGCTATGAACTATGAGTTTAACTTCCCAGAATAAAGAAAGTTTTCTTGTAAGAATCAAGTAAATAATAATACCAAAATAAAATATTTTGTTGCTATTTTATTAAATAGACCAAACTGTCTTTTTTTTGTAAGGCAATAGCTTCCCTTTTTTTCCAAATACCAAGATGACTACAGGATTTTGCAAACACTGAACACAACTAGAAGTCAAAAGTTTCTCCTGGGAAAACTTACATAAAAAATTTCAGTATGTTGAACCCGGGAGAAATGCTTCATTTGGAAGCAATTCAACAACAAACTGTGGCCAAACTCTGTGGCTTTCAGAAAATTGTGTTTTAGTTGTTTGACCCATCTTCTCCCACATGACAACTATATGGTTGTGTTGTATTACATATTATGCACTGTAATCTGACTGGTCCCTCATGGTGCAAGACAGAGGGATTGTATTCACAATGCATCCCACCAAAATGTCTTGGCAGATGGGAGAGGGCATGTGGCAGCTGAACTAGAATTTCCATGAAGCATCACAGCAATGCAGAAAATTTTTAATGTTGGATAGACCAAAAAAGGTATGTTTCCCATTGGGAATGTAGAAAAAATTCCTTTTGATTAAAAGTGTTTTGATATTTCCAAATTGAAAGAATGTCTTCTTTTTCTGTCATACTATCTTCAAACCTCTGCAGCAGCAGGTCTGGATCAGGGTCTAGATCAAGGTCAGTAGTGCTGGGGTGAGCATTCCTGATGATATCCAGCTCCCCAGGGATGAAGGGGCAGCCCTTGCCTCCAGCCTCCCCACAATGGCTCTTCCCAGCCAAAGAGCCTCAGCCTAGGAGATGGGATATATTCACGCACTGACACTGACCTCGACTCCCAAGGCACTTTCAGTGGTCGAGACCTCATCTGAGTCAGGATTTTTGACAGTATTGCTGCTCTGTATGTAGCTGCACTATCATAGCTCAAATGAGGGATGATGTGCATTACTGCAAACCACAAAACTGGGGAGAGAACAATTTGAATTCTGTGTATTTTATTTTGTGTCTGACTATAGCAAGCAGACAAATAAATTCCTACAGGGAGTTTATGGTAAACCATCTTGGTCAATACCACTGGTTTCCAGTTTGCTAAGCCTGATCTGATGCTGTTTGCTGGATAAAAGCTTAACTAGAATGATTATGCACAGAGCCAGCCTGCCAGGAGCAGAAAACAATGTTTTCTTGGAAGCAGCACTGAAAAGCAGAGCAATATGCTGTAAAATCATATCTATCAATAATGTGCATGAAGTGTGGGAAGAAGTTTTCTGCTATAGCAATCACTGAGAACTAAATGCTTTAAAACAAGGGGTTTGAGTCTGCTTTGTTTCTTCTATCTCACAACTCTTCTCTGAGAGTTTTCTACAGCAGGGTCTCTGCTGGCTGCTTCCAGAGCCAGCAGCGAATTTCCAGTTGGCTTTAATGTGACCTGAATCAGAGCAAAGGGAACAATGCAGCAGTATCAGTACTCATATGATCCTCATCTATACACAACTGCACCAGACCACTGCCACTCTCTTTTTCTCAAAGTAAGAATGAGAGATGTCAGAAGTAATTACCTTGCATCACGATAATCATCTATCTAGAGGGCATTAATACTGCACAGGTAATCCTTCTTGTCTGTATCTCTCTCAGCACAGTCAAGCAGACCTTCCGTCAATCCTCTAAAACAACTAGGTTGTCTCAGATTTAGAAATGAGCACCCACACAGTTCTGCTCCAAAATCATGGATCAAGGCAGACTCATCACCTAGCCATTCACAAACTTTGTCAGTTGCTTTTTCCATTACCTTCTGTACTAAAAACTTCTTATGCTAAATTGCTTCCTCCCAATAAGTAAATGGGAAATGTGAGGTATATTTAGGCTCCTTTAAGATTTTTAAAACAACAAGAACTCCTTGCAGACAAGAAAGAAGGATGCAGAAGCTTATAATTTTCTTGTAAAGTGTCATTGTTTGTAGTCATATAAAAGTGAAAAAAATCCCAAACAAACAAAAACAGAGCTGAGCTCCTCTCTATTATTAAAGTAAGCAGGCCTAGGTTTACAAAAAAGGATATCAACAAGGGTTTTAATCCTTCCCCCCAACAATGTTACTTCTTTTAATGCAATTCTATAAAGCAATGAGATGTCTGGTGCAGGAGCGTGGTCAGCTTACGCAGGACCCCCTTTCTCCATACTGCACAGGTGCATCTGCCTTCCAGAAATCTGGGGTAAGTCTGCAGTGTTGCAGCTCACACATGTGTTTCTCTGAGTGTGTGTGTGTTCACACCTGTCCTGCCATGTGGCCCACCCTGCAGTGCAGGCCAGATTGTGTAGTGGTGCCCTGGTAATTTCCATTCATGCTAAGGCTATGTCTGACTTCATGATAAGGAACTGACAGATACATAAATTAATCTAACATTTCTGTTTTAATGGCAGCATAGTACCAATATGATTTATTCAAAGAATCCATCACTATTGCAAAGTGCTTGTTTGGAGCAAGATATATACAAAGGTCTGATGGAGAATACAAAGTTCATTGTGTTAAGATAAAACACTACAAACAAAATATTCCTAAAATTAATGGTTGTTAAACTACCATTTTTTAAACATTTTTTTAACAAAGTGTCTTCACTGTGACAGAAGCTGGTCTGAGGCAAAGGCCTGAGGGACAGCCAAGACCATTTGAAACAGTGCTGTGGATATTTCATGGTTAGTGATAAAGACAAAGGAAAGTAGAGAGACACCTCCATGACAAGTGGACATGCAAATCAGTGTGCAAGCTCTTCTGGAGCTGGATAGAGTTTATGCCTTGAGCCATTTTTAGTGTAAAGACAACAAGTGCAATCAGAGCATTTTGATAATTCTAAAATTGAGTCTTTAAATTTTACCTCAGTTTTAGTTTTATTTAATGACACTGACATGTTTAAAAAGCTGGTTGAATTAAACATTTAATTGCACCACCAGGAAAAAAAAAAAAAAAGAAAAAAAGTGGTCTTTTTTCACTTGGAATAGGCAGAAAATATTTTTCATGTTTTTGCTACTGCATGTCAGTCACAATCATAGAATTACAGAATGGGCAAGATTGGGAGGGACCAGAGGAGATTATGTTGTACAACCTCTCTGTTCTGTCAGGGTCATCCTAGAGAATGTTAGGGATGTGTCCAGACAGATTTTGAATATGTCCAGTGAAGGAAATTCTGCAATCTCTCTGGGAAATCTGTTCCATTGTTCACTCAGCCTCACAGTGAAGAAGCTCTTCTCATGTTCTATCAGAACTTCCTGTGTTCCAGTTTCACAAGTCATGCACCAAACTTAGTGGAAGACATGCAGCAGTAAAAAGCACCACTAGACAAACAGAAAGGGCAATTTTTCAGGTCTCAAGAGAGAAAACTATCCACTTTGAGTGAAAAGGGTGTCAGTGTGGCATCATAAAGCACCATGAAAAGACACACAGAGTTGTCATGAAGGAAGCACAAAGGGTAAGTGAAGGAAGCCTGGGCTAACTACAGCAGGGATGAATAACAAGAGATGACCCTGAGTTCTTCTGAATATACTGCTCCCAATCCCAAGCCAATCTGCTAAGAGCTAGCTTGGACTGTGCAATTTACAGAAACTCACATCAGACCCATGGTGACATGAGGAGGGGATCCAGGGTTACTTAGGGAACGTCAGCAAAGACATACAAAGGCAGATATCAGGTGACGAGAATGACGAAAAAGGAGAAAGATGCTTCTTCCAGTGTGAAGGAAGCTGCAAGGGGCTGAGGTACAAGGGGCTGCAAGTCAAGCTAGAAGTGAGACTACAAGCAAAGCAGAAGATGGTATCAAGACATCATTCGAGTCATGAACTGCTGTGGCAAGAAAATGGTGGTGACACAGTAATGGTGAATGAAAAGGAGAGAGGAAAAGTGATAGCATGAGATCTCTATGCAGGTGGTATGACCCATCACTGCCCTTCATTCAGTGACAGGGAAACTGCATCACCCCCACAGTCAAAAGCCAGAGGAAACATAAACTGTCCACAGTAATCTGGGCAGGAACGTGCTTGCACTCTTCTCCTAATAGCTACCTACTGGCTAATCCTGCAATTTAGTACAGGACCCACAAAACTGAAAAGATGCTAATTACCTGGGTGTAATAAAACCTCTTGAAATCTATGTGAGAAACCCCTCATCTTAAAAATGTATGCATTTCCATGCCATTCATTTATCTAAAACAATAGTGATATTTTCAAGAGCTTTAACTTCCTGTAAAACAAAGATAAAATTAGTCTCCCTATTTACGGCCCATAACTAAGGCAGTAACAAAACAGTCACACAGCCTTGCCAGGACTGATGGGTGTTCAGGAACACTGAGCAGGCCCAGAAATCCACATGCAAGTGGGTAATGCTCAGACATGCATGTTACCGCAGTAACAAGTTACACAGAATTATTATGAAATGCTGGAGACTTGCCATGTTGAATATGTAAAAACTGAAAAGATGTATTTTCTCAAAGTTTGTATTTGCATATTTTCAAACTTAGGTAAAAGTGAATGCCAGTGAGTAAGTGCATGGGTTTGAGATCATCGTCTGCAGTAGGATTGAAAGTTTCTTGAGTTGGAAAACACATATTCCTTTGTCCTCTTTCCAGTTTTTCAGATCATTTTTTCTCTTATAGTCTCCTTCCACCAAAATTCCAACAGAAAATTTTCCCGATATTGCAGTCCAAAATATCTTCACAGCAGTACTTTGCACAGCCCTAGACAAAATGCATATTTCCCAGTGAAATTAATACACCTTTAAGTATTTGACCAGTCATCTAACCCTGAAGGAGTTAAGTCCAGACCCATTGCTGTTCCTTAATTCCATTTCAGAGAAAATGTTAATCCTTTAATCGTGTAGCATATTCAACTGACAAAATTACTTCCCTATTATTGAAAAGCTCCTTGTTATACTGAAGGTTTTTGATAAAACATGCCAATGGGGAAATATTATAGATTTGCTGTTGACAAGATTTTTTATAGAAAAAAAATCAGAGTAACATGCAACCTTCTTTAAGGGGACTATTATGTAGCCACAGTGGTGTCCCAGTATGTATAGCTAACTTCCTCCCTTCCTGGAACTGTAAAGCCTCATGCTAAGTAGGCTCTGCTCTCAGAGTTGCAATGGGGAATTTTCAATTACATGCAAGGAATTTAGCTTTTTGTTCCTAGTCTATCTCTTTGAAATTATGTTCTCTGTCCTGGTAGTAAGGTTACCAGGGACTTCTAACAGAGAAATATGTCCCTCTAAGGACCAGTGACGGGGAAGCACACAGCAGACAACGTTGCATGCAACTTGTTGAAGTTGTGCTTTGGGGTTTCACGAACAGTTCACTGAAGTAATTTTTTTTTTTTTCATTACAAAGGGCTACAGATAAGAAGAATTGGCCACATGTAATACTGTCTCCAGCAGAAACTGAAGTTACCTGCCCATCATTTCTTAATCCTGTATACAGGGTAATCAGATCAAACCTCTCCTCTCACAGGAGCTTACTGAGTCTTGTTCGCTAATGTTGCCCAACCATTTCAGCTTTATTATCTTCTTAAAGTTAAGAGCGGAGATCTGGGTGGAGCAGCACAAAAAAGTAAAGTACAAGGAACATTTATTTGAAACCAGTCACTTTTGTGAAAAATAATGATGACTTTTCTTGTGCATGAACATGTAGTCTGTTTCCAGTCTACTAGCTCCCATTGCATGTTCTAACTGGGGGAAAAATTTATTAAAAATTAGCACTGGGTTAAGCTCCTACTGTCTAATCTTATTACATAGGGTTGATTGTGTTTCACACTAATAAGCTAAGAGGTTAAGACATTAATCTACTGTAAACTAAATGCTTCTATGAAATGTGATAGAAGAGAAGGTAAAGAACTTGCAGTGATCTGACTTGTATTGCATGCTGTACTTGTTAATGAAGACTAAAAAAGTTACAGACTGTGTTATCTGTGCTCTAAAACTCCTATTCATGCTGTTGGAGTTTTCCTTCAAAATCTGGGGATTTATCTCTGAGAATACTTAAAGTGTCATTAAAACATAAACAATTTGCAACATGTTTGTGTTATTTACAAGCTCATGATCTATTAGTGGGACATGTCTTGGCCAATGATAGAGATGAAGAATGAATAAAAGTGATGGGACAGAGCAAGCTGCATGTTTAGGGCCTATATTCTTGCAGCACTAATGTCTGATGATGTTATATATCAAGCTGGGTCCTACATTAGGTCTAAATTCACTAGTTACATACTGATGTGTATTGTGCAAACACAAGCATTACTTTCCCCTCTGACTCAAAACCAGCACCTTTTACTTCAGGCTTTTCGAAATGAATAGGTGATTGCCTCATGGGTCAAGAGTGCAGGTAAACTGAGCAGGATCATTAGCATTCAGTTCTTTGCAGGCTTAAGAACAACTTAAAAACTGGGATTAGCTCATCTAGATGTTGCTTGGGCCAAAATAATGCTGGCAAAGCTCTTTGAGCTCTTTGTATTGACAATCACTCTGCAGGTGCACAATACTACTATTGATCCCATCTGAAACTATTTTAATAACTACAAATCTCTATAATATCACTTTGAAGAATAATCATAGGATTTAAATTACAAGTTCAAGGAAAATAATGTCATTTTCTAGCTAAGCAGAACAAGTAGTATTTACTGCTCTTAAATTTCTGGTCACATTTAACTCATCAAGAGAATCTTTTATTTTCAATACAATACGTAGTTCACCAAAGCAACCTGTGTCACTGATAAAAATACAGTTCTTTGCTTCCTATAAAATGATGCAGCTAGAGGTATATTGGACATGATTTGGACTGAATGAGATCACAGAAAAACTTGAAATAAGAATAATACTTCTCATTCTTAAAAACAAAAATTCCCTATGTGGATGTTAACTATGGTTCCAAGAAATGGGCTAAAAATGAATCACCAGATATCACAGCAGTACACTGTATAACTTGGTCCACAGTAAATATCCACGGCCAGAGCCACAGCCTCTTCATCATGCTCCAGGGAGAAAAGAAAGCTTCAAAGTGATGTACAAAGGGACCTTTCCTGCAAAAAACAGAGCAGATTAAGTGTAGTTCCTCAGTAGTGTATAGCTTTCCATCATCTGCTTGTCATTTCCTGCAAGGGCACGGAGTTGTTGGGGGAGCTCAGGTTGAGACCACATGCAGAGCAGCCAGGGAAGAGAGCTGTCTGGGGAAAGACACTCTGCTAGTGGATGCAGAATGGAGAGGGTAGTCAAAAGGTTCTGTGGGGGCAGAGGATTTGTGTCAACCCCTAGCCAGGTGAAGGGTTAGTGCGGATATAAGGGCAGCCTCCTTTTCCCCTCTGGTCACAGTGACCGGACCAAACCACATTGGTACATACTCAAAACAGTCACTTAAGCATTTCAACACTCCCCAGATTAATGCTCAGGCTCTTTGAAGGACATATTCTGGTGCTTGTCAGTAACATGAACTCAGACAGAAATAAAGAGTTGACAGCTGGGAAAAAAATCCAATCATGACTTACGCCTTAAAATCAAATCCACCAAAGCTCATACCAGCATCGCTTTAGCACATTGGTGGAGCAGACAAACAGATTCCAGTGGTTATCTGCCTACTGCAGTCTT
Organism: Sclerurus mexicanus; assembly: GCA_013396755.1. Taxonomy (NCBI): domain Eukaryota; kingdom Metazoa; phylum Chordata; class Aves; order Passeriformes; family Furnariidae; genus Sclerurus; species Sclerurus mexicanus. The sequence goes on along the minus strand of VWZF01001773.1, from coordinate 137,908 downwards.
ACTTTATTGCTTTGAAAACATGTAAACCTCTTCTTGCTACATAGGTAATCAAGCCCTGGACCATGTTACCCAGGGTGAAGGGAAAGGAATGGCTGGGTGACTAAACTTACCATGAAACCAAAAGACTGTTGTACAGACCCAACAAGCTTTGAGGTCAGGGCCTGTCAGTCAGATTGCTGGTGGGCAAGCAACTCTTAAAATGTAATCCCCCTCTCAGAATAACCCTCACTTATACTTGTACATGTTCATAAAGTCCTGAGGTTGGGCAGCTGCAGAGAGCAGCACCCCAGTAGCAGGGCATGTGCTTCCTCACACCTAAAGAAATCCTGGAAGGTTCCTGATGGCTGGAAAATCCACAGTACTGGGATTTCTACCTCTCAAAGGACACCTCAGTGGGTGGTGCAAAGAGCAGCCACTTCTGCTAACTTCAGCCTCAGACTTCCAGAGGACTGTGAACTGCCCAGCAGAAACTTTCCAGACACAAAAGAATTTCTAACCTCAATAGCAGTATCAGGAAACAGACTCCAATACCAGGAAATTGAGTTTAGAAGAAATATGCAGCCCGTGGGGGGACATTTAAGTGTGCCCAGCAAAACTTGTGGGAAGATTCATTAATGCTCCTCCCTGCTCCAGTCCACAATGCAAAAAGAGTTGTATAACTTCCAAATCTGGACACCAGGTTGAGTGCACCTGCTATATTTCTGTGCGCCACCAGACTAAATTAGCTGCTCAAAACAAGTAAGAAAAACAGAACTGATTTCACAAGGTACCTAGACAGGTTTCTGGGAAGGAACCCTAGCTCATGGTTCATGTTTGGCAGAAGTGATGCAAGAAGCTGGGTAGAGGAGCTGGGGTGTGGATTTCCTGTTAATTAACAGGACCATTAGCTCCAGGGCCTCTGCAGTATTTCTCTGACATGCACCCATATCTACATGCAAATCCACCATGGTGGAAGATATGGCAGGGCTTCCTCCCTCCTAACTGGAAAGTGGTGACAAGAAGGATTTAAAACCATCCATCACTGCTTGCAGAAAGCAAAGCCTCTACGGAAAGGGTGTGCTCATCTGCAATTATAATGGCCAGCTGTAATTCATTGCTACATGTAATTAAAATGCCAGCTGAGTTCTGGCATGTCAAGTGCAGCAGTGTTTCAAATGAGACAAACAGGTGGCAACCGGCACTCGTGATGCAAGCCAGTGTTTCGCCATGTGGGCTCTGACAGAACACAACCAGAGGCCTCAAATAGTGAGGGGACTTGAGAAAGGCAGTGGGGATCTGGAGCTAGCTAGTTAGCTGCAGTTATGGAGACTGGATATAAGGATTTAGGGAAGCAAGTGGTCTAGTTGGGCTGGGAGTCAGGGTGGGATTGAGATATGTCTAAACAGAGGGCAGTAGAAGAAGACGACTAAGGAAAACAAAGCAGAAGATTAACTCATGGACAGGGTGAGGGAAAGCCTCTCCCAGAGAGTCCCTCTTCCCCCAGCATCCCACTGGCCCCTCCAGCTGAGTGGGCAACTGCAGCATCTGCTGCTGAACCTCCTCTGCTGGCAAGGCTGTTGGGGAGAGGGCAAGCAGTGTGAAGCAAAGGGCAAATTCACAGCTGCAAGAGGGTGTGTATGTTTGCTTTGGAGACTAAACAAAACACCACATCTTCTTGTCCCATCGTTCTTCTTCTCTCCACTAGTGTCACCTTTCTTCTGCATGGGCTCCACGTGGGAGAACAATCTGCCCCTGCTATCAGGAACCTCATTAGAAAAATTGGCAGTGTTTTTCAAGCACTTAGGGGCATAGGCTTTTTGACTAGAAGGAGCTTGTAAGCTTCACAACAGAGCTCCACAGTCTGCCCTTATGTTTGTCCCAAGATTGGCACAGTTGGTTAGAGCGTGGTGTTAATGATGCCAAGGTTGTGGCTTTGATCCCCATAGGGACCAGTCACTTATGAGTTGGACTTGATGATCCTTGTGGGTCTCTTCCAACTCAGAATATTCTGTGAAAGGGCCCCAAAGGTAAACATCTGGTTTCTTAACACCCAAAGTATATTTGGAGGAGTTTTGAAACAGGAGAAGCTACTATTGAGCTAGTCTTAAGTAAGATACAGAAACTGATTCACCTAAGAAGAGGACCCATGCCACTGACTAGGAGTAGCTACTGTATTTAGATTTGACACCCAGGAAAGGAATAGTAAAGGACCAATATTTTAAAAGGGGGAGACTTCACTAAGAACTCAAGGTTAGTTACAAAAGACTGACACTTTAAAGGGAGTAAAACCCCCAAAAGTAGCCTAGATGTGAAAGATGACTACTGAGACTCAGCAAAGGTATGCACCACCAAGTGAGAAAGGAAACTAGACAGGCAGACTTAGCATTAGGGCTCTTTGAGAAAAAGAGAAACTCTTCAGGATTTAGAAATTTAACACAGTTAAAGTCAAGAAACAAGAACATAAATTAGAGTAGGAACTAGGAGAAAAAATTATTAAATTGAATTTCCCATGAAAAATAGCATAAGGCTTAAAAAGAAAGACTAGCAGATCATTTAGGTGTGCCTGAATCATCAAGCTTGTTAAAGAAATGGGAGATGTTTGGGGACTATTAATGAGATGTGCAATTTCTTTTCATTAATCTTTACTGCTTTAGTAACAGCAATGAAAGATTTGATAAGATGGAGGTGTCAGAATAAAAAGTGGAAGTAAATTTATCATCTGAACAGTTATAGATGACATACATCTGAGGTTTATGACGGCAATCAGATAAAGGCAGGAAAAAAGGTCAGACAGGTAAGAAAATTGCAGTCTAGTAGGTTGAAGAGTATATAATGTATCTATATTTAGGCCATAAATAATAAAATATCTTAATCCTAGCCATAAACATTTGCATTATATCACTGCTAGCACAGTAAGAAACTTTTTACTTCTTTCAGTGTGCTTTTAGAAGCCTGAGCCTCAGTTAAAGAATTATTTTGATTTATGAGCATGATGTGATGACTTTATAGAGGTAGGCCTTCCTAGAGGTGAGAAGGACCCTCCTCAAGCTGAATGGTCCTAGAGCCCATCACCCTCCTTGGGACATTGAAGGAGGCTCAACCTCTGAGTCCCCTTTTCCTCCTATTGAAAGAAAGAAAGGGCATTGTGCCATAAAATTGTCAGAGAGAGAAAACTTGTAAAACAGTGTCTTGTATAGCTTTGGATTCCATTATTTTTCTATTAAGTTTTTCCTTTCCTCATCACTCAGTTTTTCTCCAAGTCCTCGTCCTTTATTATTTACTTGGTGTTTATTTTCAATTTCTCTCTCATTTTGTCTCTGTTGCCCTCATTTTGCCTTTCTTTCTCTCCCCTGCCAGCCTTTTTCCATAACTAAAACATATCTTTTTTTCCTCTTTGCAAAGTCTGGTATAGTAATCAAAAGATAACTGATAAAGCACCCCATCCTCATTGTACTTCCCTGGTCTCATGAAGTGCTGCAGCACAAACGTCACTTAGGTTAGTGGTCTGTGGCATCACGCTCAACCTTCCTTGCCCTCTCTGCACAGCACTTCCTTTCCAGGATAATGTTCCAAGCTGAGTTCTCAGACTTGCAATCCCCAAATCTCACCCAGATTCCTGTCTTGCTTTCTTCTCAGCTAAATTATTAACTGTCCATTTAGCCTTGCAATCTTCCTGCTCTCTCCATCTCGAGTTTTCCATGAAGCCACAGGCATAGCCTAATACGGCTGTCAGTAGGACTCGTTCGAAACAAACCCTCCTGGACCAGCATTCCTAAATGGTTTGGAGACAATTTTCATTTATGCTACAGTTCAGTGTAAGCCAGAAGCAACATGCTTTTGTGCAAACAGTAATGCAGTTGTGCAGACACAAGCTGTGCTAATGTGTTTATCTGTGTGGGACTCGCATGTCCTGTGGGAGACTCATCTGGGCAGCAGCCAGCAATGTCAGCAGCAGTTGAAGGTACACAGGGGGGCAGCAGTAGGAGTGGGCTGATGTGCTTTCCACTCTGCCTTCACTTTCAGTGCAACCATCTAGGGAAGCCTGGGCACAATTTAATCCTTCCAGCACATATCAGGGTTTGCCCTCTGTTATCCTGCATTTGTGTTTCTGAGGAGCTATTCTTCTCTGATAGCTTGCACTGAAACTCGTGCCTTGGTTCTGCAAGCTTTAGGGACTAGATATGTCATCACACCCACATAAAATCCCAAAATGTCAGAGGAACAAAAGGACACAAACAGCAAGAGCATTCTCATGCCTCCATTCCAAACATGCAGTTCCCATTCACAGCTCTGGATCTGAAAGCTCCCTGGCAAACGTCCTCTTCACATTTTACACCCACTGATTATGGGTGTGGGGGTGTGGGGGTGTGTGTTACTGCAATTACCCAGCAAGAGCCCATTTTTGTTGGATGAGAGAAGCCTTCTGAACTGATATTTTGGAAGCCCATCATGTGATGTTAGCCAAATGCTAACATTATTTTTCTTCACCCACATACTTCTGGGAGCCAGAAAACGAGGCAGCTGCCTGCTGCTTCTGTAAGTTTGCCAGGCTGGAACCACAGCACTTGCAGCCTGCCATCAGCTCCGACTAGCTCACAGGTAGCAACAAGCACGCATAACTCACATTTATGACTCAAGAATGAATTGAGCTCAGCAGTTCTGAGGCTTGCAGCAAAATTCCCATACATCCTTTGGTTTATTTGGTGAGCTAGAAATATACTTGAAGAAAGACCATCAACTTAGTATAAAATCTGTAAAAAACAGCAAGACACTTTTGTGTATGCATTTTAGGCTAGAAGTTTTTCATTCAAACTGAAGTATCACCAAGTCATGGGATGATGACCCCTCTCTTTACCAATAATTTTTTAATGTATTTTTCTTTGGCAATTTTGGTTTGGCCAGGTATGTTTCAGATTGTTAGTGTTACATGGGATTTAGTGCCCTTGACTTAGTCATGTTTCCAAAGTGAGCGAATTACTTGGAGCATCAAGATTCCAGCTATTATTTTCTTCTTACCTAACAAAATGTTTGAATAACAAATAAACTAAGCCATTTTCCCCACTATTGCTGATGTATGTGGCTCATCTGGTGTTTGCATTTCTGATGTGATTCTATTGTTGTATCTCTTCTGGGCCGGATATTTTCAGAAATTAGACAACAGGAAGCAGTTTAGGGAGGTTTCTTCCAAGAGCTAAACAACTGGAACACAGCTTTCTTAATGACTTTGAAAAGAGAATTTCTAGATATCAATCAAGCTGTCAGTTCTTTCTACCAGAGAGTTTTAATAGTCCAAAAACTTTCAATTTGTCATCAATTTTTTTTTTTAAATCCTTCTTTAGGAAACAGTCATTTTGGAAATAGCTGTGGGTAGTACTAAACAAATTTCCGAGACAATTTACCTAAGACAATCAACCAAAAATGTTAACAGAAGGAGAAATCATTTCAGTCTTCAGTTCCTTATTAGTACATTTTGAAAAGCAGAAAAGCATAAGCCCCAAGTGCTATCACTACTGAAAAGGGTATGAAACTGCTAACAGCATATTTGGGACAGATTTTTCTGCCTGCTTCTGCAGCAGTAGGTCAAGCTCCGAGCAGACATAGTCAGCCAGAACCTTCACTCATATAAATCAACCTAGTTCTGGATAAATCACTAAAACTGTACCATGACACATAAGAAGAGGTCTAGTACCTCAGTACCTCATAAACACGTATTTCAAGCGTGAGATTATTGTGTGCTCTGAGTTCTAAAGGACATGGAGGAGACTTTTGGGGAATGAGGGAGGGAAGAAGTTAATGCAGAATAGAATAGAAATATCTTCCAAATTCCCAGTTTTAACAGTCCTTGCTTCGGGTTGGATTTCCACCACATGGATCTGTCCCATGCAACTGCAGTGAAAGTGACAGTGTCAGTGATCCCTCCTCAGAAACCTGGGGCCACTTTACTGCCTCTGCATGATAGATGATAGAAATAGGCTAGCTGTTCCCTTCAGCAGTGTCCTGTAGTTACACCAACATAACACCACTGACTTTCAAAGAGCTGCATCGAGTTTACACAGGCCTACAGTGGCAGGGAGGGAAAGATTCAATGAATGGTTTATTTTATTTAAATTCACCCATTTCTATACTGAGAGTGTGCTGCAGGGTAAAGTATCTTCACATGTTACTAAGTCTATCTTCATGAGGACATGCATAGTGTGGGCAGATTGGGAGTGAGAGGGAAACAAAGCACATCCTCAGATGCAAGCAGACAGACCTAAACCTGAGGACTGTCTTTCTTTCCTGCACATTGCAGCCAGAAGCTGAAGGAGCACAGTGGCCTGCCAGATTTGTTCCCAGGCATTTAGAAATCAAGGTGAAACACAACAACTATATTTCTTAGTCTAAGGTCCAAAAGCTTTTTCATTGTCTTCCTATAGCAAAATCAGTTCTTAAGCTATTTTTACATTTTCATTTAAATATTGATCTATCATAGTCTCAAGGCCTTGTAAAGACTTCTCTTGGCTTGACTAAGAGTTGGATCATGCACTCAACAATGCATCAGTGAGAAAATAAATTTGGGAAAAAAGAAAGGAGAGACAGAGACAGGAAATTATATCAAGTTTTTTTTTTTTAGTTTTCCCTTGCAGTTTTGAATTTAAGAAAGAAAAGATAAGAGTAGATAATTTTTCCTTTTTCAAAGAAGGTTTGGTACAGGCTCAGAGGAGGAAGCACTTGGAGACGGCAATCACAACACTATGCTAAGGGTCCTACTTATGTGGTGTTGTACTTCAAAATCCTTCTCCAGCTGACAGGAGACCAAGCAACAATTTTGTTTGGGCAAAAATTGGTAAAAAGGGGTGTAGTGACTGGACAGTAATTCACAGAGTTATGGAATCATAGAATCATTTAGCCTGAAAAACACCCTTAAGATCATTGAGTCCAACTCTTAACCCAGCACTGCCAGGTCCACACTAAACCATGTCCCTAAGTGCCACATCAACACACCTTTTAAATACCTGCATGGATGGTGAATCAACCACTTCCCTGGGTAGCCTATTCCAATGCTCAATAACTTTTTCAGTGAAGAAATTTTCCCTAATGTCTCATCTAAAACTCCCCTGGCACAACTTGAGGCTGTACATGTACATATATGCAACCTCAATTCTCAGTGACAACTGAAAACTGACAGTGGTAGAGAGCTGGAAGATGCTATTCACCTATCTACACATTACTTCTAGACCCCTTGTGTGTTTAGTAGGGCACATTCTTCATTGATAAAAAGTTCAACAGAATTTTTAGCAGGACATGTTTTGTTTTTTTCCAGTATAGGCAAAATATATGTTATGTATCCTTTATCTCAGATCTCAAAGTAATGGAAGTTAGTTGTTTGATCTTCCCATTCTTTGGACAATGGTGTTACCCATGAAACAGTGTGGGTCAGTTTGATATAAAAGCAGCATGGGCTTTTACATAGATGAGAATACCACATCCAGTCTTGACAAGGGAAACATGAAAGGTGGTCATATGAACACCAGACTCAGAGAAGCTACAGTCAACACACAGTTTACAATAATATTTCTATTAACAGGATGAACAGAAGGCCTGAGTGTCTGTGTGTGATTTACTGGTTAAATGACACCTGTTAAATACCTGTTTTCTAGTGTATGTAGCCATTGTGACCTTCACAGAATGGTTCTAAATGGTTCCTGCCTCTAAAAAAGCTGAAAAATTGCCATCTTTGTACTATTTATAGCACAAGAAATGCCATAGTTTCTAAATCCGCTTAACCACCTAAGTAATATCTTTTAGCCTGAGAATCCAGTTCATTTTACACTTTAATAGTGTAAAACAGTGAAATTTTGAGACATAGCAGCATACATGGCATTTGTAGTTAATTAAAGAAAACTGGATAGAGCCCAAATGTGGATTATGCAAAATGATTACTGGTGTTCCTTAGAAACTGATAATTTTGAAAGCATTTCCTTGTGTTTGTTCACTTTTTCCAGTAACCCATGATAAAAAAAAAAGATTCTGAAGGGAGGAAAATATGTTTCTACAAGCTAAAACTGTCAGTGACAATTATTTCCATTATTTCAAATTGACATGTATGGTAGTTAACAATTGGGACACAGCCATTCTTTCAATCAAATCTTGTTGTTTAGTTGTAATCCAAAGTAAGGACTGCATATAGTTTTCAAGCATGGAGTGACATTAAGTGTGGAACTCCACACTATAATTCCCACTGGGAATATCTGTGAAATAGCAATATTTCACTTGTGTTTTGAAAAAATGGGCAACATAACAAGCAGTAATTGTTAATATTAAGATTGTGCTATGTTTGATTCCAGTGAGCTGCTGAAGTTAGTGAAGCTGCTTGTCAAGTAGGAAGCCAGTCAACCTGATGAGAAGAGACAGAATCAAACTTCATAGAGGAAAGAAAATGCCAGCACTATGCCAGGACCTTTGATACAGCATGAAGAAATACAAAAGATATGTTGCACAAATAAGTAGCAAAATACTTGTAAATCTCCCTTTGAAAGAAAACTTATTATAAGATTTTTTTGATAGCTTATCAAATTGCCATCAAAATACTGGGGTAGAAACTGCCAAAAGAAAAAATCTAAGCAATTTGAAAATTAACTTATGCTGATTTTGTGGTGGGAAACTTGTCTGTATGCTTGATTTTACAGAACTGAGAAGTGGTTTGGCAGTATTCATAGCAGATTCTGCTTTCCCTCTTTTCTTTCTCTCTGTTTTTAGGGTCTACTGATCTTATTGTTAAGTATTAGCAATTTGGCATAACTGAGCCTTGGAATTGAGTAAGAAAGTTTCCAAACAGAAAAATTACTGTAATTCTGCAATGCAATCATTACAAATTAATATGATTTTTAAGACCAATATGCCCCTTCTGGGTTTTTGTAATCACTTGTTGAATTACTCTCCTCTATTTGTTGCAGTTTTGTTGACAAATACTGCAGTAAAAGTATAAAATATATTTTGTTTATGAAACAGAACAGATGGAATTTTCCATTTCTATTCTTCCATGGTGAACTTACATTTTCTGTTTCTATTCCTAAAGACATTTAAGATGATTACTGTCCTATGAACAAAAGGGGGTTTTCACATTCTACAATTTTCTCAGGCTACTGTCCCTCGTATCAGAACCTAATTTGCAGTTCTCATTCCCACCAGTCACCTCCACCCCGTTAGAGCCTCAGGACACCCCTGCAGCACTTGATATCTATGTTTTCATGGTATCTGAGATCACCTGATAAGGGATGGCATAACCAGATATGCACCTGGTGGGTGCCAAGTATAGAACCAGCCCCATGGACTGGTGCAGTGTGAAGACAAGCAAGACAGTGAACTGGACATCCATGAGGTAGTAGATGCTCCTTCACAGTATGTTGCAGTGAGAATACCTTTGCCCAAACAGCTTTTGATGAAAAGAGTTTGCAAATGAGTAAAGATGTTAGAAGCAGATGGAGACAGTCTGTGAGTGCAGTGCAGCAGTAACTTGCTAGTTGTCTCAGTATCCCCAAAGCTCAATTGCTGTCTGCTTCTTGGAAGCACTACAAAAAACGATGGTTTTTTAAAGAAAACAAGTCTGTTTTGGGAGGTGTTTCCCACAAGCTCTTTTTCAACAAGAGAACAGCATCATGACAGAAACCACAAAGGCACTTGTTTGTCACTTAGGGAAGTGATGAAAACCAAGTCATTTGAGAGATTTTCAGCTACTTCTGGACAAGATGAATGTATGGGCAGACTGGATCTTTGGGAAGCAGGTTGGTGAATAACAGTGTTTGCTTCCTTTAGCATTTTTATTCCAAGGTACTGCGCAGGCATGAATAATGAAAAGTTGCACATTTGTTAATTCATTTGTTAAAATTCAGAGCAAGCTATCTGCACTAACAGACTTGTTAGCAAAAGGGACTTTAGCATGTTATCTAAAGCCAAAACACAGACACCTGGAAACAAAAAGAAGTAGTCAAAGGGTAATAAATATCATGCACAGGACTGACCTCTGCTTAAGCAAAGTGAGCACAGATGGAAGAACTGGAGCTGAAATGAGCTATATTTCACTGTGAGCATAATTACTGCACTCACTGTGCTGAACTCACAGAACTGCACATATACAATATTGTTAGAGAAAACAGGGAAACTATATTCCATACTCATCAGTGTGAGATAGATCTCTTTACTTAGACATATACTGTTTTTCCATGTAGTTGTAAACTGTCTGCTCTGTTCTTTGCTTAAATATTGGCCTCAGCACAAAGCAGCTTTTATTTTCACAGCTAAATACTCCCAAACATAGCAATATATGTGGGAGAATGTACTGGTATCTATGTACGGTATCTATTTATGAGCTCAAGAAATAAAGGTGTCTGTATAGATAACATCCCATTCTAGTCATACATATTCTTAAAACCCTGTAAGTTTCCTAGACTATTTTCCTTGCTTGCAGGGCCAGAAATTTTGAAGTGATTAGCAGCAGAGAAAGCTAAAAGTAAGGTTGATTTAAAAACATTTCAGTTTCAATAATTTACAGTAGTATTACTAACTCAGCAAAAGATGTTTCTAGGAATGTAAAAGAAAAAAATTCTGCTTTGATATCCATCCTTGCAATACCAGAATTTAGCTCATAGCTTTGACGTTGATAACATCTTAGACACTGAGGTTGCAGCATCAGCTAATGACTCTTTCCTATACAGAGCTCTTAAAAAAGTGCATGGTTTCCTTCTAAGTGCCAAGTATTTATTCACAGTCTTTCATTTCCTTAGCGATTTCTGTGAGGAAAATAAAGGTGTGTTTTCCCTGTGGCTACAGCGATATCCACATAAATCTTACAAAATGCAATGCAGTGATGGATGCAGTCCCAAAATATCTGGGGTCTCCTAACCTTTATTCTGGGAGTACATGACAAGGCATAGTATGTGCCCTTTGAGGCGTGTGCATAAGCTCTCCAGGTTCTCCTGCCCTGGATGTGAGACACATGACTTTCACAGAATTGTTCTTGACGACAGTTTTCTACATCAGGAGACCCACCAATGCTGTGTTGGTTTCCTCAGCCCCAAAGCCCCAGGCAGTGCCCACCCCTGACTCCCACTGGCTGAGCACCACTGCCCTGCTGTCCCCTCCGCTCACCTTTCATCTACAGCAAGTCCCTCTCAAAGTATCAGTGAGATCAGGCCCCAAGATTTCTTTCCACAACTTGCCAAATGACAAATTTTGGATGGTTTGAACTCGAAACCAGGAAACTGACCAGATTTTCTTGAAAACGGGCCCAGTTTCATTCAAAATGTGTTACAGACTTCAACAAACACAGTCTGCGTTTTGACTTTCTTGTGAAACTTGAAACCACATGTGTTCCACATGGTTTATGTTTTTGTTGTGAGTATCTTACACAGCTCTATGGGAATAACCTTTTCTTGTGGGCTTTTAGTATTTCCTACCCCAGCCAGAACCATAAAAAGCAAAGGCTGGAAAATATGAAAACTACAATTATGTGGAAAAAAGGGGGACTTAACTTTTTAAACCTCAGACAACGTTTGTGTTCATTTAGAGTGTGGAGTGAAGTTTTGAATTAATTCATGTTTTATTTTAACTGTTAATTAGGTGCACTCAGGAGAAATCACTTCCCCTCTAATATAAAATGATGGAGCTTGCGACACATGGAAATTATAAACACTTTGGAATGACTTGGGAGATGGGTGTTGGCTTTGCAGCAGCAGAAGAGCAAATATTTACAGTACATTATGCTTCACTTCACTTCTAAATTATTATCTTGTCCTTTGGAATAATCTATCTGTCAAAGACAGATTGCTACTAATGTTAGTGCCCTCTTCATCCATTTTGTTTCAAAAAATTATTTTTCCCTCATTTATATATTGAAATTTCTTGCTCTAGCTCTCTGCAGAGTCGGATGAAAACTGAGGAAATTCTTGGTTTGATGACTTTTTTGTCCCTGAATCACACTGTGGCCTCTGGCATATTGTTATGCATCTATGAGCCTCAGTCTTTCTTTTTTCAAAATAAAAATACCAATACTTAACTTCCCAACAGAGTTGTTAATTAATTTATCTCCATAAAAGGACCTTAAAGGATAAACTGATATACAATGCTAATTAGTGGTATTATAATTGCTCATTCCAAAAGCCCAAAGGAGCTGTTACTTTACAGATTACTTAAACTAATGCTAAAATATTCCCATCTTTGGTCTCAAGGGGCTCAGTTATGGGAAGTTAAATTTAAAAAGGCAACGCTATGACATAAAGGAGAAGAAATAATTACGTATGTTGTTTTTATTCCCCTGATATAACTTCTGCAGTGCATGATGTGCTATTAGGTTCTGCAATAAAAGTACAGCAACCTGGCTTTGCGCTTACAATAGCTAAAACCATCTGTGTACGTGTAAAACCTTTGCTGGCAGGTTTCCATGTGCGGTTCTTGCATTCCTTCGCCTGTGCAATTTGAAGCTGTCAAAAACTAATTAAATAATTATATGGTTGTTACTGCAGCTGTATGTATTCTTCATTACGTTATAAGGCTGTGGTTTGAGGCACTCTCCCACTCTAGGTTTCAAAATATTAGTAATGGAAGGTGTGTTGTCAGTGCATGTTCAGCTGTTGCCAGAAAAAGCAGAGAGGGAAGGGAACAGCCTCTCATGTCAGTCTATCATTGCACTTTATACTGCGTATTCCTTCTATACAGCACAGAGGTAAAAGTGAAAATTGAATTCTTGCAACTTCCTCATCTTGGGCAGAATTTGGCATGGCCTATCCTTAGTACAAGATAGAGAAAAGTCCCTGCAGTACCCCCACCGTGGGTGGGTGCATATTTGAGGCATGTATGTTGTTCTGTGGTGCCTCTCAGCCTGGTGAGGTTACTTGGAGGCTGACAGCAGAAGAAGATAGAGGCTGTGAAGAAAACCACTTTCTCACCTTCCTAGCCAAGAAGGACACTGCTATCAGTTGTGCTCTTGACTCACTCTCTGAGTGTAAGGAAATAACTGCCCTATCAATAAACCACGGATAACCTGGTATTACCTCCTCCAAGAACACATCAGCAGGGTTGTTAAGGATAGTAACTCAAATTGATCTCAGACTGAGGGTGCTATCCAGATGCAGTACAGTATTACCGTAATCTGGCATTGGCAATGATGCCAAATTACCACATCACCACTCACTAGCACTAGATTTTTAGTTGAAGAACAAGGAGTTGTCACCTCAATAAAATAATTCCGAGTCATTTCCCCAACCGTCCTGGTGGAAATTACTCTTGTACACAGAAAAACATAGCTATTATTTACAATGAATATAACAGTGTATATGATCACCAGGGGTCAGCCCTATGGACATAACCCTGTCTCAGTCTCTGGACCTCAGTGTGAAACAGGTTAGCAGTCCCTAAGAAGAAGGCATCTGAGATTTCTTCACCAAGGGAGACTTTTCTCAGGACTACTTATTGATATCACTGAAGCAACTAAATCCAGGTAGTGTTGCTCTTCCCAGACCAAACTAGCCCGTGTCAACTTTACTTTTGCTAAGTTTTTCCTCTAATTTATGGAATTGTCCCTTCGCATCTGCAGTTGTCTGCTTGGCTGAATGTTCAAAAATACTAGTAAAGGGAAAATTCCAATGCTAATTTTCTTTAATATGTTTCCTGTATGCACCCACAGTATAATATATGAGTTCAGATGTCTTCCAATGCCACCAGATGATTTATGACTATCAGTCTAGGTGCCACACAGCCCTCCCTAGTGCAGTTGGCAGCCATGACAAAGTTGTTTAAAATTATTCATTATCTATGGCAGCCTTTTTTCTAAGAGCCTTTCTCAAAATTCACTTCAAAAGGTTAGAGGTGAGCAGTAGTAAAATTTCTGAAAGTTAAATGAAAATAAACTACTTTCTGAAAACTGGAGCTGGAAGCTAACGATCGTTCAAGTTTGCAGGTGATACCAGAAAGCAATGCATGTCTTTGGGTCCCTCTTGTGGTCTGACAGTAACTAGCTGCCTTCATCAACATGATCTCAAACACCAAAACACGGGGGAACAAGCATGTTCTCAGACACACGGCCAGATCCATTACAGACAAAGGAAGGACAAAGGTGCCAGTGATCCATGTGAAAGGTGGTCCATGTCCACTTCTCGTTATTACTACTACAATTGAAATTCCGGGGAAATACTATGTAGAGCTAAACAGTGTCACTCTATTTGCTTGTTGAAACCTTCTTTATTCATAAATAATATTCATTATTTATGAAACTACTGTAGATAACAATAAGACATGCATAAAGGGTATCAGAAGATGACTGTGTCTTAGATAATTTACAGATATACATCCAAGATGGTATATTTGAGATTTTGAATAAATGTATACTCGAGATTTTGTGCATTCAAGGTTTGTATAGGGTGTATTTGTATAGGTATATTTGTATATTCAAGATTGTGAAGGCACTCTCATTCTGAATCATAGCCTTTGGGATTACTGTGAAGCAGAGGTTGTTTGGGACAATATAAATTCCGTTTTGTGGAAAATCTTTCTAATTATTAAAATATGATAAATAACCTTATCCACTCTGAACTCCAGCCTGTTTATTAAGATAACAACCTCAGAAACAACTTCAGACAACTAGGCCCTAGCTTGAAATTGCAAATTTAAGGAAGACAAGAGGAAGATGATTGAGAAAAATTCCTTTAAAATGCATGGTCCTGGTCAAAGCAGTGAGCCCCTTTTGGTACCCATCTCCATCAAAGCACCAAGAGGTGATAAAAGAAAGGCATATGCCATCAGGTCCTGTGGGCAAGGTGTTCCAGAGAAGCCTAAGTAGTGTTGTCTTCTCCCTCCAGCTGCACCAGCTACTACCGCAGATCCTCAGAGGGCATAAAAGTGTCAAAGAGATATGAAGCAACAGCTGGGAAAAGAGACCACTGCAATGTTCAAAGTCATAAAGAACAGCAACATGTGGGATCGAAGGAAAGTATGCTAACAAAGGAGGCTCATCCCAGATAAAAAGGCTGCTTGTTGCAGCCCTGCCTTCACCATCATTCAGCTGCTTTCACTGGCCGCAATCACACTCAGCTTTGCTAACTAAAGGGGAATGTGACAACTTCACATGCTTTCTACTACCCAAGTACCTGTCATCTCAGGGCCTCAGAGATCTCCCCCCTCTCCTAGACACAACTGTGCAACTTTTCCTGAAATGCCATTTGTCCTTCCTTGCCCTTGCAACAGCTCCCCAAAACACCAGGACTCCTCTTACCCCCTTTCTTCCACATCCAACTTATTCCTCCCAACTTTCTTCACCTACCTGTGTCTTTCTCACCAGCATCAGGTCTAACACTACCACAGAACTACACTTATCTGCCCTGAAAGAGTTACTTTGCTTTCACCCATAGGGAAGCAAAATTCAATTTTGCCTGTGCTACAGAGAACTTAAACTACTCTGAGTTTATTTATAATGTTGGCTCACTGTTATTTGCCACAAAGGAACTGTTAAAAGAACAGATTTTCTCCAGACTGAGGGTAAATGTACTAGTACATATATCCAACATCCAACAGTGTTGTATGTAACAACTTGGGTCTCCAATTTTGGCAACCAAACTCCCTACACACTTTCTTGGAAACTACAAATAACAATATATCAATATGTTCAGGCAAAACCTCATTGTTTCTTTCCAAATAATCCTCTAATCCACATATCTAATGAGCCAGCACCAGAACAGCAATCTTAAAGCTTTTGGCCTAAGACAGTCCACTTTCATAACTTCCCTATTTTAGAAATACTTACATCTTCCTACATTTCTGATATACTCAAGGGAGTTTTAAAACTTGCCTAAATACAAATAACTTGATGCATGTGAAAGGATAATACAATGTATTTCTAATGCTGGAGAATGTGAAATGCATATTTTGAGAGGAATACAAAAAACACAGTAGAATTAAGCTTTCTGTTATGCATTATTGTTATCCTGTTTCCTTTTAGAGGAAAGGCAGATCTTTTCCGCATAAAGATAATGTGCCTCCACTGCTTGGAAATCCATCCCATAACAATGCTAGCAATTCCTTAAATGCCAGTGCTATGCCAGAAACCTGACTGAAGCTAAACTCACATTTTCTCATGTCAACTGCCCTCTTAAAAATACACAGGATTGCAAAGGAAAGCTAGTCTAAAAAAGTTTTGTTCTTCAGTAGTTCTCTTTATTCCTTTTTGCGGCCTCCAAACTGAGCTGTTCTTTGATTTTCTCGGCTATGTCCTCTTTTCCAGCCTGAAATCTTTTCTGGGAAGATTCGGGCGACTTCGGATATTTACGTTAGATTTTCAGGCATTCAACAGTCTCAGCAGAGAGGCAATGCTTGTTGCCAGTGGACACCTGAAACCCCTCCATACTCCACTCTGGCACAAATAGGGCATCCAGGCTCCAACAGGTCTGCAGCAGAAATCCCATCTTTCACTGTTTATCCAGAGTGGCCAGAGGCAGAAGCTGTAGGGCCACAGAGGATGTGCTGTCCCACCACGGGGGCCAGTGCCAAAGGAAAAAGCACAGGTCCTTCCACGAGCCCATGGAGATCACTTCCAACACAGCTATGTTCACCTACACCTGTGCTGTGCTGCTGTGTGACACACAAAATACTGTCCAAAACTGAATTATTTTCTGGGTCATGTCCTCCTGTGTAACAGTTATTGTTAATACTCCAAAAGTAACTTTTGGAGGGAAAACACGGGAAACTTTCTCCTCAACAAAAGCAGTTTTACAAAGACATATTGTCTCTCATCTGCCTGTAGCTTCTCACTTATAATAATCATACAAAAGCTCAACCGCCAGAGTTTACTTTAAAACTTAAGCAAACATTTTCAATTTAAATAACTGAAGATAACACATGGGTCTTACAGTCAGCCTGATTTTTAGAGATGCTAAACACCGCCACTGAATTCAGGAAGTACTGAATTGAACATCAATATTTCTGACTACACAGATTGCACAGCTTTGAGTTTTACAGCCCACTTGTTACAGGCAATCAACTTGAGAAAATCTTAGTGTAAAAGGATCTTTGGCCTATATTGTTTCCTGAATTGTTATTGCTTCCTATTTTCCAAGTCAATAGGAATACATCAGTTCAAATGAATGGAGTATCTGACCCCTCAGATTTACATATTCATATATACATATATATATGTAAGTACATGTACATAGGCTGTATTTACTACAAGTATTTAAGTCTTTTTACAGAGTAATACTTCTTATAAACACTAAACTAGTGAAGTCAATGCTATCTACATACTTTCTACAACAACAAAGTCTCACAATGAGTAACTTGTCATGTTCTGTACCTCTAATTTATTATAATGTACAAAAAATCCATTAACCTGGGAACTAAAAAACATGTGGGGGTTGTAAAACTATCCACTTAATAAAAGACTTACAATGTTTTTAGCTAGCTGAGGAACTGGGATTTAGGTTGATGGAAAGGATTATTGCTTAATATTTTCCATAACGTCAGCAATCTTGTCAAAATCCCCTGGTTGCTCTGAGAGTAGGAGACATCTGTTTTACAGGGTGAGCACATATCCTGGAATGTCTGCCATCAGACAGCATCACAAATGGGCTTCATTACCACTCTACATGTTGAGCCTGGTTTACACTTCACAGTGGCATGGAAAAATCACTCATTCTGCTTATGCCAGCAGAAGCCTTGTTGTAGACACAGTCCCACAGAATAGAAAGTTCCCTTGCCAGTATCATTTCATCCATATGGTGAAAGACTGCAGGCTGTACCAGCACGTGAACTGTTTTGCCATTTCCATTGCATCACAGGTTTGACATGTAAGCTTCAATCAGGTGGATTTGCCTGTGCAGTTGTCTCTCATATTCTAGCTTTAGGGTTGAGATCAGTGGCACAGAGTCCAGCTGGAGGTCATTTCCTAGTGGTGGGCCCTATGGGTTGATACTGGGGTCACTACTGTTTGACATTGTCACAAATGACTGGGACACTGGTACAGACGACACTCTCACCAAGTCTGCAGACAGTACAAAACTGTGGGAAAAGGCTGATATGCCAGGGTCCTGGACCGGCTGGAGAAATTGGGTCAGAGAAACCTCATGGAATTTAGCAAACTAAATGCAAAGTCCTGTCCCCGGAGAGGAAAAATATCAGTGACAAATACATGCTAACCGCTGAACTGGCTGAAAACCAGTTCTACAGAGAAGGGACTGGTGATCCTGTGCATACCTAATTGACTATGAGCCAACAATGTGTCCTTGAGGCAAAGGACAACAGGTTTCTGGAAAGAATACCGCAAGCCAGTTCAGGGGAATGATCCCTTTCCTCTACTCAGCACTGATGAGACATATATGGAGTGCTGGGCCCAGTTCTAGGTTCCCCAATAGAAAAAGAAACATGAGCATACTGGAGCAAGTCCTACAAAAGGACATAAATATGATGAAAGGATTGCAGCATCTTTCACAAGAAGAGGGTGAGAGAGCTGACCTCCTTCAGCTGTAGAAGAGAATTCTCAAGTGTCCCATCAGTATACATAACTACCTGATGTGAAGAGCAGAGATGAGAGTCCAGCTCTTTTCACCGGTGCCCACTGACAGGACAGAAGATCATGAGCACAAACTAAAACACTTGTTACCATCTGAAAATACTTTTTTGCTGTGAAAGTAGTCAAAGTCTGGCACAGGTTGCTAAGAGAGGCTGCAGCATCTCCAGCCTTTGAGATACTCAAAATCCAGCTGGACATGGTCCCATGTAACTTGCTTGAGGTTACTCTTGACAGAGATGGGTGCACTAGGGGATCTCAAGGGGTCCCTTCCAAATGCAGTTATTCTGTGGCAGTGGTATTGGCAAACCTTTGGAATTAGAATGAAACATACAGATTCATGTCCCCTGACAGACATGAATTTTAACTCCATCTACACCAGCAAAAGGTGTTAACTTTTCAATTTATGAAATTTTTTCTCAGGTCCTTTATTTTTCAAGTTATCAATTTTATAAAAGTATAGCAACTGAATTAGTTCTCAGGAAAAGATCAGATATGAAGGTCTTCTAGAGCCTTTTAATATAATGGTGATAGTTAGCTAAATATGTTTCACTTGCCTCTCTTCTATACCCTCTGTATTTCAAGGCAAAGAAAGTATTCATCAGAAAGACCACTAGAATATGAAACTCTTTCACAGAGTAGGAAAATATTCTAATGAATTCTCTTAGATTCCATTGACATAGAGCTCTTGGATGTGACACAGGAAGGCACAGGCATGCTAGCTTTAATCTAGTGAGCCTAGGGAATGATTAGCAGAAACTTCAGCCTAAGAGGGCAAGCAATGCAGAGATTGTACAGAAACTGTGTCAGAAGACTGTACTTACGAAACCAGATTGAAGCCTGTGCTGCCATTTCCACCCCAGCACACATTGTCCTTACCCAGATTAGCTAAATTTTTTATTATGTTTTATTATAGCACTTCTATTTTGCTGCATAAATACGTCTTCAAACTCTGTTTTCATAGGTAGTTTGAACTACAGTTTTTAAGCAATTCTTTTTAACTTGCTGCCATCTAGTGAGCGGAAATCAAGCTGAAATTTGTGGGGTTTGTGGCCAGCAGTGATTTTAGCTAAGACATGCAGGATTTTGTTCTTCTCTCCCTCCATGTCAAGGTGTAGCTTATGGTAGGATTTTGCATGCATTTGCCTAGTAGGCTGACAGATGTAAAGATATAAGTTACATCAGGTCTCCTCTACTTATACCCTTTCCAGATAGTTCTATATCACTTCATTTTTAACACCTGGAGATTTTCGTCAGACTGCTCTCCACTAATAAACCCCTATTTGTAAATGTCAATAAAGAAGTTGTAAAAACTAAGGATTTTGACTGAGTGTACAGGTTTTGGCTGGGATACAGTTAAGTTTCTTCACAGTAGCTGCTATGGGTCAGTGTTTTGATTTGTGCTGTAACCAGTTTTGCTACTACAGAAAGGCTTTCTTTACTCCTGAGCAGTGCTTACACAGCATCAAGGCCTTTCTTGTTCCTCACCCCACCCTGAGTGGGCTGGAGGTGCACAAGGAGTTGTGAGGGGATACAGCTAACCCCAGCTGACAAAAGGGACATTCCTCAACATATGGCTTCATGTTCAGCAGCTAGAACTGAGGGGAGGTTAGTGGGACTGGTCATTTGGGCATGAGCAATTGATTGCATCACTTTTCTTGGGTTCATCACCTTCTTCACTAACGTTTTCTCCCTCATTACAATAACTTTTCATTATCTTGAAAACCTTTGGATAGTTAAAATATTTTTATTGGTATTTATTAGGAATATTATTTTGTCTTTTTCTAAGGTTAACAAGCTACTTAGGCATATGACACAGGACCTGTGGCAGTGTGGTCATGGGTAACAAGACATGTGGGAGAATATGGACAAATGTCTAGAAAATTCCTCACCTCCAACGGTCTGGAACTTCACTCCCTAACAAGTGGAGGATCATGATGAAGTAATAGCATGCTTGAAAAAAAGTGCTTTAGCTATTTCAAAGAGGCACAGTGTGTTGGGGCCTTACCAACACCTGTCAAACACTGCTTGATATTATGCAGCACACTCAAGTTGAAGAGAGGGTGTCTGGATCTGAAAACATACCACAGATACTATGGCTAAACAAGAGACTATACCAGTTGCCCCTGTAAGCAAAAAGAAACAATGGATGTGCAAGTCAGCTTGTTTAATAAGGGATGAAGAGCTGGACCAATATGGAGGCACCAGCTATGGATGGATTGGCTAAACATCTCCAAAAACACAAAGATAAACTTCCTCCTTCCCTACAGTTCTCTGACTTAGCCGTGAAGGAATGGACCCAAAAATTTTCAGAGCAATCTGAGTGTGATAGGTCCTCCTCACTCAAACCAACCAATGTCTCAGCAATTAAGAGTCACCACTTTTTTTATTCAATGTAGTGCCCATCTACAAGAAGGGCCAGAAGGAGGATCCAGGGAACTCCAAGCCTGTTAGATTAACCTTGGTACCAGGGAAAGTCATGGAGCAGATCATCCTGAGTGCCATCACATGGCTTGTGCAGGATCCTCAGGGGATCAGGCCCAGCCAGTGTGGATTTGTGAAAGGTACATCCTGCTTGACAAACCTGATCTCCTTCCATGACAAGGTGATGCACTTAGTGGATGAGGGAGGGCTGTGGATGTTTTCTTCCTGGACTTTAGTATAGACTTTGACATGATCTCTCAAGTGTTCTCCTGGAGAAATTGGGTGCTCATGTCTTAGGTGGGTGCACTGTATGTTGTGTTAAAAACTGACTGGTTGGCCAGAGCCAGAGAGTGCTAGTGAATGAAGTTACATCCAGTTGCTGGCCAGTTACTAGTGATGTTCCCCAGGAATCAATATTAGGGCCAGTCCTGTTTGGTATCTTTATCAATTATTTGGATGCAGGGATTGAGTGCACCCTCAGTCAGTTCCCAGATGACACCAAGTTGGATGGGAGTATTGATCTGCTGGAGGGCAGGACATCTCTGCAGAGGGGTCTGGACTGGATGGATTGATGGGCCAAGGCCAGCTGGACGAGGTTCAACAAGGTGAAGTGCTGGGTCCTCCCCTTGAGTCTCAACAGCCCCATTCAGCACTACAGGCTTGGGGCAGAGGGGCTAGAAAGATGCCTGGTGGAAAAGGACCTGATGGGGCTGCTTGACAGTGGCTGAACATGACCCAGCAGTGTGGCCAGGTGGTCAAGAAAGCCAATAGCATCCTGGCTTGTATCAGAAATAGTGTGGCCAGCAGGATCAGGGAAGTGATTGTCCCTCTGCACTCAGCACTAGTGAGGCCGCACCTGGAGTATTGTGTCCATTTTTGGGCCACTCACTTCAAGAAGGACATTGACATGTTGAGCATCCAGAGAAGGGCAATGGAGCTGGGGAAGGATCTGGAGCATAAACTACGAGGAGTAGCAGAGGGAGCTGGGGTTGTTTAACCTGGAGGAGATTTAGGGGTGACCTTATCACTCCCTAAAACTACCTGAAAGTAGAGTGTAGCCAGGTGGGAGTCAGCCTCTTCCCCCAGGCAACAAGTGACAGAAAAAAAGGATCTGGCCTCAGATTGCACCAAGGGAGGTTTAGATTGGATATAAGGAAAAGTTTCTTCACTGAAAGGGTGGCCAAAGCATTGGAATAGGCTGCCCAGAGAAGTGGTGTAGTCACCATCCCTGGAAGTATTTAGAAGACATATAGATGTGACATGATTTAGTGGTGAACACAGTGGTACTGGATTATTAGTTGAATGTGGTGATCTTAGAGGTCTTTTCCAACCACATCAATTCTATGATTCTGGGATTCTTTTTCTGTTCAAGGGAGAGGATACCAGTGGCACACACCATGTGCAACCTTATAGTTCTTCCTGATCAGAGGGAGGACATGAGGAAGTGGGATGATCAACCTTCATGGAGACTAGAAGCACATGTACAGGTACTGCAAGGAGAAATAATACCCAAAAGGCATCCATACAGACAAATTACTGCCCCAGTTTCCATTCAGCAGAGTAGAAGGGTTGATTGTACTTTTGACCCTGATGAAGTGATTTCTGTTTTGCAGTTAAAAGAATTATGCAATGAAGACATCAACTAGAAACAGAACGGCCTTGCCTTCACCCAGGAAGAAAAGGACAGCTGGGTTTACCGGACTGTATGGGTTCTGATGCCTTAAAATACATAATATATAGGTTTTAGTATAGCTTTTCTAGCACTTTTAAAATAGGGGTTTTAGCTCAGCACCTTCATATTAAATTCCTGAAATGTTGTTTAATAATTTTTGTCAAGGATTCAATGGACAAAGATTTTTAGAATATTTTATCTGCAGAAAATGTACTTAGAAAAAGACATAATGGGCACACTGCTTGATATTACCGAGTCAAAACTACTCAGAAGCCTTGAAGCCCTCCGAAGGCAGAGAAGACAATGAAGAGAACAGGGATGAAAGGGTGGTCTTTTACTACCATCGACTCAAATTCAGGAGACATGTCTGAGGGAGGGACGATGGGACAGACAGTTTTGGGCTGGCTGCAACCAATGAGGTAATGTCCAAATATTGTATTTAGGAAATGAATACTGTAATTAGATGATCATATAAAGTTATAACACCTATGTAGTTCAGTATGCACACTTTTGAAAATATTCCTGTGCTTCCAGCATCCTGCAACAAATAAGTGGGTTTTGCTTTCTAATACTCAAAAAGAGTCTTAGAGGGTTATTTTCTGACTTTCAGGCATCAGCTCAATGGCCTGGAACATCAGCCCCACAGGAGTCTAAAGCTGTAGTGGACACAGTATACACTAAACCCATCAGATTACAAAGATGCAGAAACCATCTCTATTTCTAGAGTTATGCAAGAATACCAAGAACTGGCTGTTACAGGCTGAGGTAAGCCAGTCTGAGAATGAGCAGCAATTGTGACTGGTCCAGAGGGTCCATGTGTCCTCAGCATAGTCTAGCTCAGGAAAGAGTATTCCAAGGACCCAAAGGGGTACCAGTGAGCTTTTGGTATAACTGCTTTGAGTATAAAGGTTAAACAGCTGTCTAGCTTGCCTGGTCATTCAGAGAATCCTTCCATCCAGAGGTTAGAGAATGGTAGGTGTCAATTCCTGCCATGGCAATGCACCATGGAGAGTGTTGCACCAATGAAAACTTTGTGGTTCCGACATACAAGCTGATCCAGTGACTGGAGAGCCCAGGAGTGATTATTTACACTTATTCATCCTTTAATAAGTCCCATATGGTCAGGGCACAAATGTAATGGAGAGTGGAGGCTAACAGTGGACTGCCATGTCCTGAATTAAGCCACACTGCTGGTGAGTACTGCCATATCAGACTTGCTAGAACTCCAATGTGAAGTGGAGTCAAAGGCAGCCAAATAAGCAGCCAAAATCCATTTTTCTTGATCCCTTTGGCAGCAGAGTGCATGCCACAGTTTGCTTTCACATGGAGAGGTATCCAGTACATCTGAAATTAACTGTTCCAAGTGTAGAAACTCAGGTTTTGTGATGCTTACAAACAATTTGCCATGGATTGATCCAGGTGGCACTTGAATGAGGGGAAGCTCCTGAACAGCTGCAAAATATTGTGTATGACAACACAATAAAAAACTGTATGAGAAAGAGAAAACTTTAATGCAGATTCTCTTGAAAGCTGCTTTTGCTATGAAGCAACATAAGGTCAAAGTACATGCACAGAAGATCCAGTTTGCAGGCCTAAAGTGGCAAGATGGGCATCATCATCTTCCATTGGATGTGATCAGTAATATAACAGCTATGTCTTCATCAAGTACCAAAAAAGAAACACAAGATTTCTTAGGTATTGTGGGTTTCTGAAGAATGCATATTCCGAGTTACAATCTGACTGTAAGCTCTCTCTATCAAGTAACTCAGAAGAACAACTTTGAATGGGGCCATGCAGAGTGACAAGCCTTTGAACAAATTAAATGGGAGATAGTTCATGCAGTAGTATTTGGGACAAGATGTTAAAAATGTGCTTTATAAATCAGCTGGGTATAATGGCCCCATCTGGAGCCCCTGGTAGAAAGCACCTGAAGAGACTCACAGTTGACCTCTACGGTTTAGGAGACAGGGATATGGAGAACCTGAAGCCCACTACACTCCAACTGAAAAAGAAATACTAGCAATATATGAAGCAAATTGAGTCACCAGTTGGTACTGAAGCACAGCACCTTTTAGTACCTTGATCGCCCATGCTGTTCTGGATGTTCAAAGGGAGACTCACAGAGTATGTCAAGTTGGAAGGGACCCACAAGGATCATCAAGTCCAATCCTTAGCCCTGTACAGGACCATACCCAAGAGTCACACCATTTGCCTAATAGTAGCATCCAAATGCTTCTTGAACTCTGGAAGGCTTGGAGCTGTGACCACTTCCCTAGAGAGTCTGTTCCAGTGCTCAACCATCCTCTGGGTGAAGAAAGTTTTTTGAATATCCAACATAAACTTTCCCTGACAATTTCAGGACATTCCCTCAGGTTCGGTCACTGGTCACCACAGAGAAGAGATCAGTGTCTGACCCTCCTCGTCCCCTGATGAAGAAGTTGTAACTGCAATGAGGTCTCCCCTCAGTCTCCTCTTCTCCAGGCTGAACACACCAAGTGACCTCAGCTGCTCCTCATATGGCTTCCTCTCAAGGCCCTTCACTATCTTTGTTGCCCTGCTCTGGACGCTCTCTAAGAGCTTAATATCTTTCTTATGTGGTGGTGCCCCAGACTGCACACAATATTCAAGGTGAGGCCGCCCAAGTGCAGAGCAGAGCAAAACAATCCCCTTCCTCAACCAGCTGCTGATGCTTTGCCTGATGCCACCCAGGACACAGTTGGCCCTTCTGGCTGCCGGGGCACTGCTGACTCAGGTTCAGTTTTGAATGATGTCCCAGCAGTGGTTTGCTTCTGCGTCTTGAAACAGTTGAAGAGATGGCCCTAGTGACTACAGAGCACCATGAGTCAGACAACCTTGCCAGGATTTTACCCTTTTCTTTTTCTTCAATTTAAATGAGAAGAATGTTCTGCAAATTCCTGGTTAAGAGAAGATGAAACTCTGGTAAAGCAGCCCCAAGTGCCCAGATCTGCAAGCAGTGTTCTTGGAAATTGAGCAAAGCACCCTATTCATCTCATCTGGAATCCATTTAATATCAGCAAGCCTGAACTCTGTGTAGGTCCCCAGCATGACGTATTTCATCGCAGACTTTTGAGTGTATGGATTCCTTACCTCCTGTCTTCCCTATTACAGCTTTACAAAGACAGGCTCTACACAATATTCTCTACAATCAGGGTCATCTGTACTTTAAGTCTAACTGTTTCTGAAAGCAGAAGAGATTATTCCTCTGCGACTAAACTATTCCATAATTACATATATAATGTAGACTTTCCTCTACACACCATGCAACTGATGCTACATGGAGTAAGTGGGTCACAATGATGACCCAATGGGCTCACATGGGAAGCCTTAACCACCCAGGAATCTGGAAGTGATCATGGACTGGGAAGAGGGCTGAAACTTCAGTGTAACCAGAGGAGGTGACTCATGCTGAAGAGACCCCACTGTGTAATGAGTCACCAAAAAACGAAAAGCAGTATGTTTTGTTTACAGACATATCCTGTCATGCTGCGGAAAAATATCAAAGGTGGAAAGGTGCTGTGTGGAGCAAAAACTGCCAAAGGACAAGGTAAATTGAGTCAGTTTGCACAAGAGAAAGCCCTCCAGCTCACTCTAGACATTGCCGAAGAAGAAAATTACCAGGATTTTATCTTTGTACTGACTCACGGATCATGGCAAATGCTCTGAGGGTGGCTGCAGCAATAAAAGCAGAGCAGGTGGTGAAGCAGAAGCAAACCCATCTGGGGCTGTTGAATTGCAATGAGATATTGCTGCTCATGTGGTGAACCTAGTTGTAAAAAGTACGTCACGTAGATGCTCACATACTCGAGTATCTGCCACTAAAGAACATCAAAACAATGAGCAAGTGGACCAGGCTGCTAGAATGGAAGTGGTTCAGATGGATCTGGACTGGGAATACAGAGGTGATTAATTTATATCTCAGTGGGCCCATGATGTATCAGAACACAGCAAGGGAAGAAACACACAAATGGGCTCATGATCAAGGCATGGACTTGATCATTGATGCTCTTGCACAGGTTATCCATGAATGTAAAGTGCATGCCAAAATTAAATAAGACAGCCAAGTGGCTGAAGCGTTTTTGTTATAGAAGATGACTGAACCATCCAAGCCTGATAGATTGATCATATCACACTACTGCGAACTTGCCATAGTAAGCATTGTGTGCTTACAGTGATGGAAGTGACTTACTGGATGGTTAGCAACATACCCTGTAACCCATGCCACTGCCTGGGTTTCTATTTTGGACCTTAAAAAGTAAGTTTTGTGGCTGCCATATATTATAGCAAGGTATTATAGCAGGAGCCTCTTGCTGCTAGCAAAGCTAGAGGCAAGAGGAGGAATTCATTGGCATGTTAAAACTTATGGTTTAGTCCAAAGGCATCAGGGCTGGATAATGTAATGGATATACTTTTAAATTGTTTTAAACCATGATTTGAGTTGGATGTTACAGAAAGTCCTACAGCAGAAACAACCTGAACCAATGAAGGATGAACCTCATAAGAAGCAGTGCAACAGTGACTTGACCAGAGCTCGCTTTGGTGCCAAACAACTCTATGCAACACACTACCTCTCCCATCCTGAGTGATCACCATAACAGATGGAGCTCAAAGTCATAGACCAAATTAACACAGTGAGCATTTCGTGGATATTTATGGACATTTCACAAACATTTTATGGGGAAATGGGATGTATTGAGATAGGGTGGAACCTGAATATGACATAAATTACATGGAATAATGGATGGAGAATGTACTGGTTTGGGCTGGGATAGAATTAGATTTCTTCATGGTAACTTCTACAGGGGCAATGTTTTGGATTTATGCTGGAAGCAGTGTAGATAATACAGAGATATTCTAGTTACTGCTGAGTAGCAAATACACAGCATCAAGGTCTTTTCTGCTTCTCATGCCACCACACCAGCAAGTAGTCTGGAGGTATACACAAGAAGTTGGGAGGGTACACCACATTGGGTTAGGCTGGTTTTGGGTGTAAACAGTCAGATCCGCTGTGTTCCAGAAAATCTCACTGTAAAACATCTGGCAGACAGGTCTTCTGATTTATTTGCAAGTGATGTAATCTTTCACCAATGAAGACAAACGGCAACATTCTCAGTATTTCCAGTAGCTTTTCAAGCTGGAGAGTGTTACAACAGTGAAATGCTGAGGTGACAAAGACAGCAGATATGGGGTGAAGCTCCAAGAGGTGTCTGACTCACAGTCAAAACAAGCCGTCTATATCTACTTCCTACCACTTCTGTGCCTGGGCACTACCACCGCTATTAGCACAAGTACGGCAGGTTTTGGATCCCAAAGTGCCCCAGTTTATCTCACAAAACCACAGAAAAATGTAATCTTTTATTTCTTGGTGGACAAGCTTTTATAAAAGAAAACAGGATCATTTGTAGGGCAACTGTAAAATAAAACAAAAGCTATTTAAAAGATATATAAAATACCTGTTTGAGCTAATTAAGAGCTTAAACTGAAGCAACTGGGAATGTAGTCACTCGCTCTATGTTGGAGCAAAAAGTCTGCAGCAGATTAAAGATCAGCACCCAAAAATTTCAGAGACTACATCTCTTCAAAAATAAAATATGATTCTGTGATGCCCAGTGCTGTGATTTGTTCTTTAAGATCAGTCTTATAACTTTGTAGGTGGCTGATATTACTCGACTTAGTGAGTTGTACTCTTTTACTATTTTTCAGTTTCTCTTTCATTTTCTTTTATTACAGATACATTTAGTACGATCTTCTAGTTATCCCTCCCATTTCAGTATATTTGTATTCAGTATGCTAAATTTACTTTTTCTCATAAAAACAGACTAATTGCAGCTTCATGCTACCTATCTAGAAAAAAATCTCAGCTGATCAAAATCTGGGGTTTCTAAGCACTAAGTGTGTTTAGGACATATGACACTTTTAGTTCACTTCCTCCTGTTTTTGTCTGATCATAGAAAATGCTAGCATTTGAGGATACAATATTTCATCTAATTGAAATCTAAACAGAATCTACAAATTCTATAAAAACCACATGAATTTTAGTTTAATAAAAGTGACAGGAACTTTAGACGGTCTTGTATGGGTGCACTGGTGAGGAGCTTCGGTAAGACCAGAAACTGTTTTGCCCATCACGATCAATGTGACATGAAACATGCTGAGCCGGCAGCTACTCAACAATTTTATGGAAGAAGGAGGCAAGACAGGTCTCAGAAACATTTTTGATTTTAGTACCTCTGCTGGTTTTGGCTGGGATAGAGTTAATTTTCTTCACAGCAACTAGTAGGGGGCTGGTTTTGGATTTGTGCTGAACACAGGGTTGAATATAGAGACATTTTTGCTATTGCTAAACAGGTCTTGCATAGAGCCAAGGCCTTTTCTGCTTTTGATACTGCCATGGTAGCAATGGGGCTGGAGTTACACGGGATGTTGGGAGGAGACACAGCCAGGACAGGTGATCCAAACTGACTAAAGGGATATTCCAGACCATATGGAATCATGCTCAGTATATAAAGCTGGGGTGAAAGAGGAACATTTGAAGTGATGGTGTTTGTCTTCCCAAGTAAGTGTTACATGTGATGGGGCCCTGCTCTCCTGGGGATGGCTGAACTTGCCATGGGAAGCAGTGAATTAATTATTTGTTTTTCGTTGCTTGTGTGTACAGCTTTTGTTTTCCCTATTAAACTGTCTTTATTTCAACCCATGAGTTCTCTGGCTTATACCATTCCAGTTGTCTCTCCAATCCTGCTTATTGGGGGAGTGAGCAAGCAGCTGTGTGGGACTTGGTTGCTGGTTGGGGTTAAGCCATGACACTAGCCCAGCCACATCTGCTCACAGAATTTGTTTTGGTAGGTTAAGCTACGCTTCCACGCCACTCTCCAGAAATTGTCTTACCAGGAAGAGGTTAACAGAGGGGAAGGCAAAAGTGTCTTGCAAGTGTTAATGCAAAACACTGGGCTGTAAAGCCCTGTATGGAAACGTACACCATTTTGGGAAATCTCTATTTACCTCCTTTCAAAACCTCTACATGTGTACAGATTTTGCTGGTTAAGTCTGAGTTGGAATGGGAAGGTGAATTCTCGTGAGGATCATCTCATGAGGTTTGCTAAGAGCACCTCTTTTCCATAAATATGAATGCAAAAGAGAGCTTCCTAAACTGGGCCATAATTAGGTAGTGAAGAGGACATGCAGAAACAGGATGGAGTTCTAAGAGGAAGAGACTGAGCCTGGAGAGGACGAGGCTCAGGGGGGCCCTTTCACGGCTGTCTGCAGCCACCTGGACTGGGGCTGTAGCCGGGGGTGTCAGTCTCTCCTCCCAGGGAATTAGCGATACAAGAGGACAGTGCCTTTAGCTGCACCAGGGGAGGTTTAGGTTGTACCTCAGGAGGAATTTCTTCATAGGAAGGGTAGCTGGACATCGGAATGGGCTGCCCAGGGAGGTGTTGAACTCCTTGAATCCCTGGAGGTGTTAAAGGAAAGACTGGACCTGGCACTCAGGGCTGT
>VWZF01001773.1:68122-96117 GCA_013396755.1 Sclerurus mexicanus | reverse complement strand
ATTTTTCTCAGTGCCACCCCTACCCTCATTGTATGTGCATTTTATTGTCTGATCAAATGACCATTATGGTCTGAGAACTTTTCAGCCAGATTAGAGAAATCATGTAGGAAGTTAAGATCTCTAATGTGTTTTGAATGCAAGAAATATTTGCATTAACATATTGTGCAAAGCCTTTTCTATGAGTGAGAAGATACAGAGATAGAGCATTAGGTGTTTGAGGTACCCCAGTGGCAAAACCAAGATACATTGCAAAGAAAGTAGGGGTCAACTTGGCTAGGTAACGTCAAGAAAACCTTGCCATTCCCGAATCTTTGAGTTAAGTATCTAAAATTGTTTCATAGTTTTCTCTCTTCCTGGCCCAGTGAAGCATGAAAAATCAAAGTCCAGTTTGGAACAATAAACACCACTCAGAGAAAAGACTGCAGTGGCATTTGTACTTTTTTAGTGTTTAGATTAAATTGTAGCTGAATTGTATTTGGAAAACTATATAAAGAATAAGAGGAAAAAAGATTTTAAAAACATAGCAAAAAGACATTATGTCAAGTAGGCAAGTGTGTTCTATACTTAGATAGAGTATTGTCAGATAACCAGAGGACACAAACTTTGGTACTTTCTTTCTGTATAGTACTGACATAACACTCTGGCTTTTCATTTTTCACGCTAGCATCATTCCACAGGTGTCATTGGTTTATCTGTCTGCCTGAATTACTGAAGCCAGCTTTTAACCAAAATATACCTCCTTAATTACAGCTACTGTATATATATGAATTTTGAAAAGTTTCATTTTGCATCCAGTTCAGCATTTTTTTTTGTCAACACCATGCTTAATGTGGTTTCTTCTTTTCCTTTCTCCCACCTAGAGTCTTTTACGGAAGTTGATGCAGATTTCCATGCTAGAATACCAGTGGTGGTGTGCAGAGAAAAGCAAAGGTCTCGGTTGTCACTTTGTGTGTTCTAATAGTATATAGCAATGTAAATTATATGTACCAACATCTGATAAATGACGTTTCTGTACTAAATTATTACAGTTCCATGGATCTTGAAACACAAACTAACACTCATGGGCAAGTCATTCCTAGCCTAGAATAAGAGGGTAAGGGTTGTTCTGTCCTCAGCTGTGTATTTCCCAATCCCTTCAACCATTATGGCTTCCAGCATGTACCCTTACCCTTCCATTTGGGATGATTGCTTAAGCAGAAACTTTCCTTTCTTTTAGGTAGTGTACATACCGTAATAAATTACAGATTTCTGTAAGGACAAGATCAGTTTACTTAGCTTTGCTAGTATTTTGAGAACAAGTGAAAGGTATTTTATTTTGCCCATTCAATGGATATCAATTAAGATTCATGAAACATTCTGTAAACAGCTACTGATACAACTATTACCAGTTATTTGCAGCTACATTTATTTTTCAGTGTTTGAAAATATTTCATGTGCTGTGGAAACAGCATAGAAACTGTTTTCTGGTGGGTAGTATGGGAAGATATTTTTGTTCCATGAAGGAAATTAATACTGTAACTTTATCAGTTCAGGAAATTAACATAATTAGAAACTAGTACTTTAATTTGAATTGTATTTTAAAACACTTGTACAGAAAATTATAATGCATATGTCTTCAACCTAACCATAAATCAAATTAGTATTGCATGCTGCTTTTCATGCAGAGACGCTGTCTTTGACAGGTTGTCAAGTCTTTCCTTACAGCCTTCTGCTACACTGTTCTGTGAGATATCTGACCTATGGGTGTTGTTGCAAAACCTCCAAGATCTTTTGTTTCTTTTTGGGTTTTAGTGGTCTTGTATGTAAAGTGAGTGCAGGGAATGAGAATGCTTGTCTGACAACAAACCATTTGGCTACACTTGGAAAGCTGGAACCTACTATTGTACATTTAGTGATTGCCTTCAGGTACTGGGCAAAGGTAAGTCATTTGTATTCTCCCATCTTTGAATAAATATTGAATGAACTTATTTATTATGCTGGTAAGACTGTAGGTACAGTTGAGAAAACAGTTGTTGAAACAGTCCTTGGAAAAAGAGTTGGAATAAACATATAGACTTCTATAAACTGTAAATTTTATAAATTACGTAACTATCATTTGTGTGCAATAATGTTCTGCTAAATTTCAAAAGTGGAATTTTAAGCTTAATTCAGCGACATGCAGACTGTAAGCATCCTGCTTTGTTACCAAGCTAATCAAAAGAACCTATATGAAATGGAATTGCCTGTTCCCCATAAACTTAACCATCATGAAAAAAAAAAAAAAACCAAAACAGAAAAACCTACTTTTCTCCACTGTAGATGAAAGCCCTCTTGTCAATTAATATAACGTGTTCTAAAATTGTGTGCCTGCAATTAAAATAGTACTTAATTTAAAAAAAATTAACAACTTTTGACTTGTACTTTCTCTAAATAAAAGGAGTCATCATTTTCTGAAAAAGTGCTGTATGCTGTCTGTTTTGCCAGTCTGCATTCTATGGTTCTTACACTGAAAATGTTACAGTAATAACATAACTGCAGTAAATATGCAGACCTTGAGAACAAATTCCATCTCTTAAGAGCTCAAAGATGATTGAGTTACTGTCAGTATTTAATTTGTCAGACTTATAAACAGTAATTAAAAGACTATTTTTTATGGTATCACTTCAAACCTTAATGACTGCACAATTCATTTTTATAGTTGTGCTGTGTTGATCATCCTGAAGAGGGAGGCCTGTCACCTTATGTGTTCGCTTTAATGGTTATTTTCTTCCTACAACAGAGGAAAGAGCCTTTTCTACCTGTCTATTTGGGATCATGGGTATGTGCATTAATACACTGAATAGTGTGAATTAGAGGACCAGTTGCTTGGGGGGGTATGTAATCTGTTGGCTTCATGGTACTCTGAGAAAGCCATAAGTGAGCCATTTCTGCAGGAATTAAGAATGTGAATTCATCCAGACTACACCTCACCTCTATATGCCTGGCTGTAAGGTTGCATTTCACAATCCTAGCCATTTAATTAAGCACTCTCTTGTCCCTTTTGTGAATAAGGAGAGCTGGACATTGAATAATGCATTTTGCAACAATTTACTTTTTCCTTTTTTCCAGACCCTTCAGAACTCGATCCACATAGCCCTATCCCAAAACAGTTTCTTGGAATTCAGCATCTAATTCTTCAAAACACAGACCATAGCTGGGGACCACTCTGGTGTGATACCTGCCCAAGGGACCAGATTAAAAGTTTACTGCATGTATTTCTTGGATTTAGAAACTGAAATGCTTCCTATTATCAAGAGTTCTATTATGGATGCAAATTCAGAATCCAGTTCTCCAGGACACCATTTAGGTGTTATATTCATGGCACCCATTCTTGTTCTTATAGTCTCTTGTTATGTTTAGTGTGCATGTTTCAGTTTCTATAACCAATTACATGGACCTTGTAGTTAAGAATTTACTTCAGTACATTACTGACTTATTCCAAAGCCTCTCCACTTTCTGAACTGAATGAGAGAAATGTTCCGTTTTGTATGGTCATATAAGTAAAAGATACATATTTATGGTTGTCTAATGTGCAAAGACAAGGCTGTATAGCAGAATCACAGAATGGGTAAGGTTGGAAGGGATCACAGTGGGTCATCTGGTCCAACCTCCCTGCTCAAGCAGGGTTATCCCAAAGCACGTGGCACAGGATTATGTTGAGACCATTCTTGAATATCCCTAGTGAAGGGGATATTTCACCCCAAGTGCAGGATCATGCACTTGCCTTTGTTGAATTTCAGAGAGTTCCTCCCTGCCCATCTCTCCAACCTGTAAAGGTCCTGAAGGGCTGCACAGCCCTCTGGGGTGTTGACCACTCCTCCCAGCTTTGTGTTATCAGTGACTTTGCTGAGGAGGCATCTGCCCCTTCATCAAAGTCGCTGGTGAAGAAGTTCAACAATAGTTGGTCTTGAACCTTGGGGGTCACCACTAGTGACTGGCCTCCAGCTAGACCCTGTCACACTGATTACAACTCTGGGATCTGCTGTTCGGCCAATTCTTAATCCACCTCACTGTCCACATTTCCTGAGTGTGGGCACATGCATACCCTTCTAAAAACGCTGACCTCAGAGAGCATTTTGTAGAAAAGTATGTGGAAAAGAGAGAAAAAGATTGGGGCATATTCTAGACCTGCAACAGCCATCTTTAAACTTCACTTACTACCATGGGGGAGTGGCAATAAGATGAAAAGTTCATAAGATGTTTAGTTCTATGTGTCTTTTTCTGTTTCTTTTAGATTGGAGGATTCTCATTAAACAAATTAACTAATTTTCATCTGAAAGAAGTCAAGAATGATGCTGTGGTTTGGGAGCATAACCCTACTGATGATTCTGATTTGCCACAAGAAACTTATCCTATAAGGGGCAAGGTCTGAACTTTTAAGTTTATTTCTCTAGTAGTGTAGCAGTCAATTTTGTTCACAAAAAAGATCACTGTATCACTGTATTGCTGCATGTTATGAGAGTTAACAGTATGGCCTAGGCTTTTCTAAAAAACAACTTTTGTAATCCATTCTGTCCAGTTAGATATGCTATTTTCTTAGAAATTTATAAATTGTGACATAAACACTTGAAGAAGCAATTGCTATTAAACATTGATGCTATTCTTTACCTTTGCTGCAGTCTTTAATTTTGAAGTTTTATAATCTGGTTTTATACTATCTCTTCCAATTTTTTAATTGCAATTTTTTTTGCAATTGCAGGAGTATAGCAGCAATGATAAATTCTGTCATACCATATTATAGATGAAATACAAGGAACTGTAACAGTTGAACACNGCAGGGTTATCCCAAAGCACGTGGCACAGGATTATGTTGAGACCATTCTTGAATATCCCTAGTGAAGGGGATATTTCACCCCAAGTGCAGGATCATGCACTTGCCTTTGTTGAATTTCAGAGAGTTCCTCCCTGCCCATCTCTCCAACCTGTAAAGGTCCTGAAGGGCTGCACAGCCCTCTGGGGTGTTGACCACTCCTCCCAGCTTTGTGTTATCAGTGACTTTGCTGAGGAGGCATCTGCCCCTTCATCAAAGTCGCTGGTGAAGAAGTTCAACAATAGTTGGTCTTGAACCTTGGGGGTCACCACTAGTGACTGGCCTCCAGCTAGACCCTGTCACACTGATTACAACTCTGGGATCTGCTGTTCGGCCAATTCTTAATCCACCTCACTGTCCACATTTCCTGAGTGTGGGCACATGCATACCCTTCTAAAAACGCTGACCTCAGAGAGCATTTTGTAGAAAAGTATGTGGAAAAGAGAGAAAAAGATTGGGGCATATTCTAGACCTGCAACAGCCATCTTTAAACTTCACTTACTACCATGGGGGAGTGGCAATAAGATGAAAAGTTCATAAGATGTTTAGTTCTATGTGTCTTTTTCTGTTTCTTTTAGATTGGAGGATTCTCATTAAACAAATTAACTAATTTTCATCTGAAAGAAGTCAAGAATGATGCTGTGGTTTGGGAGCATAACCCTACTGATGATTCTGATTTGCCACAAGAAACTTATCCTATAAGGGGCAAGGTCTGAACTTTTAAGTTTATTTCTCTAGTAGTGTAGCAGTCAATTTTGTTCACAAAAAAGATCACTGTATCACTGTATTGCTGCATGTTATGAGAGTTAACAGTATGGCCTAGGCTTTTCTAAAAAACAACTTTTGTAATCCATTCTGTCCAGTTAGATATGCTATTTTCTTAGAAATTTATAAATTGTGACATAAACACTTGAAGAAGCAATTGCTATTAAACATTGATGCTATTCTTTACCTTTGCTGCAGTCTTTAATTTTGAAGTTTTATAATCTGGTTTTATACTATCTCTTCCAATTTTTTAATTGCAATTTTTTTTGCAATTGCAGGAGTATAGCAGCAATGATAAATTCTGTCATACCATATTATAGATGAAATACAAGGAACTGTAACAGTTGAACACCTGTGCATTAAATATTATTTAAGATTTTCTTCTGTAATTGACAGGTTCCCTTAGTATTTGATTTAGGTCAGCAGTGTTCAGCACCTGTTGGTCAGCTCTGGCTTGAACTGCTTCGTTTTTATGCCTTGGAGTTCAATATGGCTGATTTGGTTATTAGCATACGACTCAAAGAACCAGTGTCTCGTGAATCAAAGGACTGGCCTAAAAAGCGCATAGCTGTGGAAGGTATCTCAACAAACTTCAAAGAACTGTTACTTTAATTTCATAGGGTACTGACTTGGCTATTGGGATTGTTTTATGACTTAGAAATTTTCAGTATTGGAATGTGATTTCCAGCATAGTGGAATGTGTTCCGAAAAGTATCAGTTTAAGTAATATTTCTCTTGGGTATTATTTTCAACATTATCAGAAGTGATTAAGTGAACTTTAAAATTGTCTTCAGCACAATTTGTAGATCTTGTGTCCTTACACAATGTTTAAGAGTAAGTAACAGTAGTATATTCAAATTTTGTAAGGATATAAGTGTATTTTTTTTAAAAAAAGAAGTTAACTCCTTCACTGCTGGTTCACTTATTCTTTCTACTAGACCCATATTCAGTCAAAAGGAACGTGGCAAGAACACTGAACAGCCAGCTAATGTATGAGTATATTCTTCACTGCCTGCGAGCAACTTACAAGTATTTTGCCTTGCCTCACAAAAAAGGTGCAAAATTCAGCAAAAGATCCTCTTTAAATGCCAGTGAGGAGAAATCCCAAATGCTATACTGTAGAAAAGATGCTATAAAGCATGAAGATTCTGACTTGCAAAACTTGGATGGTAGAACAAACA
The DNA here is from genome assembly GCA_013396755.1 of Sclerurus mexicanus. Taxonomy (NCBI): domain Eukaryota; kingdom Metazoa; phylum Chordata; class Aves; order Passeriformes; family Furnariidae; genus Sclerurus; species Sclerurus mexicanus. The sequence goes on along the minus strand of VWZF01001773.1, from coordinate 89,343 downwards.
CAGCAGTAGTGGAAGGTTGCATAACAGAGACTACACACATACCCAAGAAACATAAAACTGAGCTTTCAAAACTGTGTGATGGCTCAGAAAGTTTCACAGAAGAAGAATTGGCTGATGATATAAGTCATTTGGGAATTGCCAATGAAGACTCAGACTGTATAATCGAGGAAATTATTTTTGGAGATCATGAAGATTTTAAACCAAGTTGTGAAGAGACAGAGAGTGGAAATGAAGGTGAAGAAGAGGAGGAAGAGGAAGAACATGAACAACAAAAAATACAATGGAATAATATTTTGCCTGCTGAGCAGAGAACAGATGAAGACAGTGAGAGTGAAGATCTCCTAGTTACAGTGAATGACCTTGATATAGAGACATGTAGTACTTCAGACTTAGAAGGTTTTCAGTATGCTGCACTTACAGAAAGTGATGAGTTTGGCTTAGAGTGCAGTGGTATAATGGATGACAAGATTGACATTGATGAGAATAGCACTGAAGGTACTGACGAACTGGATGAACCCCCCCCAAAATTCGTATGTTCAGCACAGAGTGAAATATCCCAAATGATTAACTCAGATGATGAAGAGGAAGAGGTGGAAGCACCAACCCTTCTAAATCAGAGAGAGTTTGGTGTTACCATAAGAGCTGGAGATGAACTAGATAACACATACACTGGATCTGGAGAGGATGATGCCCTGTCAGAGGAAGATGGTTTTTCCCTCCCGAGTAAATATGAGAACAAACATTTCAAAGAAAATGTAGATGGACCTCTGAGGATCAGTTTGAGTCAAGAGGGTCTCATTGAGAAGGGAAGCCATTTTGAAGCGAACACAGCAATAGAGCACTGCTTAGAATCTGAACTTTTTTATGAATTCAGTAAACAAGCTTTTACAAAGGGCAAGGTAAGCAAGCTGTATCAGAACATAAGCATGTTGCTTATGTTCTGTTAGAAGTTACATGAAAGTGTTGCTCAAATTCATTAAAAGACTATGGTTTTTAAAACCAATCTTGCTTTCTGTTCATGCAGTCTCCTACAGTAGTATGTAGCTTGTGCAAACGGGAAGGTCACTTAAAGAATGATTGTCCAGAAGACTTCAAGAAAATTGAGCTTGACCCACTGCCAGCACTGACACCCAAATTTTCAGATATTCTAGATCAAGTTTGTGTCCAATGTTACCGTAAGTTTTTTCCTTTGAATATTGTTGTGCTATAGTAAAAGAATCGAAAAAAATAACTAAATAACCACAAATTAATGGCATTGTAAAGGTTGACTGATTTCCTACACAACCTCCAACTCTTAGATACAATTCTAAGATTTGTAACAGTTTAATAGGACTGCTGAGTAGTTTGTATCTACAGAAATAGAAAGTGTTTAGATTTGTCTTTCACAGACTGGCTGGCTGATTACTCATATAGGCAAATAAATTTAATTTCTGAGAGTCTAATTTTGGGTGGGGTTTTTGACTGATGCTTTTACATTTGTCTGCTTTGAATTGTGTTACTGTTCCTTAACTTGTGGGTTTTAGTAAACAAAGAGTTCAGTGTTCTAGAAAACCAGTCAATATACTGTTTTGTAATACTTCTCCACTTTTGTTCTTTTCAGAGTGACCCAACTTTCCTCCTTTCTCTCTCGCCATTTCTGACCAGACAAAATGCATTATTTGTCTAATTAATGTTTTTCTTTGAGCAGGTATTTTTCTTCTACTTCATCCTTGCTTTCTTTCTTTCACATGTGAATCTTCTCTTGCTTTTTCTCTTTCCCCTCCCTTGCCCTGCTGTAAACCCCTCACTATTTTCATTTGAATCTTTGCTGTTTGCGCTTCCTACAGATCAGTTGCCTAAATTGTTGTCTTTTGCTTTTTAAGATGATTTTGCGCCAAATATAGTAGAGGATCAGGCTCGGGAACATATAAGACAAAGCTTGGAAATCTTCATTAGGCAGGATTTCCCAGGTAATTAGGCAGTTCTACTTCATCTTTATACTTTTGACTGTTCATACTTGAGTGTTTTCCAAGAAAACGTATCATTTCAGCATAATAAACATTTTAGTTTTGAACGTTTGACCTATATTGTTGCTCAGCATTGTGATACTTCATTACATTAATTTTTAAGTCTTTTAAGACTTTCATTTAAATTTGGGAGTTTTTATTTATTCATATATAGAACATATTAATAGGAAGGAACAATGTCAAGTTAAGGACAAAACAATAAAAGCAGAAGTGGGGTAGTTTTATAATAATTACTTTTATTTATTAGCCTCACTATTTCTTCTTGTTCCTGCTCTTACAAACAAGTTTTTTGTGGTACTGCTTACTGAAACTTATTGGGCTTGGAATATTTTAAAATATGGGCACAACATCTGCCCAATTCCAGGAGTTTAGGTATTTGAATTTTCTTATTCCTTTGTTTCTGGAGTCTTATCTGTAACACCTGGGTTTCAGTTCGTGGTCTTTTAAAATTAGCAGATTTTTTTGGCTAGAGCCAGATCAGCCCTTATCCTGAACATCTCTGTACAGAGCACTCTTATTGTTTTTTATCAGATTTCAGCTTGAACTTACATGCTGATGAACTTAACTTGTTTCTAGATTTGTCAGACTGCTTATTTGAACCTATAATATTAGAGATGCTTTTCTGATAAGCAAACTTGGTAAGAAAATAAGTTTTCATGTACAGTAGAAATATAGTAATGTTTTCATGCCGTATTAAAAGACATGCAGTAGTTTGAAGCTATATAGAGTTTGAGATTCTGTGTCAATATCTGGTTGTAATACATCACATCTCTTACAGGAACCAAGCTGGATTTGTTTGGCTCCTCAAAAAATGGCTTTGGCTTCAAACAAAGTGACCTTGATATCTGTATGACAATAGATGGTCTGGAAACTGCTGAGGTAGTTTGAAAATATTTTAGTTTTGCTGTTAAATAAATGCAAAGTTTTATTGTTATATTATCTAGGGTAACAAATTTATTATTTTATAAAAGCTTTTTATATTAGAAGAAAATACTAAGGTGCTGCAAAGGCAGATTATTTTTGAAGTTTTTGCTGTTGATCTATGTAGGAGTTTAAGAATAACTTTCAGTAACCAGTTTTCTTTGGAATTCTGCACTTCTAGTTTTATCTGTGCAGATAAATACCATGCTTTGTAGCATAAACATCTAGGAATGGGAGACAGTGGAAGGTCATATCAATCTCCCGTCACGCCTAATGTCAGTTTTTTAAAAGCTTGCATTAATATATTATCTACTGTTGATTTTACACGTTATTTTGAAACAATTTCTGGTATTCACATAATTCTGCATAATATGAAATGTTCAATATTACAGCTTTAAGCTTAAGGACACATAATAAAAGGTTTGCCTAAAATAAACCACATAAATCTTTCAACTATTTTTCTTAATGTCTTAGGGACTTGATTGCATCAGAATCATTGAAGATTTAGCGAAAGTTCTCAAGAAACAGTCAGGTAACTTTCTGGAAAATTAAAATAAATGGTTCTGTTTATGTGACTGCAGTTGATGTAGTGAGAACATTATGGGGCACTGTAGATGGAAATCATTAAGATATAACTAGAGGGAAGAGAATGTTACTAAGAGTGAAGTTAAATATTGTGAACTTCTGGAGTTATTTTTGTTTGCATATGTAGCTCTATTAGGTTATAATGTCAAAGGACCGCATCTGAACTGCACAGATGATATATTTACAACTTACATGCATAAGAAGAAACAATTTAAGACTTGAGGCTTCAAGTTAGTAGTTAAGTTGTATTTGTGTGTTCAGTGCATAGTAAGTTGATAGTAAAAGCTACTCTGATGCAAATCTGCAATGGGAATTCTATTTTTTCTGCAAGAAATCATGATTTTTTTAGTGCTCATTTAGGTGTATCTCAGATTAATTTAATGTAATTGGAGTAATCTATCAATTCTCTCTTAAGTTTATTTCTCTATAAAGAAATTCAATTCTCTCTTTTTTAGACTGATCTTAGTTTTCTGAGGGGCTAAATATATATTTGTATAAATTATATATAGCAGATTGATCATGTTTGATGCATGTCTAAATAACTATTAAAACATAACTGAAATGCAAGTTTAATATCAACTAAGGTTTTATTTTGTAGCTTTTTTGCTACAGTTGGAAGTTATTGATACTGTTAGGACTGTATTGTAGTCATTCAGTAATAAAACATTTCATTCTAGGTTTAAGAAATGTCTTGCCTATAACAACTGCTAAAGTCCCCATCGTCAAATTTTTCCATGTCAGAAGTGGTCTTGAAGTAGACATCAGTTTATATAATACTCTGGTAAGGTTATCTCCTTTCCTTATTTTAAGTTTTATAACAAAAACCTGCAGGTCTGTTTCTTGAGATTGAAGTGATTGTTTGGATGAGGTTCAAAACTCAACTGTTTCCATTCAGCTATTGCAGTTTTATACTTCAAAGAAAACTTTTCTTAATTCAATTATAGTGGAACCAGCTGCACAATTGTGACTTTAGAGTTGACACTTTCCTAAGAAAATCTATTAGTTCTTCACTAATAGTAAGAAATAGTTGTTTAAGTGTCCCTGTCTTTGTGTAAATGAGAGACAAAATAATGTAACTTCAGCTTTTTTAGACTCTACTTTCCATCATGGCTTTTGCTTAGCCTTGAGACCTGAAATAGTGATTTTGAATTCAGCTTACCTGAACCATAACATGTTCTTGGCCAAATATTTTAAAACCAGATTTCGTTTATTTCACTGTCTCTGAATTTCAAAAGCTAGTTCCTTGAAACAGCAAAGGAAAGTTAAGTCTCAAAGCCAGTTCTTAAACTTTCTGAAGGTTTTGTATGAGTTCAAGGGCAGTCTTCAGGAAGACACCTCAACCACTAAGTCTGAAAGTTTTCTTGAAGTTATGCATCCTTATGGGTCTGTTGGTAGCTCTCACATTTCTAGACTGACTGTTGGTTCAAGAAGTTATCTTCTACCAAATATTTTGAAACTGCAGTAGTAGATTAATGCTTCATGTTTTGAAATACTGTTCTGTGAATGCTGCTTTGTATCACTTCCACACAAATTAAGGAAGTTGATCAGCTTTTTAACAGAGCAGGTGATAACCTCGTTGTTGAATGCTGCCTTTCTCAATATGTGTTCCTACTCTGCAGGGCTTCACATCTGCATTTCTTGAGGACACTGCTTAGAGTTTTTGTTTCTCATGTTTTCAGCTTATTTTATTAATGTCTTCAGATCTTCTGTATTTTCTATATGACTTTCTTGTTTTTGTAGGCCTTGCATAACACAAGACTCCTGTCATCATATGCAGCTATTGATCCTAGAGTAAAATATCTGTGTTACACAATGAAAGTCTTCACAAAGGTAAGTATATTTCAGACATTCTAAAAGCAGTAGTGCCTGCAGCAAGAGATGATAACCATGAAAGATACAAATCATGTTTCCTTTTCTAGATGTGTGACATTGGAGATGCATCTCGAGGCAGCCTGTCATCTTACGCATATACTCTTATGGTGCTTTATTTTCTTCAACAGAGAAATCCACCTGTCATCCCTGTTCTTCAAGAGGTACAGTATACTGGAAAGAAATGAGTATCTGTGCACAGTATCGACCAGAAGAATGTTTAGTGCTGACTATAAGGGCTCTTCTAATGAGTTTTAATATTATGCTTTCAGATCTACAAAGAACAAAAAAAGCCTGAAATTTTAGTTGATGGCTGGAACATATATTTCTTTGATAAGATAGAGGAGTTGGTGAGTAATTCATGCTAATGGGAAATGGTGTTACTTGTAGCTTGACAAATGAAAAGAAATCACAAATAAAGCAGTTCAATATTGTGATTTAACCCCAGCTGGCAACTAAGTACCACACAGCAAATTGCTAGTTCCCCCCACGCTCTCCTGGTGGGAAGGAGACTCAAAAAAATCCTGTGAGTTGAAATAAGAACAGTTTATTAATTGAAACAAAATAAAATAATAACACTCATAATACTTAAATAATACTGATACTACTAATCATAATAATAGTAATTGCAAGAGAAAGAAAGGAGTAAAACCCCAGAGAAACAAGTGATGCACAATACAATTTTCAGCACCTGCTGACTAATGCCCAGCCGGTCCCCCAGCAGCCATGAGTCTCCTAGCCAGTTCCTCCCACTTTATATACTTGAGCTGTTCTATATGATGATGTTCTATGGTATGGAATATCCCTTCAGCAATTTTGGGTCAGCTGACAAGGCTGTGCTCCCTCCCAGCTTCTTGTGCACCAGCTGGCTGACAGAGCATGGGAAATGGAAAGTCTTTGACTTAGGGTAAGCACAACTTGGCAACAGCTAAAATATCAATATGTTATCGTAATTCTTATACTAAACCCAAACCACAGCACTGTACCAGCCAATAAGAAGAAAACTATCACAGCTAAACAAAAGAACAAATATAGGAATGGAAGCAGAGTTAACTACTGCTTTGAAAATCCCAGTCTTGTGCTGTAAAGCTTTTAGAATATGGTTGGTTGTAATTAATCTGTGAAAAAATTAATCTCCAAAATCTGAAAAAGTAGATCAAAAAATTATTTCAAGGTGTTCATGATGATTAATTGATCTGTATGTCTCTCTGGGTGGAGATAACTCTTACAAATACCACCTGTATCTCTGGTCATAGTTGGTTAGTCCTGTTGAATAATTTTGTTTTATATAGACACATAAAGTGAATTAATAAATTCTTTTTTATACAGGGAAAACCTAATGCTCGCAGTTTTATTAATTTTCCACTTTTGTTTAAAAAATACACCATTTAAAATCAATACTGGATTATTAATACCAATTACAAAAGGAAGTATTCTGTGTAACTCAATTGTGTTTCTTTATAAAATAAGATTTACATTGTTTGACTTTGGCAATTATGAAAATTATTCTGCTTAATCTAAATAGTGGATGTAAAAATATTTCTGTCATTTTCAGTCAGTTGTTTGGCCAGACTATGGCAAAAATACGGAATCTGTTGGGCAACTGTGGCTGGGACTTCTCCGATTTTACACAGAGGAATTTGATTTTAAAGAGCATGTCATCTGCATTAGAAGAAAAAATCTGCTTACAACTTTCAAGAAGCAGTGGACCTCAAAATATATTGTGATTGAAGGTAAAAGCATATGAAGTACGTGAATATATGGAATGCCCACATGAAAATTTTGGGGTTTTTTCACAATACTTATTTATTTTGCTATTACTAGATTATAAGATGTTATTTGCTAAGGTTTTGAAATCATCACAAAATTGCTATTCAGTTTTGGTGGTGCTAAAAATTATTCTTGCGGAAGGTTTTGGCTACAAAAAAAGTTGCAAAGCAGACTTCATACTTTTCATTAATGGCAGTAATTGACAGAAAAACAGATTTAACAAAATGCTTCAGAAAAGAAATCTACAATAATGCAGTTGAGGTTTTCTCAAAAATGCTAAGTTTAGCTGAGCCCATATTTACATAACTCATTTAACCCTGTCATTTAACCCCCACTGTTAATTTTTACTGTGGTCTCTGACAGGAAAATGTAGTGACACATTTTAGAAATGTTCTGTAAACCATTTCACTTTCACAGAAAGAATTTCTATTCTCTTGCGTATTCAGCTTAGTCTTTTGCAATATTTCAGTTGGTTCACAGCTGGGCAGTTATGATCCTTTGTCAATGGACTTAATTTATTTCCAGGAGATCTGCAAATAGAACAATTTCATTGTCTTAATTCTGCATTTGGAATAGTTGCCTTGGGTTGTTCATATGTATGTATACATTGCAGATCTTGCCCTGGACTTGAGTGTTGCCTGTCATGTTTTTTTCTACAGATCCCTTTGATTTGAACCACAATCTTGGAGCTGGATTATCAAGAAAAAGTAAGTCTTCTGTTAACAATTTCAGTTACAAAGTGAATATCTTGTCTTGGATGTTATTTTGCTTTCTGGTTTGAGATTTAGGTGATGATTTCAGTTTGGATTTTTTTTCTTCCCCAGTGACAAATTTTATAATGAAAGCTTTTATCAATGGCAGAAGGGTGTTTGGTACCCCTATAAAAACCTTTCCTAAAGAATACCCATCAAAAATGGTAAGTGCCTTCTAAGAGGGGTATGTGTTTGCTCTTTGGCTTATAACATCCTTTTTGTAGGAGGATGGTTACTTTAAGCTCTTTCTCTTAGATTTCCACAGTACTCTAAAATTCTTTATGGGAGTTATTACTGAGTACTGCTTCAATGTTATTTGCATGTAAAATGTGTTACTATGCAGATTGCTAGTCAAGTCATTATTTCATTGTACAGACTTATGGATTTAAATCCAGATCAAAACCAGCTTAGCATTTCTTAAAACTGTGGTTTTATAAAAGAGCACGCAGACCTGGTGCTTGGTGGGCTGCCTGTCAAATTGATCAGTGGCTGGTTAACTCGTCAGGTCTTTCAGGGCTCAACTGCAGACACCAAGTTTATTCTTTTCTGTAAATCTTACTGCTGTTTTAACACTCTACATATCTGCCTTTATTCCCAAGTCTATGGATTTCCATTTTAAATGCATAATTTCTTCTACAGGAGTACTTTTTTGATCCTGAGGTACTAACAGAAGGCCAATTGGCACCAAATGATAGATGCTGCCGAACTTGTGGTAAAATTGGCCATTTCATGAAAGATTGTCCGATGAGGCGAAAGTGAGTATAGTATTAGTGTCTGTGTGTAACTTTTTTCCTTAAGTTTCTTTAAGAAAGATTAGGATAGTGATGCTGAAGCAAAACTTGTAGATGCTGCAGATTATTTCTTTAACTGCTGAAATTAAAAAGTATCAATAGCAGTTTTGGTAGTGGTTGTTGGTGTTGCTGCAAAACAAATTAACTTAAGCTAGCAATGCTGACTCTGCACTTCAGCATATAAAATAGGAGTAATCAAAAAGAAGAGCAGAGCTCAATAACTGTGCTGAGAAAAGCACTCATGGATGCATTTTATATTTTTTTTATTTAATAGCTTCTAATAACAGAATTATGGTGCTCCCACCAAGACACAATTTTGTTGTGTTCACGGAATTCTGCAGTTCATGTCAAAAAGCAAGTCAAGAATGTCACAGCAATATTTTTCATAAGCACATATGTATAAGAACAATGTCCCGGTTTCCATCCAAGAGAATGTTTCCTGACCCTGAGCAACCACATGTCAAATACTCAACAATTCTCTTCTTGCAACAAATGAATGGTTAAACGGCTTTTGTTGCTTTTCCTGTTATGAAACCTGTTATAATCCTCTCATTTTGTTTTCTTATTAAGACAAAGCTCTTTAAAGACTTCCATGTCTATAAAATAGTAAAAACTGGTAAATAAAGAGGATGAAATCTTGAAACCCTTTATGCTCACTGGTGAGGTGGTTTGAAAAATCTGACCATTGTTTAAAGTCTATCTATGTTAAAAGCTGTAACAAAAATTCACCTGCACTTTTATGTAACTAAGTAAAAAAACTGGTAAAAAAAACCCTACTAACATGGGGTCAAATGAAGTAGATGTTTTGCTACACATTAGAGAATTGTGAACTTACATTGTTGAGACTATTAATTTGGAAATTTACTCAACTTCAGCAAATGCAAGTACAGTAGCTGATGATAGTTTGAAATTAAAGAGTTCTGAAAGTGATATGAAAGTCTATTCAATGTCTAAACTGCTGTCTCACATCTACGGATTTTTAGTCTTGCATTCTGAAGTGAAACACCAGTTCATTGCACATACTCAGCTATGTTCAGTACAACATTAGAGGAAAAACAAATGGGATTATGCATCTATGAACAGAAATGCCTTAAGGGGTAAAACCACTGATATGTTTGAGTCCTCTGACCAGCCATTCATTGCAATAGGGGTGCTGTGTCTTTAGGGCAAAGTAGTTTTCTGGTTTTTGTACTCTCTTCTTAAGCATTCCTTCAGCATGTGCATTATAAGAGATGTTAGAGCACATACCTGCCCTGGTCTGGTAATGCTTATTTGTGGACTGGAGTTGTTTATGATTTTGTCCTTTTAGTTGTGGGGTTTTGTTTTTCCTGAACCTGATTGTCCTCGTTTCTTTAATAGTCTTCTATGGCAACCAGTTCCATAAGGGTTCTGAGTGATTTGTAAAGTAGTACTTTCCCATATCCACTTAAAGCCAAATTCATTTTAGTAGTCCACTAACTTGTTGAGTGTGCACTCAATCCCTTTATCCATGTCCATAATAAGGGTGTTAAATAATACTAGTCCCAATACAGACCCCCCGAGGAACACCACTCATCTCTCTTCACATGGTCATCAGTCCATTGACCACAATGCTTGGAGTGCAGCTACCCAGACAATTCCATTCCAATCAGTGGTCCACGTGTCAAGTCCATGTCTTTCCATTTTAGAGACAAGGATGTTATGTGGGACAGCATTAAATGCTTTATACAGATCCAGGTAGATGATATCAGTCACTCTTCCCTTACCCACAAATTCTGTAGCCCTCTTATAGAAAGCTCCCAAATTTGTCAGGTATGATTTGCCATTAGTGAAGGCTTGTTGGCTGTCACCACTTGCCTCTCTCTTTTCCATATGCCTTAGCAATAGTTTCCAGGAGGATCTGCTCCATGATCTTAACAGGTAGAAGTGAGACTAACCAGCCCCAGGTCTTCCTTTTTTCCCTTTTTTTTTTTTTTCTTAAAGAAGAGAAGCTTACCTTGAAGCTCATGCCATTCTTTTGCCCATTCATTCAGTTTTGTGGAGGATTTTCAGGTTGCTTGCCATTAGCAGTGCATCTCATGAACAGACTTGGAGATTTCACTGATGTCTCTTTCTCTAGATCATCTGTAATGATGTTAGTTGAAACAAGTCTGGCAGTGGTAGCTGTTTCCCCACTGCTAGGTCTTTAAGTCACATAGAATGTTAGAAGCTTCTCCCAATAGAAGACACATATAGACAAGAAACAATAGAGTGAATATGCACAGTTTCAGAAGGAAGGAACTGAGTTCTGATCAAATTGTACAAATAGAAAAAAATAGAATTATAGCCTTATTTTTTTATACTTTGTTAGTGTTTTTGTGTCTCTTTTCTTCCACTGTCTGCATTTTGAGCACCCAGATTTTTAGTTGTGTTTATATTTTTTGAATTATTAGGATTTAGGACTGCATTGTCATCTAATTGTAAAGTTAAGTTATTAAATATATGTAACAGCACTGTTTGGTAAGAGAGGCAAAGGGAAAGGTACATTAATTCACTTTATTTAATCCACTGAAGAACTACTGTTGTCTGTGGACAGCACATTGGTTTTTGTTTTGTTTTTTTCTCAACTCTGTGAATGAATGTAAGGCCTATGAACTCTGCATCATTTTTCTCCTCCTGCAGACTAAGACGGCGTCGTGATTATGAAGGTACACAAAGGTATGCAGAAATTAAGGAGAAAAGAAGCAAAGAGGACAAAGAAATGCAGAATAAATCAACAGAAAAGGAAAGCTCAATCAAGGAGGGAAAGTTGCACCTATGTACACCTCAGAAGAGGAAACTAGCAAGGGTAATAGTGGAAACTGGAAGGGAGAAGACGCCCAGGCAATCAGCAGAGAAGTGGAAGCGCCTGGAAGACCGAGAGTTAAGAGAAAAACGTTGTTTTATCTGTGGAAGAGAAGGTCATATTAAAAAGGAATGCCCACAGTATAAAGGAGCTGCAGGTATGAAACAGATCAAGCTGAGTAGTTTAAACAGCACTTAGAGGTTTTGGATAATTTTATGAGGATTGACTAATGGGTAAGCTTTTTGCTTTGAAGGGTATCGTCTAAGTGCTATAGTGGTTTTTTTTTTAAATGTAGTCACATTTAACTATTTCTCCCTTCATCCTCACCTTCCTTTCAGAAATTTGCTATATCCCAAAAGATGTGGCATGGTTTGGTTTCTCTTAGCAGATAATATATTTGTAATAAAAGGGTATGAGTATCAAGTATGTTGAAATTGCTTCTGTTATAATCACAATATATGAGCTTGCTAACATTTCAAATTACGGCTTCTATTCCAGAATATCATAACTGCACCAAAGCTATAGAGCTTTGTTATAGAGCTCTTTGTTATAGAGCTCTCCACATCATCTAAACCAGAATTATTCCATATGAACCTGAAGTCAATATGAAAGTGTACAGATTGCTCAGATAGAATATTGTGAATTAAATAAAATAAAGAATGTTCCTGCCAATTCAGCAGTTGGAGGGATGCAGCAATCCATCTTAAAGATCCTGACTGACAGCCCTGAATGAAAAAATGAAATATTTTTGCTTAGCAGTATTTCTAGGTCATTCTTCAAATAAGTTGTATCTCTCATCATCATCTGTGCTGTAAAGGAATATTTTTCTAAGATAAAACTGAGACTTAAGACAGTAGATGGTACTTGTGGTAAGCTTTCAAAGGAGCACTGTGTAACTCTTTCCCTGTCAGTAAACCTAGGTGCATTTAAATTCAGGCTGGAATTACAGATTACTCATGACTTGACCTCTTAAAGGAACAGATAGGAATCTTTTGTATAAACATATTTTTCCAACCAGCTTTTCTCTACTAGCAAAAATATTCTGTCTGGCTTAGATCAGGAGACCCTTCATAACCAGATGTATTTAGTCAAAGAGGGCATAGAACTGTGTTAGAGTACTGGAAGAGGGAGGAAAATAGTACAAATATATTCAGAGCTGTGAAGATATTTAGAAGTATTCTTAATTTGATAGACCACTAGAAGTATTGGATGGACAGAAAAGATATTTAAAAATTGATGCCATGCTTGATTCAGCTTCTGACCTTTTGAAGGTGTATGTCAAGTCTAAATTTAACTTTTGAGTTTATCTTTGACCTTGTCTCATTGAGCTTTTCTTCCTGCCATTTGCTAAAGTAGAGGGGAATATGTCTGTTTCATAGTCATTGGTATTTAGCATTCATCATATGAAAACTGTGCTTAGGTACAGTATATATGTCTAAAATAATGAATTCTGGAGTAGACATTTTTGTCTTTTATCTGAATTTTGGGAATTTCTGTATTTGAATCTGAAAAGAATTGCTATAGGTTTGGCTTTGTCATTTATTCTTTGCTTAGTGTCTGAAATGTTGTCTCTAGTTGAATAAAGTACATTATAAAATTGAGGAAAATAACAATGTCGTACCTTCTATTTTCTGTGATTCTAGATTGCAAAGTTCTTACTTTTATCTTATGATATCCAAAATATAAACTAGTTTCAAATTAGCAACTTATTGTTGTGACCTTTTCAGGTGGCTCAAAACAAGAAGTTTTGTGTGGATCTCCTTCTTTGTCCAGTGCTGTCAAACGTGCTGGTAGATTAAATCAGGTAAACACAAAATGTCCCTTTTTCTGATCTTTTATTTTTATATGTTTTAAAGTCCATATAAAATAATTAAAAATTGTTTTCAAGGAAAACCTTTTATGTTGTGGAATGACATATTTCAGTTTTGTTGGTCCATTGATGTGTGTATGTTTTTTACAGGGAGTGCTTATACATGAAGAAAAAAAGAAACAAAAAGGAAAAGTGTTCTTGAGTCCCCAGTCAGGTTTGTACATCTTCATTTCAATTTAGAAACTGTGTAAAAGCAACATGGCCAGCAGGTTGAGGGATGTGGTTCTGCCCCTCTGCTCTGCTCTGGTGAGACCCCACCTAAGGTACTGCATCCAGCTCTGGGGTTCCCACCACAGGAAGGACCCTGGCCTGTTGGAGTGAGTCCAGAGGAGGGACACAACAATGATTAGAGGGATGGAGCACCTCTCCTATGGACAGGCTGAGTGGGTTGGGGTTGTTCAGCCTGAAGAAGAGAAGGCTGCAGGAAAGCTTTATTGTGGTCTTTTATTTCTAGAATGGATCCTGGTGGGGACAAACGTTTCAGTGGGGACTGTTGCGATAGGACAGGGGATATTGGCTTAAAGCTGAAAGAGGGTTGCCTTTAATATCAGATTAAAGGAAGAAGTTTTTCACAATGAAGGTGGTAAAACACTGGCACAGGTTGCCATGAGAAGTGCTGTATGCCCCATCACTGGAAGTATTCAAGGTCAGGTTGGATGTGGCACTGAGCAGCCTGATCTAGTTAAGGATGTCCCTGCTCATGGTAGGGCAGTTGAACTAGGTGACCTTAAAGGTCTGTTCCAGCACAAACTACTTGATGTCATTCCCCATCAGTTCTTATGGGAACTCTGCCTGATTTGTTGAACACAGTGACAGTCTAAATAGGTTGAAGGCACCTTGTGGGTTTTTTTCAGCTGAAAAGGCCTAAAATTTTTGAGTTTTGTTTTGGAAGCAAACTTGGGCATAACAATTCTGTGCACTTGTTTCATTGACTGTGGTAGATTTGTTTTGCAGAAGGATATGGTGAGGTTTTATCAGTCTCTGTCCTGTTTTGGCATACATGGGGTTCTCTGATCCTTCAGGCACAAAATGTGTAGTGCTTTCTTGTCCAGCTTCCTCAGAGTAATTATATAGAAATATACATGATAAAATAACTTAGGAGAGCCATCAAACCACATTCTTGGTCTGAGCTGCCAAAATGCAAACAAGTTAAAATTACATTTGAAAGTAGCAGTGAGATTATATTATAAAGGCCTTTATGTACTCTCTCTGGTTCAGAGATGTTTTGCTTTAGATTCATGTTTACAAATGTAGCTTCTTTACAGTAATTTCACACACTTATTGACATGTACAATGAAGATTCTAAAAACAACTGGGTTTTTTTTTAAATTATTTTGAGTTTCTAATACAATTCTGCAAGCTTTTTATACAAACCTATACAGCTTGGCTGTATAATACACAAATGTCTTCTGAGGCAGCTGAAGGGGGACCTAGTTAGTTTTCCAAAGGTGGTAAAGACCTGACTGCAATTAAGTATCTCAAATTAAAATACCAGTTTTCTTGGGAAGATACAGTGTTTTTTTTGTCTTCACTGCAAGGCATTTTCAAATCTATGTTTGGGGATTTTTAACACAACGTGATCTGTCATTAGTTGTTGAGTTGAAAAAAAAAGCTGATTTCCAATTCTGTATTTTAATATTTCCTACTGTCCTCCAGCAGGTAATGATCTAAAGTTGATCTGTGTGTCCTTTCATTGTAGTTTGACTTAAGATTAACTTTCTCCTTTCTGATTGTTTCGGTTGGTTTATGCCTTCCTTTTTTTAAAAAGAAAGAAAAAAAAACAATACCTTTTAAATGTGATGCTTTCTTTCTCCCAATCTCAGGCAGCCTTTCCAATAAATACATGACTCAGGGAAAAGCCTCACAGAAGAGGACCCAGCAAGAATCATGAGGGATATTAAGCACTGGTAAATTGCAATACAGGCCCATCATTCATTTAAAAGAAATGTCTTTGGCTAAAGCATCTGGATTCACAGGACAGCAGCATAGACAACCTTCATAGACTTAAGTTCAACAAAAATACAGATGTTTTATTTTAGATTGCTAGTACAAGCAATTGTGGATTTTAATATGGAACTCTGCCCTTAAATAGATTGTTTGAATATTTTAATAGAAAGTCATGTTGTTTTTTATTTGTTTACTGGGTAAATCATCTAGAAAAGGGCAGGTACTAAAAATGAACTCTTTTCAAGGTTTTGTCATTCCACCTGACCATTTTAAACAGCACTAAAATTGTGTGCAAGCCAAATAAATTATATTTTCTTCAAAAATTAATTTTTTGAAGGAGCAAATTATATTTATTAATGTTAATTGTTTACTGAATCCTTGTGTGTTTGAAATATTTGTAGACTGCTACATTATTTTTTATTTCTGTAGAGTACTGAAAGCATAGACACTAGTAAACACATGTGAAACAATCTCTGAACAAGCAGTGCCATTGAGATTTTGTGGGATTTTTTTCTGTTCTGTGACTTCATGGGAGTTCATTTGCTGCTGTGCTTGTGTTCAAGAAGAAAAAAAGACTTAAGAAACAGGTCAGTCCTGTTTTGTTGCTGCTAAGAATCTTTTTCAAGGCCTTGGGGATACAGACAAAAATGCTTTAAGAAATAGAGGTATTATATTTGGCAACTGGGGAAAAACACTTACTGTTTTCATAGAATGTGAAGAGAATCTTTGTACCAGTCAAGAATTTACATTCATGAGTAGTATGAATTTGAGCTTTACTTGAAGTCCTTCCAGAGCTGGTAATGTACCATCTTATGTTGTTCAGGAAAGAATAAGTTAACATGTCAAAATTGAAACCACTGTTAATTTATGAATCTGAAATAAATTAAAAAAAGATATTAAAAATCAGACTTCAGTTTCTGTAATTTGTCTTAGGTTGTAGTTTTCAATATTCCTGATGTAAATATAGAATTAATGATAACTTAGAATTATTTAATTTTAGAAATAGTGTGTTCAATTTTTTTCCTTATCCATTGACTTTTATTAAAGTTGAAAGCTAGAGTTGCCAAAGTGGTCTTAAGAAACTGGAATCCTAACTCCTGTTTTGCTTTTCATCCATCTGAAGTCAGCTATCTGTGAACATGTGCTACATGTGCTGCTTTCACAAATAATCTCTGCTCTTTCCTAAACATACTTTCAATTAGCCAGCAACAAAGAGAAAATAATTTCCACTTTGTCTTCTATAGTATATTTCATCATTTGAAATAAAGTCAGTTTTTCCCTCGGAAATAAATTAATTCTTGTAGTTTTTCATTTGTATAAAAAAAAAGGCTGATATTTCTTCTGTGTGCTTTATTTAGCCTTCTGTTCAGAGTTACTTCCAATTCTGCTGATCGAAATGAAGTGTCAAACCTCTAGGGGACTCTGGCATAATCTCAAAGGCAGAAGTTACTTAAAAAAAAAAGTCAGATTTATGCATATTCACCCCTTTCTGATTGTGATACTTTGTAGTTCAGTGGTGACATTTTCAACAGTGCAATTTCTAAACTTGCATCTGCATGAAAACTCATTCTGCAGATCCACCAGTCTTTGAAGCTGCTGTTTCCTTATACTAGTTCTATATAGTTACTAATCTCAGCCCTAAAACGAAACACACAAACTTGGGATATATATTACAGACATTAAACTAGTAAATTATAAATACTTTGCTTAAAAATTTTTAAAGATCACAGTCGTATTTTACAGGAAAGAAGAAACACAGTTGAGGAGGCATATCATACTGCTGAATTAAGTTGTAAAATGTAGGAGATTGATTGAAAATTAAAATTGAAAAAATGTAAATTATTCGTAACAATTCTTGATATACAAGATCCTGTTTGCCTTAGGGAGTATGTTCTCAAGGGAGCAACTTTGCTTATAGACACACTGCATTAATAAAAAGTTTCTGGAAAAGTAATTGTATGAAAAGTAACAGTAATAAAATAATGGTTTACAACTGAATTCGTATTAATAAAATGTAATAATAAATACGAATAATTTTATAAAACCTCTTCTGAACCAGGGGCATACTCTGTCCCTCTAATGATATGGGGGAGGGGGGACAGAGTTGTTTATTTGTGCTGCTTTTTTGTTTTAATTAGAAAAAAAGTGCTGTTGTCACATTTCAGAGGAATTTCACATGCTTTTGATGTCCCAGTTTCCAAAGTTGGAATACGTCTTACGCTATGAGTAATTAGGTATCAGTGCTGAAAAACTGAGAAAGATGAAGTTGTTTCAGGTGTGTTGTTTCAGCACAGTTAACTGCCTTAAACAGGCAATTCAATTTCTTTAGCTATTTCACTACAGTATCACACACCTCCATCTCCCTTAATGTAATTTTTCTGGTGAGGTTTGTTTCACAGCTATATTTAAAACCATTTCCCTGTCCATTAAAAAATGTATTTAAACTTATTTAATACACAGTGATTTCTTTTATAAACCTCATCACATAAGAACTGCAGAAGCTACATTAAAAATTATCTTCACTAATAATTTTTTAGGACCTGAAATAGCTCCTTAGGATGGGAGCTTGCTAGCAAGGAAAGTTGTTGGCTTTTTTCCCCATACTGATAAATTACCAATGCTTCTTGTTGTTCACTTGAACTATTTAGATTTTAAAACTGACATCTGCTTTTATTTTCTCAAAGAAAAGGCTGTTCTAACCCATGCTCAGTCTTTTATACCAAGATTCATTCATTAGACAGGGAACTAAAGAGTGCTGATTGGAAGCATCCTGAGGAAGCAGACAGTAAAGCTGTTCATGCCTGCATGGTAGACTGTGAATGATTAAGGAGGCATTAGTTGCATTTGTACACAAACTTCCCCCCTCCAAGTGTACTGACTTCAGCTTCAGGCCAGAGGTGCATTTAAATCCCCTGGGCCCTAAGTGGGAGTGGTTTAGTTGAGATACGTGTGAAAAGACAGGTTTTTTGTAGCTAAAGAAAATACAACTAACTTTATACACTTGCTACCTTTATATTTGATGTAGTAGTACTGTGTCCCATTAAAGAGTAGTGGCATGATTATGTATGTAAAAAAACATCTGTACACTGACTGTCAAACTCTTCAGCACTGCAAAGCCCAGAACTGAGAACCCAGAGTAAAAGGTGATAAGATCTGGATGTGTTACTTTTGCTTGGACTTCATAAATATGTGTTTAAAGTATTATCTAGCATATTTAAGGATGCTGTCAGAGGAAGTGAGAAACAGGTAGTTGTTTTCCTTCTGTCATGGCTGTCATTCAATTTAAAGTAATGGGATGAATATCCCTGTACCAAAGCTGTTGGGGTTTCTGTAAGTCAAGTCGCTGCAGCCACAAGCACCTTAGGAATGGCAGTACAGTTCACCCAGCAGCTTTCAAGCTGTTCTGCTACAATGACTCCACCAGGCTGAGATCAAGAAGGGCAGCTGAGCCTGACACCACATAGCCTTCCCCTTACCTGGCTGTGGATGGGCATAAACCCAGAAGGAAGGGCAGGACCCTGGTGATAGGAGAACAGACCCAGTGCACTGTCTGGGATGGATCACACCAGTTGCTCCTGTGCACTTCACTTAGGGATTTGTCCAAACTGGATCATTCCACACATGGGTTTTGCCTGCTGAGCCAAAGCTTCCTATGGAATAGCCATATGCACAGTTGTTTTGAAATGCTTGCTTGTGTGACCGTCAATAAATATTCATGTTCTATGCCTGTATTTCCTAGGTGAGGGACTATGAACTCATAGGCCTCCATTGTTCCCTCGAGTGGGGAAATGTCTGGGGATTAAATGATAATATTACAGAAAGTATATCAGAAAATATGGTTGCTACTCCCTGGACACAATGCAGTAGCAACAGGGACTGGACTGCATTCCCACACACTGACCTCCCACACACAATACAATCTAAGGGGGACTGTTGCCTAAAAAGAAACCTCTAAGACTCAGTTTGTGGGTTTTAGCAGGCAGGCATTTTTTTATTACAGCACACAGGAGGATTTCAGCACACTGGGTGCACAGGTTATCATTTTGCCAAAGTGCACAAGGAGGTATCTTCTCTACCACTTAGGTCAGCAGTTACCTGATTATTGCTATTCATTCTCTGCAATCCTGTTACATATTCATGACATTTCCCAACACCTATTAGCACATATACATATCCTTACAAGGTCTCTGAGGGGCTCCACAGGGGGTCTCTGGTGGTCATTTCTGTTTGGAAATGTTCGAAGTGATTGCCTTATGAACTTCTTTAAGACAATACCCCTGGTTATAGAGTAACTTGGTGTTGCCTGCCTAGCTGCTTCCATTTCCCTCTTCACTGTTTCTTTACTTCGCTTAGCTTGTTTCTTTTAATTGCTTGGCTCAGCTATACATAATTTTCCATGGTACATTCAATTCCAAGTAGTACTAGTCCTGTTACATCTCAAAACTCTGGTATTAGGACTAAACAGAGTGTGGAACAGAGTGGAGACACCATAGCCAGGCTCTGTCAAAACCCTTGCAGAAGGGGGAATTCAGTGGTACTTTCTCATTGATAAACTTCACAGCAGCTGAAAACAAAGGGAGATAAAGGAAGATATCTTGAATCAGCAACCATGGTGAAATCACTCTCCTTGGACTTATGTGTGTTCCCATCCCAAGGTTATTTCAGGTACTATACTAAGACATCTACCCCCCCAGGGTATGATCACTGCTCACTGAGTAAGATGTATGACTAGAGTCACTCAAGTTCCACCTAAATGTAAGGAAACAGTGCAAAAGTGAGTTAAGAATGGGGAAAAGTTAGGGAAGACTCCACTGTAACTTCTGGGATCAGTCAACAGGCTGAATCTGTCTTCCCCATGGGGACACCTGTTGGGTGAGAACAGTATTCTCTGTGCACTGAATTACTGTCTCGAACAAGCTTTTGTTAGGGATTAGAGCTTGTTAGTAGGTTGCTTTGTAATAGTTTATTGCTTTGAATATGCTTTTGCAATTACATATTATCACTGACAATCCTCAAAATTTACCCTATCAGAATCCTGGGACGCATCAAAAGCAGCTATGGCCAGCAGGTCGAGGAAAGTGACTCAGCCTCTCCGCTCTGCTCTGGTGAGACCTCACTTGGAGTGCCGTGTACAGTTCTAGTGTCCCCAACATAAAACTGTTGGAGCAAGTACAGAGGAAGGCCATGAAGTTGGTAAGAGGACTGGAGCACCTCCCCTATGAAGACAAGCTGAGAGAGTTGCAGCTGTTCAGCCTGGAGAAGAGAACGCTGTGTGGAGACCTCACAGAAATTTTCCAGTATCTAGAGGAGGTTTACATGGAAGTACGAAGGACTCTCCCTGTGGATCTGTAGCAATTGGACAAGGAAGGAAACGTAGTTTAGGTATTAGGAAGAAAACCTTTACTGTGAGGGTGATGAAACACTGGAACAGGTGGCCCACGGAGGTTGTGGATACCCCAACTCTGGCAGTACTCAAAGCAAGCTGGATAAGGCCTTGAGCAACCTCATCTAGTGGGAAGTGTCTCTGCCCACGGCCGGGGGGTTGGGGCTGGATGATCTTTAAGGTCCATTCCAACTCCTTTACATTCTGTATCAATGAAATTTGTTATTCCGTAACCAGTTAACGCGAGTCCTTCAGGGGCACTGACAGACTAACCAAACACTCAGGGTTCGAGAAAAGCTCCCCCTTTTCACACCTGGGCGGCTGTTTTGCTGCGGCCTGGGCGGGGACAGCCCGCAGGGCAGGGCTCTTATCTCAGCGTGCAGCCCCGCGGCCTGCGGGCCCGCCCGCCCTGCCCGGGGCCGGCAACGGGGCCTGGCCCTGGCCCGGGCGCGGCGTCTGCCCTTGTCCCTGCCCCTGTCCCGGGGGCGGGCCCTGTCCCCGTCCCCGTCCCTGTCCCTGTCCCC
>VWZF01001773.1:45263-68107 GCA_013396755.1 Sclerurus mexicanus | reverse complement strand
TGCGCGGGCAGGCGGCGGGGAGCGGGCCCTGCGGCCGCTGCGGCCCTGCCGCGCCCGCTGCACGGGCCCCCGAGCCTGCTGCTTTAAACCCGAAAAGGCACCAAAAAGGGGGCATGCGTTGCCCACCGAAGCTGAGGAGTAGGTTGTTTCCCAGAAGGCTTTATATCCTGTTGTTAATAATAAAGGAAGTGCGCTCCGTACTGGCGGCCGTGCCGGGGAGGCCAGACTTGAAAACTCCGTGCTCGGTCATAGGTTGGGCTCGGTGATCCCGGAGGCCTTTTCCAACCGAATGGATTCCGAGAGGGATCAGTGCAGAGGAAAGTACTGCCAGTTCCCTGCAGGAACAGGGCCGGACCGAGTGCACACGCACTCCAGTCGATTGTCAGTAGTGGCTCTGTAACAAACAGGAGTGGTAGCAGTAAGTTTCCTACTGCAGGTCTACTTCTCGTTTGCTTTGTGTGCTTAAGCCGGCTCATGGTAAGAACTTCATGTTATTAGTGCTTTTGCTTTTCTCAGTGTCTTAGAAACGGGTAGACATGTAATGGAAATGTTAATGTTTGTATTGAGTTCTTGAATTTATACAACAACTAAATCTGCATGAACAGTGAATTTTATCTGCTGTAAAGTCACGGTTCTCCTCTGTGTTCGTGGGAAGAGAGAAGGGGACCATAAGCACTTCTGTGCTTAACTGATTTTTGTCTGTTTGTCTGTAATACGTGTTTGACAAAATTTTCACGGGCAGAATTACTTGATTGAATTGTGGTAGTGATATTGTGGAGGAAGAAAACCAACACAGACCTTGGCAGGCTTGAGAGGTGGACCGATACAAACCTCATGAAATTCAACAAAGTGAAGTGCAAGGTCCTGCACCTCGGTTTGGGGCAGTCCCAGCCACACCTACAGGCTGAGTGGAGAATGCATTGAGAGCAGCTCTGCAGAGAAGGACGAGAAGGACTTGGGGGTGCTGGTGGATGAGAGGCTGGACATGAGCCAGCAATGTGCACTTGCAGCCCAGAAAGTCAATCATATCCTGGGCTGCGTCAAAAGAAGTGTTGCCAGCAGGTTGAGGGAGGTGATTCTCCCCCTCTGCTCTTGTGAGACCCCACTTGAAGTACTGCATCCAACTCTGGTGCCCCAGCACAAAAACAATATGGAACTGTTGGAGCGAGTCCAGAGGAGACCACAGAGTTGATAAGGGGACTGGTGCACCTCCCCTGTGAAGACAGGCTGACAAAGTCAGGGCTGTTCAGCCTGGAGAAGAGAAGGTTTCATGCAGACCTCATAGCAACCTTCCAGTATCCGAAAGGGGCCTACAGGGAAGATGGAGGGGGACTCTGTCAGGAACTGTAGCAATAGGACAAGGACTCATGGGTTCAGACTGAAAGAGGAGAAATTTGGGTTAGATATATGGAAGTAATTTTTCTCTCTGAGGGTGGTGAGGCACTGGAACAGGTTGCCCACAGAAGCTGTGGTTGCCCTATTCCTGGCAGTGTTCAAGACTGCATTGAATGGGGCTCTGAGCAGCCTCATCTAGTGAAAGGTGTCTCTGCCCATCACAGGCGAGTTAGAACTAGATTATCTTTAAAGTCCCTTCCAACCCAAACCATTCTAGGATTCTAACAACCAAAAACTCTACTTTTAAGGACTGCAGTTCTTGAAGTATCTGTTTGCTGGCAATGCGGGTGAGCAGGGGAGTGAAGAGATACCGTGTTCTGTATGGATTAGATTGAGCAGACATCTGTTTTACAGCAATCTGTATCTTCAGAACAGGCATCAGTTTCAAATAGAATTCAGATTAGTCAATACTCACAGGGGAACTTTGCAGATAGAAGACAGATGTAAACTAAGTAAATTTGATTACATGGAGTTACATTTTTTTATAGTGAAACAAAATACATTGCACACTTTAATGCAGGTAAACACTGCAGGTAAACAACAAAAAAAATTCAGATTAGTGCATATGGTTTTGTCTTTCAGACCCCATCTGCTGTTCAGAAGATAAAAGAGCTTCTGAAAGATAAACCTGAGCATGTAAGTATAGATAGCGTCAGTCTATAGATTATGCTAAGGTTTTAGCACAGCTCATGATTGCAAAGCATTTCTAGCTAACTTAGAAGGTTGAAATAAACACTGAGGTATTCATTAGAGATATTGTCATCCTTTTTTTGGAGGGGAATGCATAAACTTGTGAAATAACTGACTGCAATGACATATCTCTGTACAGTTACTGTTGAGGTTAACAAAGCTGAAAAAGTGTTAAGCTTCATGCATTTTTGAGCTACGTTTTAATGAAGCCTTTTAGTATGTCACAGTGGTGACTTGTGGTAGGGAAAGAGATCTTCAACTATTGATATTAAGACATTATTTATGTTCTTGTAGAAATTCTCATTGTGAAGTATGCAACAATGCAGTTATATTCATGTGCTTTAGAAAACATCTAATTCTTAGGTAATTTGCCAGATGGGTTTTTTTAAGTAATCAGTGTTTCCCTAAATAACTGTTGGATCTTGTCACACACAGTCTTCCTTTATAGCCATTGTAAAAAGAAGCATGAGATTTTCTTTACTGTAAGTGTTATTTTAAGAATATTTTTCTTTCCTCTTTCATGGAGGGCCCATTGTTTCTTTTCCTTCCTGCACATCTACAACTAACTAGATTATTTGTTCTAATGTTTTAAGCAATCCTAAGGAAGCCCTGGGCCTACAAGTTACATGGTCAGTCATTCCCTTGCTATAAGTGATCTTTACATTTTCCAGCCCATTACTGGTAGCAGTTTCTGTAGAGAAAGGTAGTCTGCAAGGATGCAGTTTGTCTTAGATCCCATTTGACAAGTTACATGTTTTGAAACATCTTTATCATAACATTTATTATGGAGATAATAAAATTTGCCTCTTCTGTTATGAAGCGTTGATGTGTGAAAGGTGACACAGATACTTCTGAAAGACTGTTGTACACAAATACTTTTCTATTTTGTTAAAACCTTTTCTCAGTTCTTTCCTTACACAGATGCTCTTTTTGTCAGACTTGTCAGATGCTGTGTTACAAACATCTATGTTGGCTTTTAAGATCAATTAAAAAAGTAAGCAAATACACATACTTGATTTAAGGGAAGGCATTGCTCTTTAAGTGACACTAATAGTGAATGTAATAAAGAAATCAAAGTATGTTTTTCAGAACTTTGGTTTGAAATAAGCTTTCTAGTGATGTCATTACAAGATTTCTGTGAAAGTCTAACTGCCCTTATCTGGCTCAGTTTTATAATTACGTTGTCATCAACAGTTTTAACATAGCACCTGAATTAGCATCTGAGTAAACTTCAAATTAAAGTCACAAAAATTTGTGTCTTTGAAATCTGACTGTCTTTATGAGACTTGGTACCTGCAAGACTAGCAACAATTTATTATTTCAAAACTTAGACATACATTAGGGCTTGATCTACAGCAGCAAGCATCTGATGTTTTCTTTTACCTTAGCAGTCAAATTTGTAGAAGGAAAAACATGTTACCTCTTAATCCCTTCTGTGTTCAGCAGTGGAGAAAAATAAATGTCAGCATTTTGTTGTTCTGCATACTTTTTAACTCAATGTTCCAGAATAGATTTTAAAAAAGAAGTCATGCATGTGGTGGTAGTTTTTTGTTGTCTTTTTTTTTTTTAGGTGGGTGTGAAAGTAGGTGTTCGTACAAGAGGATGCAATGGGCTTTCTTATACATTAGAATATACAAAATCGAAAGGAGACTCCGATGAAGAAGTAGTTCAAGATGGTGAGTTTGTGGTGCAGCAGAACAAAATTCTGTGGTGATAAGGACAAAAATCAGTCATTTTGAGGAAAGAACACTTGTTTTTTTAGAAGTTTTGGGTCATCTTGTTGGATTCACAGAGTTTAAGAAGGGTGGGAAATGGATTGCTGTCTGTAACACTTGGCAATTACGTACTGGAGCTGAGATTCGTTCCCAAGTTCTATAGCTGCTTTCCCTGGGTATCATTTTTTTCTTGTCCCCCATCAAAATACAGACATTCATGTCCACACACAAGTAACAGTTTTAGACTGTTACCAAATTTCTACAGGTAGAGTGAAAACAGTAATGAAAGTGCCCCACAATAGACCAGGGAAACCAAGTTATACTGGTAGTCTTCTTATTTGTCTTCCTTTTTTTTATCACTGTCAAAAGACAATTTCAAAGTGAATGACAATTTTGCTGTATGTAATTTCTTTTTTTTTTTTTCCTGTTGTCTACAAGGGGTTAGAGTGTTTATTGAGAAGAAGGCACAGCTGACACTTCTAGGAACTGAAATGGACTATGTGGAAGACAAACTGTCCAGTGAATTTGTCTTCAATAATCCGAACATCAAAGGAACATGTGGCTGTGGAGAAAGCTTTAACATCTGATATCTTAGGACTACTTCTTTGACTTTGAACAGCCCCAGACACTTACTATTATGACTTCCGGAAGCGAATGCATTTTATTCAGGTTTGTAGGCTGTGTAATGTGGGGATACTATTAAGAAAAATAAATAATTTTGAAAATGTAAGTTGTGTGTTAAATTCCACTGCTGATGTAGTTATCCTGTAATCTGGGATGAGTTGAGATCTAAAAGGTAAGAACCGTAAGTGCTGCAGTAATATTTCTGTACTTTCACTTGCCAAGGAAATAAAATCTCATTGTTCTGTTCCTTTGTCATTTTATTTGTCCGTGCTACTCATAATTGTCCATCCAAAACCCATTTGAAAGAATACATTGTGTTCTGCTTTGATTTGGGTTAAAAAAAAAACAACAAATGAACAAAAACCCCCAACCACTTACATGTGTTTGTTTATAAAGATTTACATATACAGGCACACAGTCCTTACTTGCTTTATAGTTTTCTGATGCTTTCATCTTTTTACAAGTGCATTTTCTGGTGTTTTATTTACCTGTAAATCCAGGGAAATAAAAATGTTCATATATTAATACAGTGGTAGGCTACACTGCTTGTAGAAGTGCTTTGAAGAGGACTAGCCTAATTTTAATTCTTTTCCTTTCCTTGTTGAAGGCACAGTCTCTGCTGTACTCGTTCATTTTCAAAACATTAAATATTTGGGCACCGGAGGACTAAAACATGATACACACAGGCCTTGTTTTTCACACTTCGGTTGTTTATCTTTCCAAAGGTGGTAAAACTGCCTCCAAATTCTGATTTCCCATGTTCAAGGGATGTGCTCTGTGTGTGCACCAAAAGCTATAAATGCTTTTTGAGACAGATCTTAGTGTCTGCTACTAATTTTGTTACAGTTTGATCTCTTCTTTGTAACTCTCTAAGAAGTAGCATTTTTTTCACCAAAGCTTATGGTAGCTTCTGTTTAACTTCTGTCTTGGAAGTTAACTTGGTAACAGGAAAAAATGCATTTATAATTTTTTTAAAAAATTAGTATTTCATAATAGTTCTAAATTAATCTAGACAGTAATTAAAATATTATGAGGCCATTTTTTTCTTTGGAATTTAAATGTGCTTAATCAGAATTTTGTTTCTGTAAAAAGTGTTATTCAGGCTTATACAGTCTTCAACACTTCTTTGCTGGTGCTGAAGTGGAAGTGTAAATGTCCCTCCAGAGCCTCCCAAAACGTTGTGTGAGAGAGGAACTGTTCTGCCCGTTTGTCTTCTCGTTATCCAAAGATGACATTGTGCAGCTAAGCTGCTCACTTGTGCATAAGAGAAGATAACATGGGCAACTGATTGGAACAGCTGGTGAAAAGGATGCAAATAAAAAGCAGGGTGCAAGAGGGATCTTGCATTCAAGAACAAGGAGGCGTTGAGATGTGAGTGCTTGCTGACAATCTGGTGGTCATCTTGATCTGGATAAGTGTATCCACATGCCTATCACCAGCTGCTGTAGACAGGATGGTTCTTCCCTCTACACTTTTCCCAGAGCACAGGAAAGGCTAAAAATTAAAAAATAAAATAATGCTTCATCTGCTTTATGTAGTATATAGGAACAGAAAGTCAGAAGTACCTATAGTTTAGCACTAAATACTTGAATTTTGATTGTATATCAACATTTTATGTAAAAACACTGTTTCCTTCAACAGCCAACTGTTGTACACAGTCACTTTATATAGTAAATCAGGAATTACTGGTAATACACTGGCAAAATGCTTCTCTAGTGCTGTAAGTCTTTCAGTCTTGCCAAACAAAAATGTGCCGTTCATGTGACATAGCTGCATTACATCTAAAATTCAAAGCTAAGGGGATTTCTTCATATTGCATTTCTCTGCTTCTTGCTAAAAATAAGACTTTGAATGTGGTAACTCTGGTGGTTGCTAAGAGTGCTGGTTCTTATTCATTTAACTTCTTTTGTGGTGGAGGGGTTTGGTTTGAGGTTTATTTTAGACCTGTGGCAGGTGTAGCAATCCTTTTCATGTATTTTGTGTGTATGCTTTGAGTGAAAGTTTGCACTTCTGTACTCCCAGAAATAATCATCTAAGTTGTCACCTTACTAAGACAGCTAGTGCACAATGTGTTAAACTTCTGCTAAAGTGCGATTTACAGTTGCATATGAACATGGTTTTGCTGATTGGTCTATTATAATTTTGTGCAACTATGTATGTAGAGTCCACAATTATAATAATAAATATTGCCTGTTGTTAACCATAAAGTATTCCTATGTTGAACAATTTTTTAAAGTAATAAAAGAAGTGCATGGGGAGAGAACAAGCTTGTGTGCTGGGATTGCACGGTAGATACAATACTATTGTTACCTGAGTTAATATTTCTCAAAAATATAAAACATTTCGAGGTGTTATTATATTGCAGCATTGAAAGGGCATAGAAACATATGGAAAAAAAGTTAGCGAACTATGTACATAAGGTATTCACACATACGAGAAGAGTGAGTAAATGCACAGACTTCTATTAAACTGCACAACTCACCGTTCTCAGGCCAAAAATTCTGGCAGGCAAGATGAATGTATTTTGAAGGCTTTTATGTGTCAAGAAGTCATTGTGGTATGTTATAGTGCAGAATAATGATTTTGACCAAAGTAGCTGTTGACATAAAAGGTTTTTTAACTGGCGAGGCACTTTGAGGGTGAGAGTTAAAGGACGTTCCTGGTCATTCCACTTCAGTGCTGTATCATGGCACTATATCATACACTATATATATGTATGTATATATACATACATACAATTATATATATACATAATTTTATACATACAATATATCATACACTGTCTCATACACTATAGTGTATGGTGTTTGTGATGCACTTGGCATTTTTTCTTAGATATAGTCTTTCCACCTCTCAAGTTAGGTTTCCTTTTCCTGTTAAGTGAAGATTCTGAATGATAGAAGGTTAAGTAATAAATTCTGTAAGAATATGAGAGATCATTGACACAATTGCATGTCTGTGATGCTGGAAAGAGAGACAAATCCTTCCTTCATCAGGAGCCTGGAAAGGCAACAGTTACCTTTCTGTTGGAGCTCTTACAGAACTTCTAGAAACCACTTGCTTGGACGACCAGGTCAGTAGCCCTGTTCCACCTGTTTTTATAGCTCTTTTTGAATGGCTCAAGAAGAACTTGTTTAGAAAAACATTGAACAATATGGAAATCATCTGCACAACAGGTGATGGGACAAAATGAAGAGGAACTAAAAAAATAAATAATATGCAAGTAATGGGACTAATTTTTTTTATGTAAAGGAAACTTTTTTGTTGTGGTTTTTTTTTCTTTTTTTTTTTTTTAGTTAAGTCCTATATGCTGTAGGTTGCTACTAGGGGGGCCTTGGATTTGTTAATTTATTTTTTTATTGTAATTATTTTTCCTTCTGACGCTGGGTGGCAGCAGGTTTCCAGTGCATGCAAATCGCCTCTTTCCTAATACCCGTGCTACAAGGTTCACATTGGATTTCCCAAATACCAGAGTACTTTTGCTCTACACTGGTGGAAACTATCGTTCAGCTCTGCTGTTTCTTCTTTCTGTATTCAGTTCTGTGCCTTTAATCTGTTCCTGAAAGCCGGCAAATGAATACAGAAATCCAAAATGCCAAACCACTTCCAAACTTCTGATGCAAAGAGCAGAGGAACTTCCTGAAGAGAAGTTTCCAAACTTTTTACCTCCTCGACTACTTCTTGCAGAGGACCCCCTCAACCCCCACAGTTGCCATCTAGTAATTTTTGGCTTAGTGATTGAGACCAGCAATTGAGTGTCCAACAGTGATGATAAGTGAATTATTTTTCCTCTTAATTTTGTAATCAGTAAAAATGTCTCTATTCACCTCTGTGAAAGCAGAACTACATCTATCCTCCCTCCCTCCCTCCCTCCCCTCCTTCCTTCCTTCCTTCCTCTCTCTTTCTTTCTTTCTCTCTCTCCCTCTCTTTCTTTCTTTTCTTTCTTTCCTCTCTTCAACAATAAACAATACAGGCATTTATCAAGTGTGCATAACTCACTGCAAGTGTTGGTTCCTGAATATCAGTTCAAATTTTAGCATGCAGAAGTCAATGTTCTGCCTTGTTATAATGTACTGTTGAAAATGTTGTATTACATATGTTTTAACATAACACTTTTTTTTTTTTTTGCCACCTATGTGATCTTCCACAATCTGAGGGGACTGCAATGGATAGTTTATGAAGGCACTATCAAGATAGAAGAACCATTCCAAAAAATTTTGAGAGAAGCAATTTACAGACCTTTCAAGTACTAGAGGGAACAATTCAAACAGCACACTATGTTCTCCCTTTCATTTTTGACAGTTCAATAATCTTTCTCTTTATCCTGCATATGCTGTTCTACATCATGAATTTAAATGGAAATGACTGCATTCAGCAGAGGAAACAAATAAAACTCTAAGACATGTAGGCAATTTAAAAATTATCATTATTTTTAATTATTCTTCAGACTGTAGTAGTAGCAGCTTGAAATTGAGCATGGAGTGTGGCCTCCTCATGCTGTACAAACACAGCAGAACAATATTGCTCTCCCAAATGTTCTAATGTTCCTTGATGTAGAGCAGCTGGAGGGAAATATAAGCCTTCTGAAAAACGATGTACATGTATTTCTTTGTCTCTGCAGGAAAATAGTGAATTGTTGATTATATAACAACAGTATGCCTTTTCCTGTCCAATGTCATTCCCAGTCTAGAGAGTTTGGCTCAGTTAACTGCTGTCTGAGATATCCCTGACTCAGATGTGTTCCTGAGAGTAGTCATGTTCTAGGTGAACTATCCCATTTAACTAACCAGGTTGTGCTCTGCCCAGACTAACAAACTCAAGTCTGTTTTACTTCCTCTCTCATCTTAATTTCTGACTCTCCTTACTTTTGTATATCCATCTCTCTCTATGTATTTCTCTGTTGTCTTCTACCCTTTTTCCAGATAATGTCTTACTTTTTTCAATCAGTTTTTCTCTCAGAATCTACTCTTATTGGTTATGAAGGACTCCTCGCTTCCGAATTTCCAGGGAACAGCCCCTCTTCCAGTTTGCTTTTTTTCAGGGATATATTTGCCAGCTACATTCCTCCCTTCTTTTCAATTGTCCTTTGATCCATGTGACTCTCCTGTTTTATGACAAATTCCCTTAGTCCTCATTACAAAGGACATCTCTCTGCCCAACCCACAATCCTGGCTGCAAGTGTTAGCTATACCTTTGGTTTGCCTGGTAGTCACTTCTAATCAATTCATACTGTGGTGTTGCCTCACCAGAGACTCCCTTCCTTTGAGGTGCCCAGAACAGTCAAACCATTCTCTTCAGGCCTCTGAGAAGTTGATCCATCACTGGGAGCTGCCTGGTAACTGTGGTCTTTATTTGTCTTCACCAAGCAAATAAGTTCTTCCTTGGAGATATATATGACTGTTCAACCCAGCAATGAAAACAGTCATTTTACCAAGCATGGGCGTAGTCCTGCTGCACTGGGTGGTGCTTATGGAGATACCTGAGCAAAAAATGCTGAAGCTGCCTCAGCTTCCACCACTGGTTGTTGTCTCAGAAATCCCACTGGGTGAGAGCTCTATAAGAACTTCTACAGAGAATCACTCTAAAGCTGCAAAGCATTCTTCTCATATGCATAAGTGGTGTGGTAAAGAGCAAAGCAAAAACCTCAGCTGGTTTCTATATTGCTCAGCTTTAATTGTATTCCCACACAGAGGCTGGTAGCTAGGTGATGAAGTACTGCTTTGTGATTTTGTGGATTTTGCTAGTTTGGATTTTTTTCTTTTTAATTATCAGATCTGAAACCCATCAAAGTTAATGAAAACCCCCAAGCTTCAGTGAACTTTGGATTAGGACCATAGAGCATGAAGTGGATTCTTTCTGACATAAGAAAGATTACTATTCAGTGAGTGTTCTGTCCGTTTTCTGGTAATAGCTGTTTCTGCTTTAGAATTTTAGTTTGAAATGACACATAGCTTGATTTCCTGGGCATGACTTTTCAAATCCCCATACATGAGAAGGATCTTTGATTGAAAAACCACGTGCAAGAGAGTTCTCACTGCAGGAAAATAATATAAATATGAAGTTGAAATTACAATTTTTTAAAAAAGGAGGGGTTTAATGCCACCCAAAGGCAAGACTGTGCTTTAGTACCTGCAGATTCTTGTGTCCCACTCTGATGCTTGTGTAACACTGTAGAGGCCTTCCCTCACAAAGTGATCTACAGAACATAAAGCAGACTCTGTACCTCTTGATTCCTTCTGCACATAAAAACACACTCAAAACATGAACCTTACCTCTGTTTAGATGAGTTCATACTGCTGGAGTGGAATATGTAACATAAATTAAAGCTTGTTTAGATCTTTGAACAAATGCCTACAAAACAAGAGAAAACTAGTGCTTGTATTTCAGCGATAGCAGTATCATATGTGTTCACTGTCTGTAATTTGCAGAAAAGATTTCCTAGTATGGAACAAAGATTGTACAACTTCCAGGAGGCCAGCTTAGACTGTTGTTATTCATGATGTTTACAATTCAGACAAACTAAACCGAGCAAAGCTGTTCTAGGGTCTTTGGAGAAGTCCGTGGAGAGAAAGAAAATGAGAATGAAGAAAACACTCTAACCTGTGTTTTGCAATGTTTTTATTGATGTAGTAGTTCTTACACTGAAGAATTTAACACAAATTATTTTAACATCCTTACTAAACTGAGTAGCTAAAAGTTATGTAGGGAAAATAGCCTATTTTTCAAAATTTTCAGTATCTGCTACGCTTATTGAGAAGCAATTGGAACAATTACCCATCACCCACAGTTACATTTATTAAAAGATGTGAGAGTCTACCTTTCAGTGATGGTTGTGATGTTCAATGTTTTGTTCTGAAACACTTTATTCTACACAGGGTATTGGAGCTGGCTCACTAAGCTCTACCTGTGCACTGCAGGGGAAGCCTCGCTGTCTAACATGGATCTTTCAATTGTGCTGTGCAGCATGACTACTAAAATTTATATCTTAAACCTCTCCCCTCTCTTCCGTCTTTTCCCCAAATCATTGTAGTGAAGCTTTCTTTAGCTCTCTAACATTTAAGGCTTAAAAACACAGTGTGGGTTCTCATGGAACAAAAAGAATCCATAAAATAAAAAGGGATTTTTCTGTCTATAGCTACTGCTATCTCTGATAAAACAATGCAATCACACCAGGTTTTATTTGTTCCATGTACTATAACAGCTTGAGTTAGGAATGGCTGGGTTCCATTGGGTTGTTTTTTCTACTACCTGAAGCACAGCTTCACTGTGCAATTACCATAGAGGGAAGGGAAGACCAGGCTATTTGTGGATTATATGCAAAACACAAAGAGTCACAGACATTTCTGACATTGGAAAGAGTTGGTCCATTCCCACCAGAATTTTGTAATGCTCACTGAAACCTCTCTTTATCATTATGTTTCAAGAGTAACATGCAGCAGTTGTATGATGCAGCTGGAGTTTCACTCTGGCTAGAGAAAAGAGATGAAGCTGATGAAGGGTCTGGAGCACAAGTTCTGCGAGGAGCAGCTGAGGGAGCTGGGGTTTTCAGCCTCGAGAAAAGGAGGCTTAAGGTGGACCTTATCACTCCCTACAACTACCTGAAAGGAGTGTGTAGCCAGGTGGGGGGTGGCCTCTTGTCCCAGGCAACCAGCAACAAGACCAGAGGAAATGGCCTTCAGCTGTGCCAGGAGAGGTTTAAGCTGGACATCAGAAGGAATTTCTTCATGAACTGGATGGTAAACATTGGAAGGGGCTGCCCAGGAAATAGTGGAGTCACTATCCCTGGCAGTCTTCAAGAAAAGACTGGACATGGCACTTTGTGCTGTGGTCTAGTTGACGAGGTAGGGATCAGTCAAAGCTTGGGCTGGGTGATCTCAGAGGTCTTTTCCAGCCTAAATGATTCTGTGATTCTGTATTTCTGTGATTTTGTTACATGGAGAAAGAACGATTTGCCTGATACAGATTTGCTACAATGTTTACAATATGTTGTAAATACAACAATTAAGTTACAATATGCAACAATTTGTCCTAATATGTTACAACTTTCCATTGTTTATTAGTTTGTGTGACTTTTTTAGGTAAGGCTTTGCTGCAGCAGTGCTTGCCCTTCTGCATTCATGCACCGATTTAAAACCTTCTTGGGGTTTCACTGGATGTCCCCAAAGTTTCAGGAACAGGCATTTGCTGACTCAGGATGTGAGCATGAACAGAGCAGAGTAAGAGAGAGTTTCAAAAACTTTTATGTGGCAATATCCTTTTTTGTTTGCTGTATAAGTACATATTCTTGCCTTGTTAGTTT
The DNA here is from genome assembly GCA_013396755.1 of Sclerurus mexicanus. Taxonomy (NCBI): domain Eukaryota; kingdom Metazoa; phylum Chordata; class Aves; order Passeriformes; family Furnariidae; genus Sclerurus; species Sclerurus mexicanus. The sequence continues at coordinate 55,384 of VWZF01001773.1, read as the reverse complement.
TAGATTGTTAATGTACTTGTTGGGGATTTTTNAGAGGAAATGGCCTTCAGCTGTGCCAGGAGAGGTTTAAGCTGGACATCAGAAGGAATTTCTTCATGAACTGGATGGTAAACATTGGAAGGGGCTGCCCAGGAAATAGTGGAGTCACTATCCCTGGCAGTCTTCAAGAAAAGACTGGACATGGCACTTTGTGCTGTGGTCTAGTTGACGAGGTAGGGATCAGTCAAAGCTTGGGCTGGGTGATCTCAGAGGTCTTTTCCAGCCTAAATGATTCTGTGATTCTGTATTTCTGTGATTTTGTTACATGGAGAAAGAACGATTTGCCTGATACAGATTTGCTACAATGTTTACAATATGTTGTAAATACAACAATTAAGTTACAATATGCAACAATTTGTCCTAATATGTTACAACTTTCCATTGTTTATTAGTTTGTGTGACTTTTTTAGGTAAGGCTTTGCTGCAGCAGTGCTTGCCCTTCTGCATTCATGCACCGATTTAAAACCTTCTTGGGGTTTCACTGGATGTCCCCAAAGTTTCAGGAACAGGCATTTGCTGACTCAGGATGTGAGCATGAACAGAGCAGAGTAAGAGAGAGTTTCAAAAACTTTTATGTGGCAATATCCTTTTTTGTTTGCTGTATAAGTACATATTCTTGCCTTGTTAGTTTTAGATTGTTAATGTACTTGTTGGGGATTTTTTTCCTCTAGCATAGATGTTTCTGTTTTATTGTATGCATGGTGCACATGCACACACTGGACAAATACCAGCTTATAAGAATTACAGCTACTATGAGGAGCAAACACATACATGGAAACCCAAATATAGAGACTCTTCTCCCAAGGTCACACAGACAAAGTATTGCAGCTGGAAATAATATTCAAGAACTTGAATATTATTTAGCCTCTTTTGTTGCACCTTGTAAATCATGCATTGTTCCAAAGCAAATATAAATTGTACTTCTCTTGATTGCAGAAGTCCTTGTGCATTGCCAAAGTAGTATGAATAGAACTACATGTAAATGATTTTCAGATTTCACTGTTATAAATTCTATGCAATGCAGGTGCAAGACCCTAACTGTGGTTTCTCAAGGCATTGCAGGGAATACACTCAGAGGTTGTAGGCTTTTGAAAAAAAACAAACTTGAAGCTTGTCAGGAGTTGGAGATGTGGAACAAATTGCAGCAAATATACTGAGATTTGCAAAAGCACAACTGCTAGGACCTGCTTCAAATTGCTTCCTTGGGTTGCCTTCCTAGGTAGAGAAGGAGAATGAATAAATTTGATTGAGGACATCTCAAGACAGTCTGGATCCTCTTTCCCACCTGAAATGGCAATTGCTCAGAAAGCAGACAAAGGAAAATGTTGCAGGTTTAGCTAGGAAGTCCCTGTTTTCTTTGGGGCATTTCCCCCTACCTGATAAGCTGGTCTTGTTATTAGGGACATTCCGAAAATTTCGTTCTTTATGAGATAGTAAAGTAATATTGGCAGGGTGAGTGGCACAGGGATCATGCCCAACAGTAGGTCTGCAGACTTGGAGTACTGCTAAGAAGCCATTGTAAGCTAAAAAGAAAAACGTGAGAAAATTTTTGTGTTCTTCCAGTGTCCTGGAGTATTCTGGGGCAGGCAGAATTCAGTTGGCAGCAACAGCTTGAAAAATGGTTCTCAGGCCTGTAATTGCTTGTACATGTAGCCAGTACCAGAGTTTCAAAGTTCATATTCACACTATCAGGGAAGAGAAACAATCAGTGCAATTTTTCCCTGCTTTCAGCTCCTTAGGCAGCAAGATATACAGTCTGTACTGAGCCATGCTCCAGTGGGCTGTCACATTCTTGTTTGGAGTACATTATTTCAAACGCATTATTTTTAGAGCCTTCAAGTCTATAGAGGCCTATGGATGTTGGACTAGGGCCAGGGCTGACTGCACTTCTAAAAGTGGTGGCCACAAAGAGCTATTCAGGGTAGTGCAGTGGGTGACATGTAGATCTAATGCAGATCTGATCTATTTCGGGCCAGCTGTGCTTTTCTATGCTGCTGGGCTGCCAGCTCAAAAAAGGTGCTGGTGTGCAGTTTACTGTTGGACTAAAGCAGCCCATGGCTGTGCAGAGGAGCATTACTTTACATCATGAAGTAGCCTTAGTGGGCCATAAGCAGGCAAAAATAGCAGAAACCCTACACACAGTTGTTTTTCAACCATTGCAGAGGTTGCTCTTCCAAGATACAATAACAGGATCACATCACTGTGCCATGTGTCATATCCTTATCACTGCTGCTCCAAATAGTCTTCTGCTGTCTGTTTCCTATACAAATTCAATTATAGGATTAGCACTGCTAGCATTATACTTTCCATCACTGCTACTGTCTGTACCATTAGTCCCCACAAAGTAATTTAACCTTCTAGAGACATGATGTAACATAATACTAAACAATACCTCTTCTCAAGGAAAACTGCAGCCACAGGTGAAGAGGACAGGTGCAGATATGCATTAACTTCTGTCATCACAAGTAAGGTGGAAGAGGTAACAGACTATCTATAGTAAAGTCCACACCTTTCCAACTTCCACTAGGATGAATTGCTGTTCAGAAAACAACAAAGCATTCCAAACAGAACGTTACTGAATGCAGAGGCTTGGATGGGGTCTTGTCAAGTAGGATGTATATTTCTACAATAGCTCTGCTGGCTGACGCTATAGCTTCAAGGGAGGAGGTACATATGAGATCCTAAAGAGCATGAGGATCAAAAATAACTTGGAGACAGCCAATTTGCACCAATTTACACATATATGTAGACCTCCAAATTCTTGTTTTTGCATACTTTAAAAGTAAAGGATCCAAAATTGTATCTCATGGTTCTGATACAAAATGTCAGTCTTTTAGAGGCTTGAGTCACTTGAAAAGCAAAGTAGCATTGATATCCTTTGCGCAGAGGTGGCAATGACATTGTGAACTCTTCAAAATTCAGCATCTTCTTTCCTGTCAACTCTTAAGCCAGGAAGTTCTAGAAACAAAATAGCAGTACTTCTTGTGGTGGTGATGGCATAGGATTCAAGTTCTGGCTTTACGGCTGGGGGATTTTTGTTTGTTTTGGGTTTAATTTGTTGGGCTTTTTTTGTTTAGTTTAGTTTAGTTTTATTTTGTTTGGGGTTTTTTCCCAGCTGGTGGTGATAACCCTTGCAGATGTAACCCTTGGCACTTCACACAGAAACAAAGAGTAAAGGAAGTTCCCAAAAGGCCTTATGCCCTCTCCGTCAGGTACACACTGAGTTTTGGAAAGCTTTAATTTTATGCTGTTCTAATGTCTGGGCAGACTGTGACCATAGAAGTATGATGAAGGAGTATGATGTAGCTGTGTGAATTAGGGTCAGCAGAAATCTAATGAGCTATAAAATTTGTTTAGGAGTTTAGTATTTATTTATCTGTGAGAAAGGGCAGATTTTCATGTTTGCCTAGAACATCCTAGAGCCCACTGTTTCATGAATAGATAGTATTACCAGTGATTGAACAGCCTGAAAAACATTTTTCCACTGCACATCATTAATTTCTACAACATTTGTGCAGAAGCTATCAGGCAGTAGAGTTTAGTAAGCACTGGAGTCTTCTTGACTTTAGACTGAGGATAAAATTTGACAATGGAACAACCAGTTGTCTGAAGACTACTGTCAATCATATTGCTGAATTTTACAATCATCCTAATTTTGTCTCACCTCTTTGTCAGAAGGAACATGAAGGAGGTGTTCTGCTAACAGTAGCAAAGTGACCATGAAGGATGTAACTCATTGATGTTTTTTGATGTAGAAAATTTTGAGCAGTTGTTCACAATTCATGTAGTGTTTTTACAGATCAGCCTGTTGAGCTCACATGTTTGACAAATGCATGAGCGTTCATGGTTTCAAGAAAACCTGTATAACTGAGAAAATTCAACAGATACCCATACTATGTGTTGGCTACCATCTGATAGCTATCTCCACACACTGTATTTTTGTTTGCTAAATATTTCTGTCTCTTCAAGTAACAGTGATGCAAAATTAATTTATTGTTAATGTGCCTATTGTACAGTAATAATTCTTGCAGGTTTGCAGATGCAAAAGGCTGTGTCCCATCTGAATCTTCAGAATTTGCTGTGGTATCCCTATTTTTATGGTGCAAAAGCTGCAAACGCTGTTGATATGATGTATTTCAATGGTGATGAATTCTTATTCCTGCTGTTGTATTGGGAGTGTAAAAACACCATTTGCTCAGTTTCACTGGCATCCTGTACATACCATCTTTGAACTGCTGACAAAAGGAAATTTGACTCATGCAGCCAGTGAGTTAATACTGGCAGCAAACTCAGCCCAAGTGTGGAAAATTAGCTAGAAACCCCAGTGAAAATGCTTTGCTTTGTCTTGACGCTATATCACTGGTAAGGCTGTCACTCTCTATTAGCTCCCTGTTGTGACCCAAATCTGGTTCACACATAGATGCTTGGGCCTCTCGGGCACCAGTCCCAGAAAACACAGCATTACCTCCACATAAAATGCCACTGTATGAAACTTACAGTTTGAACATCTGTAAATTCAAGAGAAAATACTTTTACCTTTGCCTTACTACTACTGCATTTATAGGTAGACTGGCTTGCTGAATACTCCTCAGTTTCCCATGTGCATTTCCAAAGTACTTCTAGCAGTTTCCATATAACCTTCACAATCTTTTCCCTTTTTTGCCCTGTAACTGCATATGTCTTACCTGTATTGTGTACAAGGTAATGCAGAATTCCTGTGGAGAGATATAAATCAGCCTGTGCTTTATAGACAGCAGAGCCCTTGCGCCACTGGAACTAAAATATTGTGACTCTCAGGTAATTTCACAGACAGTCTATCGTATATTACCATATCCTGTTACCTAGCATGAGCCCTGGCACCAAGAACTGGTAAAATGATTCTTATGTGTTCTAGCTTCCTATAAGCTAAGTGAGACAAGTTAGCTAAAACTGTCCTTAGCTACCATGTCAGTTACCACTGCCCTTCCCTGCAGAACTGTAGTTTTGTGCCACTGATAGTTTTTCTAGAAAGGATGGATTGAGACCATTCTTTCCTGGGTAGATATTCAAGATCCAGAGAGAGCTTTTTGAACTCTTTAAGGCCTGCTCTGTGTATTTATATTATGTGCTGTCCCTAATAAATTAAGCTTCTCCATGTCCTCATTAGTTGAAAACAGCTTTATTGTTCTGACTTACTGAAGAACAGAAAAGACTGATTTGTACTGTAACTGTACAAAAGAGGTCAGGCTAGATCCTTTACTTCCTGCATTTCAGTCAAATAAGCCTAAGCTTTGCAAATATCAGTCTATGTTCTAGGAAAAACAGGTTCAGCCTGTGACCTGTAACTCTATATGTATGCACAAGGTTGTAGCAAATGCTTGTAAATCTGGCATCCCTCATTGCACATGTAACTGGTATCACAGAAAACTGTCCATCAATATAACGCTCACAAAAACTAATGTGTTCCATTCGTCTTACTGGGTCACACATATGGAAGCTAAAAAAGGTTGAAAATAAAGGTCTCAGTCTTTTATATATAATTTTGTAAGAGAAAATAATGAATTGTGGCTCCATAGACAGCTAAGGTGAACCACTGAGAGTGAATACAGCCACTGCCTGCCTAATTGCAGGTAATACTTCTCCCAAGAAAATGGCATCAATCAATATGGAGGAGTAACAGCAATCAATGAACCTTCTAAAGCAATCTTTAGAATCATCCTATGAAGGGAAAACCTATTTCCCAGAGAAGGATGAGGTAGTTGCCAAAATACCAAAAGCACAGAGGTAATATGAAGGAAAAAAAGCCAAGCAGAGAAGCTGACAGTTAATCTGGTCAGGATTATGGACAGGGATATCCAGCTCTCCAAGTCAACATGTCCTCTTCTAAGGTGGCATTTTACTGTTTCTACAGTAGATGTTCATTTCATCCGAGCAAGACCAGCCTAATTGTAATTCTTAGAGCGAGTCTGGATTTCCCATGAAGCTGTATGTTCTCATATCAGAGCACATAGGGCATTTTCTCTAAATGAGCCAATGCAATTAAGCAAGACAGATGACACTTTGAGGCAACTTCTGCTGAGCTGAAGAAGCCAGACTGATGTTGCCATTTACAGAAGTTATGCCCAGCTACAGCATCCAGAGTTACTCAGAGAGAGCATACAAAAGCCGGGAAAGGAGAAGAAAGTCTCTTACCATTGTCTGCGCTTCAGTAATGCAGGACTGCGATCAGATTTCATCTGACATTTCCTCTGAATATCATTGTAGAGGCAACTGAATTGTTCCCTACTTCCTATTCATTGCTTGTTTTGTTTGTAAATGCATTGTTTTGATTTAACATGATAAAATGATTACCTAAATAGAAGGTTTATATCTTTGCAAATACACGTTGGAATCCAGAACAAGGTCTCAGAAGGTGTTCTTTTAAAATGGAAGTAGAAAAAATCCCCCAATTCTAAATTAGCACATAATTGTTTTGATTTCCAACTAACAATAGAATTCCAGATCAAAACAAAGCACTCTACATAAATCCAGTTCCAAAAAGTAAGAGTATTAAAACTGGCATAATACTAAGCACGAGGCTTGACCTAAGCAGTGAATAGTGATGTCAATTTTTGCAGTATATATACACTAGAATTTTCTCACTTCATAAGTGAATGTCAAAGCTTATGTAGATTCATTAGTTTGTGAAAGGGTTAGTTTTTATTCAGTGTTTCAGTCTACATTCATTTTATTTGAAGATTTGTTGGATATATATCTTCCAGGCCAAATGATATCACTAGGGTGTACATCCTGCAAAATAAAGACCATAGTTTGACATCCAGTAGGTGTATAGGTCTTTCCATGAAAAATCAGACCCTGAATGTGCATATAGGTCACCATGCACTTACTAAAACTAATATATGCATGTGTGTTGTGCAGAAGAATATAAATAATTCATATTACTTTTTGTCTGTTATTGAGAAAGGTGCTCCTAATGCGCTCTTTCATAGCCTATAATATGCTCAGCACCTCTGAAGCATGTAACATGGATTTAAGGTGTCCACCTTTGAGAGCAATAGACAGGAGGCAGTGGAGATCATCCATCTTCCAGTGGTTGTCTTCAGCATCTCAGGCCTCTCTGGTTTCAGTGTTTAGCTCTTACTTAATAAAATTTAAAAATTAAATAAATAAATAGGTAAGACACTTTGTTGTGCTTTCATGATAATTCTTTTTGCTAATCTTATATGTCTTTTGGATGCTGTGAGACACTGGATCAGTTGCTATTAGTATGTTCATATGGGTGGGGGTCAACCCGCTTGTCTGTTTGGCAGGGGTGTGTGGGAGCTGTTGGTGCCTGCAGGGAGGGCCAGGCCTGCAGCCTCAGGGGAGCCGTGGCAGCCTCTACCCCTCCACAAGTGCATGGCAGAGGCTGTCAATCCAAAGGCCAGCTTGGTAGCCCTGGAGGCTGACTGGTGGTACCACCCCTCACTCTGGCCTGGAGTGCAATGCGTGGTCAGTAAGCTGGATGTCCCACCTAGGGGCGTAGCCATGGTGGCCAGACCACATAAATGCAGCAGCACATGGGCTCCATCTTGCATTTTCTCTTGGGACCGACTGTTGCCGTGGAAGTCTTGGACTTCCATAGGAGTCTTTGGTGGTAACTATTGAATTTTCTTATGCTAAGCTCTCCTTCCTTCTATAGTCTTTCTTAGTCTTTTTTGGGTAACTTAAAACCAGTGGATTGTACTTTACTGAGATGTGTACTGGGTGCTTTGTGTTGAGCAATTTTGTGGAGTGCTTCTGCCTTGGTTGTATGTTATCCTTGTAAAACTTTTGCCAAAATGTTTATTTCTTCATTAAATTAGAAGTCTCTTGGGAAACACATGTAGTCTGTTCTCTCTATGCAGTTTCAAGGTATTAAAAGAGCTAAAAGGCTTTGCAAAAGTTTGGTACAAACTTTGGAATCTTAAATGCAAATAATACTCTCAGTAAATCTTGAGGCTTTGGGACTGAGCTGTTACAGATGTCTGGACTACAAGCGTAAAAAACTTCATTTCATCCAGTCAGGTTGGATGTTCAAGAGAATATCCTTAAAGATAGGATCCTCAAACTCTACAATGCATGACATTGCATGGATAAGGCTTGCCAAGAGTAGACAGAGATGCCTGACAATTTAAGTTAATGGTATACGGTAAAAAAAGGAATGTGTTTATCACTGAACTTCATTATGCACTGTGGGAAGTTAGACTCCTGTTGCTTGGGTTCTTTAGAAGTAATAGCATAGTAAGTTGACCTTATTGTCACCAATGCATGGCTAATGACTTTCTTGAATAGTTTGAGTTTTTATGCCTCTGCTGTCTGATGCTCATCATCTGATAATTCTTTTGCTAGCAGTGTCCAGAGGGTAATCTTGTAACCATGAAACCTAGAAACAGACATATAGTGCAGATCAATGTCTGGCTTCCTGGCTGGTGCCAATGTGATTTTGGCTTTGATGACAATGGGTTGTACTTTAAAGGTTTTATCTTGTTAGAGAGGGATAAGGCCCACATGGTTAAAAGGGGCAAGACTGGCCAATTTGGTGAGACAGGCTTTAAACTGAAGGACTTGGAGGGGTGGGGTCCAAAGTGGCAATGTTCCTGCCATTTCTTCCTCCTGGGGAGTAGGCCATGCAAACCAGTGCAGTGACAGATGTTCCTTGGCTGCCTCTCAAGATATGAATCATAGGGTTAGTCATATCAAGGGTGTGAATGACTACGTGAATCCTCTTACATCCCTTGTTGGGAACCTGCATGCTTGATTATCTCTCTGAAGTGCCTGTACACAAATACACATAGCATGGGGGAATAAACAAGAACTAGAAATCTATGTCTAGTCATAGGGCCATGATCTCACTGCATTTACAGAGACATGGTGGGATAGCTCACATGAGGGATGTGGATGACTACATACTTCTTAGAAAGGACAGGCCAGTGAGGTGGTGGAGTTGCTCTTTATGTGAGAGGGTGACTAGAATGTATCAATCTCTACCCAGGGACAGACAAATTACTTGAGACTTTATGGGTAATAATTAAGGGACAAGCTAATTTGATTGACACCATTGTGCTTGTTTACTACAGGCCACCTGATCAGGAGGAGGAAGTTGATGAGGCTTTCTGTGGACAGCTGAAAGTAGCCATGAGATCACAGGCCCTTCAGGGGACTTCAACCACCCTGATATTTGTTGGAGACACAACATGAACAAGCACACACAGTCCAGGAAGTTCTTGCAGATCACTGCTGGTGGTAGCTTTTTGATGCAAGTGGTGGAAGAGCCAACGAGGGGAGGTGTGTTGCTTAGACCTTGTACTAAGAAACCAGGAGGGAGTGCTTGAAGATGTGAAGGCTGGGGGCAGCCTTAGCTGTAGTGACCATGAGATCGTGGAATTCAGGATCTTTTGTGGAGGAAAAAAACCAGTAAGTAGAACTAGAATCCTGTACCTCCTGAGAGCTAACTTTGATCTCTTCAAAGATCTACTTAGAGGAATCCCTTGGGCTGGGGCTCTAGAAGGAGGTCCAAGAGAGCTGGTTGATATTCAAATATCACTTCTTCCAAGCTCAAGACCAGTGTATCCTTATGAGAAAGAAATCAAGCAAAGGAGGCAGGAGACCTGCATGGACTAGCAGCGGGCTTCTAGAAGGAATTTCCTGGGATGTGGAAAAAGGGACAGGTCACGTGGGAGGACTATAAGAATGTTGTCAGAGTATGTAGGGATGCAAGAAGAAAGGCCAAGGCAAAGTTGGAATTGAATCTGGCAAGAGAAAGCAAGGGTAACTGGAAGGGCTTCTTAAAGCATATCAGCAGCAAAAGAAAGATTAGGGAAAACGTTGCTTTCCAGAAACTCAAGTGCCCGTGGCCAGGACTGGAGACTTGGGGCTCGGCTGGAGCGCTGATGAAGGGCTGNNCGCTTGCCGCCGGTGGCGCCCGCGGAGGGGCCGCGCCGGCCTGCCGGGGCTTACCTGGCACGGATAGCTCGTCATGTCACTGCATTTTCTGCTGTCTGCAGCCAGCCTCCCCGCTTCAGTTCTTTTGTGCGTAGAGAAGCGTGTCGCGCCAGAAGCAATCTGGCTGTTCGCAGCGGAGG
>VWZF01001773.1:213-45110 GCA_013396755.1 Sclerurus mexicanus | reverse complement strand
AACTAGAAGGGCTTCTTAAAGCATATCAGCAGCAAAAGAAAGATTAGGGAAAACGTTGCTTTCCAGAAACTCAAGTGCCCGTGGCCAGGACTGGAGACTTGGGGCTCGGCTGGAGCGCTGATGAAGGGCTGTGTCCGAGCCGCTCGGGCGGGCAGGACAGGGCAGAGCAGGGCAGGGCAGGCGGTGCTGCGGCAGCTCTGCGGGGAAGGAACGGGGCCGGGCTGGGCTCCGCCGGGCTGGGCTGAACGGGACTGTGCTGGGCTGCGTTGTGTCGTTCTGGGCTGGGCTGTGCCGTGCCGGGCTGTGCCGTGCTAGGGCTGGACGGGGCTGCCCCCGNAGCAATAGTATTGTTAGAAATCAGAGAGGACCGCAAGAATGCAGGTGTGCGATTATCTCCTCCCGACAGCCCTTCCCAGGAAGGGTCGGAGTAGGTGGTCTCCCGAGCTGTCTCCCGGCCGGGGCTGTGACCTGGGGCTGTTCACCCTCCTCCTCCTCCTCCTGAGGTAGCCCTGCCACAGCCTGCTCCCCGCTTTCCCTCCCCGCGGGCAGATCTTACCCCTGCTTGTGGGGACTGACGGCTTTCCACAAGTTCGTGCCTACAGAGGCCTTCCCGCTTTTGCCTGGGTAAGTGTTACCCTCACCTCCTCAGAAATTTTGGTCTGGCTGTTGGGTGCACAGTGAAGACTTGATTTGTCTCCTGCAGCCAGGATGTTTGCCTTGCTTTGCTTTATTGGATTCCCTTGTCGGCTTGAAGATGGGAGCAGTTGATCAGGTTTTTAGTTAATCTTGCTCTTGAGTTCATTAGTTTTGAATGGCCTTTCATCTTAGATTGTAACAACACTTTGCTCTTAAAGAAGTATTTGTAATGTTGATTTTTTTTTTTTCTGCTGGAGAGTGGTCTCTGTGAAGCTATACAGTGAAACTTTATGTGTGGCTTCGCAGTGGTGGGAAATGGCAGCAATTTAGTGGGTTTCTCATCACATATCTAAACTTACTGTACTCTGTTTCCTAGTCTTTGTTTAAGATAAGTGGGTGTCCTATTAATTATGATACTAAGATCCTAAGATAGTTCATGTTGTATGGGAAAAATACCAGCAATAAAATATTTTCCTGAAAAGAAATAAACAGTCTGACTAACTGTTGAGACTGTTCTGGTATATAAGTTTGTTTCCTTAATTTTGATTTCATACACAGTATTTTCAGGTAGTGATACTGTTTTGCACAAAGTACACATAGACAGCATGTCCAGAAACTTTGTGCAGATGTTCTAGAAGATTTTATCAAGTTATCTTTGATTACCTAACTTCTGTCATCAGAATAGAGACATATCTGAAACTTCTAGCATCTATTTTGCCACACACCTGTTGGGAATTCCCTTTAATCAGATAAAGGGCATCGAGGTTGTTTGGTTATTAGTTTCTTGTAAAGTAGTCATTTGAAAGAAGAAATACTTCTTGAGCTGAAAAATAATTAGTGGTCAAGTGGTAACAGTCACCCTCCCCTTGCAGACAGAGCTTTTTTAGTGTTTTCATAGTCTTCTGATCTGTTACTACTAGTTTAAAATCTATTAGAAAAGGAAGACATAAGAGCTGAATTGATTATCAAATGGTTATTCCTGAACAGGATGAGAGTGCAGTTGCTGAATGTGTTGTGGTGAAAATGCCCTTCCCTTCCCGTTGAAAGTGTGACTGATAATTTGGGTAAATAGTGACTCAGTGATGTTCTGTGGCATCTGTATTTAAATTTTTTTTTTTTTTTGGTGGTTTATGCTAAAGTGATCCAGTCGTCCAAAGTGTGGAAGTTTGAATAGTGGCTGTTGCCGAGTGTTTCAGAGTGGGTTATGTTTTGGGTTTTTTTCTGCAGTTTGTAAATTCTCTGTGAGAGTTTGTGGTCAGCAGGCTTGAGTTCAGTGTACAAACTTTAAATCTCTATTGGAAAAACAGTGTTGCTGCAGAGGATGGTAAAAAATCTCTAAGCTCTGTTTTGTGACAGTGTACAGTTCCTGACCTATGTGTTCAATCTGCAATCTTGAAAGCATAAAGGTTGCTGCTGGCTGTAACTGGTTCTCACATGTGGCTGTGAATAGTGGTACTTGGAAGTAAGATCCCATTGTGAGTGAGAACCAGCAACTGGATTTCTCTTTTGAGGATAATCACTAATGTGTATTAACCATTTGTAAAACTAAAATTGAAAGGTTTTGACTCATTTTTGTCACTACTCCTTTTCAACCCAACTGCAAACCATCATCTCTCATTTGGAAGACTAGGCACACAGATGTTTGCTCTCCACTTCACTTTTTAAAGAATTTTTTATTTTTATGGTTTTATTTACTTTTTTTTTCCTTAAAAAACAGTTTCTAGTAGCTTTTAGTCTGATTTAGCCATGTCTAGATATAATTAACTTGTTAGTGGAAGAGGTTTTGATTAGCTTGCTGGTTAATCCAATATGTTTTTATTCAAGCTGTCAGACATAGGTATTTCATGACAATATCTGAATAAAAAGGCAGTTTCTTCCAGAATCTCACTGGGAAATTGGAGAGGAATCTGCAAAAGATGGGGATAGCACCATTGTCTGTCTGCAGGGGGCCTCTAATGGGATGAGGTTTCCCCATTCTGGGCTGGTCTGGGTAGGATGGGGTCATGTGTCCTCTGTGCTGTGGATTAGCTCTCAGGTCCTTGTTGTTTGGTTTGGGTTTTTTTTTTCCTGTGGGTTGAAACCAAGAAATTAAAACAGTATTATCAGATGAAATAAGTTGAAACTGCCCAATTTTAGGAAGCAAAGTGCAAATTATTCCTCAAACAGTAAGACTAAGTTAATTTTCTCACTAAGTTAGGTAACAAGGAGTATATCCTCTATCTATAGACCAGTGTTGTCTAATTAGCTTTTTGGATGTAATATATGCTAAAAGGATGGCTGGTTTGTTCTGTTTATTGCAGATTTTCATTATATTGTTAGGCATATCAAGACACTCCCCTAAAGGCCATGTGAAGGTTTATGTACAAGCTCATAGTGTGTGGTAGCCTTTCTGTGTCTTTCAGGTGGAAATACCCAGGCAGTATACCTTCCTTGCTGGGTATATGCCCAACAGCTAAGAGCTATTGCATTATTGCTAAGAAAATTTCATTGTGTGTATAAAATAGCTGTAGTGGAGGATGTAATATAACGTGTCCTTTTTAATTTACAGGTTTCCACACTCCTGTGGTTCTTTTGGATTTGTTTTTTTTCTTGAAATGGTAGGACTAGGAAACAGCTGCCGAGGGATGAAGTCTCCACCACTCCTCCTGGCTGCACTTGTGGCATGCATCATTATTTTGGGTTTCAATTACTGGATTGCAAGTTCTCGCAGCATTGATCTGCAGGTAACTTTGCTTTTGCTCTGCATGTCATTTTGTACTTTTGTGGTTAATAAACATAATTCACAAGAAGGATGCTTCCCTTGCATATGGCAAGCCAGGAACTTCAGCTTGTTTTAGGAACACTCACAAACACTGCAGTTGTGAGCAGTGGGAGATGGGGGTAGTGGCATGAATGCCTATTTGTAGGTGAGAGGGACCCAAAACTTGAAGACCTGTGTGTATGTTACTTCTGCTCACACAAAGCATTCAGCTGTCTTGTGCTGTTTCAGTTTAAAGATGTGGCAAATGCTATCCTCTGATTTTTCTTCTTAACTGTGCGTTGAAACTGGCACTCCATTTTTACTGCAAACGGGCGTTCACAATTTGCTCACCTGTCATGGTTTCACCCAGCTGGTAACCAAGCCCCTCACTCACTGAGCCACTCGCTCAGTCCTCCCCTAGCAGGATCAGGGTGAGAATGGGTAGGGTGTAAGCCAGAGAACTTGTGGGTTGAGGTAAAGACAGTTTAATAGGGAAAGCAAAAGCCGTGCATGCAAGCAAAGAAAAAAACAAGGAATATGTTCACTGATTCGCATGGACAGGCAGGTGTTCAGCCATCTCCAGGAAAGCAGGGGCACATCACATGTAAGAGTCACTTGGGAAGACTAACACAATCAGTCCCAATATCCCCACCCTTCCTCCTTCTTCCCCCCAGCTTTATATACTGAGCATGATGCCAATGGTCTGGAATATCACTTTAGTAATTTGGGGTCACCTGTCCTGGCTGTGTCTCCTCCCAGCCTCTCATGCACTCCCAACTTCCTTGCCAGCATACCAGTATGAAAAGCAGAAAAGACCTTGGCTTTGTGTAATCCCTGCTTGTCAATAACAAAAACATCAACTTTGTGTTCAGTGCAAATCCAAAACGTAGTCCCATCCTAGTTACTGTAAAGAAAATTAACTCTATCCCAGCCAAACCCAGCACAGTCATATCCCTGGATCTCTTTCCTTACATGACCAGTAAAATTGTATGTATACTTCCCCACCAAGTACAAGGAAACCTAGGTTTATCATAGTCTAAAAATCTGTAGTTCCGTTTCTTAGTAACCTTTCTGAACGGACACACAGCTTGTGGATTGATTACCTTGTCTGCTATTTTTCTAATGGTAACTATAGTTTTTGTGGCTGTTGAGCTTGGCTTTTAATTCTTTCTAGAGTATTTATTCTGATGTAGGGTATGTGAATCAAGTTTCTGGTTTGTGACAATCTGTGCAGGATGGGGTTTTTTTTGTTTTTCTTAATTTTTAACAAGCAAACCTAAAAGCTAACCACCTGGAGATCATGGCAGATGAGAGCTCCTTCGATATTTTTCCAGTTAATTTGTATGCTCTTTGTAACTGAGCTGAATTTTAGTACTCAGTTGACAGCTGAAGGACTTGAACTCCTGCTTCACCTCGGAGTGGGCACTATTCAAACTGGACGCTTGTCTCTGGCCATGTGGTTAAGGGTATGTCTTGGCTTTCCATTGTTACGGCTTCTGAGACTCTGGTCATCCCTTGCTTTGTCTTTAGTCAGTGGCCTCAGGTTGGTGGCTACCAGCAGCTGGTAACTGTGTTGGCACTGCTGAAGCTTTGCCATGAGGAAGCTGATAATGAAAAAACTATGCCACCGTCGCAGTTTAATCTTGGTCTCAATAACCTAGAGGCATAAGGTCCTCTTTCATGTTACTGATGTACTGTAGTATCCTGGACATTTCTCACAAAGTTACCATGAAAATCATTTCACTTCTGCATAGTCATGCAGTCTGAATGAAATAAAAGCATAGCTAAAGGCACGGATGAAGCTTCTAAAGCAATCTGCCAACCCTTTTGTTTGTTGGGAAGACTTTGCAGATATTATGACTGAAATGGAATAAGTGCTTTTCTTTGCTTTTCCAGCTTTTTTCTTTTCTTTTTCTCTATCTCCTCTCCTTTCTCTTGCTTTCTGCATCAGAGAAGCAGAGTAGATGGGCCACAATATGGAGGATACTCTGGTTTAAAAAGATTTGGTCCATTTTCTTGGAGTCTTGGAACATGCACGGTTTCTATTATACCTAATTTGTCATCCATCTGGAATTGCCAGACCTTTTTATCTGGGTAGATTCTGGTGGTACCCTCACACTCCTGCATGTCTGTGTAATCCTGGTTGCTGAAGAGCAATTGTAACCCAAAATGTTTAGAAACAATGTCCTGCAAAACTAAATTGGTAGTTAAAAAATTAGGAGGGAAAAAAAGAAGCTGTTATAACATCAGGCTTGATTCCTCAGTTTATGTCTCTGTGTTTGTATGTGCAGTATGTGATAGTGTTGAATGATTTCTGTTTGTTGCTGCTCTTTGAACAGTCAAGAAGAACCATGATTTTCTGTTTATAAATTGTTTTTCTCATATATGTCTTTTGTGCAGTAGTCATATATCAGTTGTTCATGTAAAATTTGGGCAGTGTTGTCCTCCCCCATCTTTCCTAGGTCTTCTAGGAAAACAGATTGATTTGAGAAATGATTTTTCACTCTGAGTTGGTTTAGGATCAACACTTGGAAGTGTAGAGATGTCAGAATTGTAGGGGTTAAATTAAAAAAATTGTTTGACTTTGTACTTCAGACGGATTGTAGACTGTAGATTTTTTTATGTTTTGGGGGTTTTTCTTAAGCTCAAGTACTGAGGCAACTTTCCATTTTTATTTTTAACTGAAATTTTGACAGTCTGTATGAAATATGCTGTACTGTTAATTTGTGTAAAATTGAGAGATATGTGTCTGTGTGTGTGGTAAGTATCCCTGGCTGCCACAGTACTTTGATAACATTGGCCTTGTTAGAGCTGTGAAATTTGCTATTCCTTGAATATATTGGGGAAGAGGCAGGCAAGGGAGAAGCATTTCTTATTTGTTTTGGCTACGCTGCTTTTCCTCAGGGTCGAGTCATGGACCTGGAAGGCAGAGTTCGGAAGGCAGCAGTGGAGAGGAGTGCTGTGGAGCTCAAAAAGAATGAATTCCAAGGGGAGCTAGAGAAGCAGCGACAGCAGATTGAGAAAATCCAGTCCTTGCACAGCTTTCAGATGGAAAATGCCAACAGAATACATCAAGAAGAAAAGGTAGGGCTTTTTCTAGCCACAGTTTTCTGTGAGACTGGTTTACCAAGATGCTCCCTGCAACAGAAAATGTTTCTCATATGTTGCAGTTGATGGGCATACAGTTGGTGTTGATGTGGCAAAACATTTATATGTCACTGTATGATATTTGGAAAATGGACATTGAATGCATGTTATAGCATTCGTTGTATAGTATATGAAATACTAGAAGCTGCAAGTAACAGCACTTCTGACTAAAACCCCTACCCGCTCTGTAAATCATTGTTACCAATCTTGGATTGGCCTCTGGTTCTCTTTCCTGTGTTTTAAAAACTAAAGAAAAGAGGAAGATCCACCAAGAGATATAGTTGTATTCTCAAATATATTTTTAAGCATAAGTGGTTAATGTTTATTTCTAAATGCTTCTAAATTTTGTAGCACCATGACTTTCTGCCCCCAAAACTCAATAGTGCTGGGAAGGCAGGAGGTTAGACTTTCATTGCAGTGCTCCTGACGGTGCAGTGTTGCCAGAGGGATGGAAATCCTTTGTGAAGAATGTGAACATAGCTTCTTAAATAGCAGTGTGTACGATTACTGCTGTGTAGTCTCTTGCAAACTGTTTTGTTGTGTATTTCCTTGTGTTGCCGATACCACTTTGAATGTAGTTATTAGTTATTAACACTATTCTCTCTGCTAGCAGAAATATTTAGTTGAGAGTATTCAATTGCTTTTCCTGTAGAGTCTCTTGATTGAAGTTTATAGATCAGCCTTCCAGGACTATTACTTTCAGCAGGCTGAACAGACACAACACAGGATTGTAGTAGGTGCTCTCCAGGGAAGGGATTCACCATGAGGGGATGATTTGCTGCTCAGAATTTGTGGTGCCTGAGCTACATACCAGCCAGAATAATCTTTGAAGGTCTTAGAGGAAGAAAAATTGAGTAAAAGTGGAAGGTAGAATATGCATATCAGTGGTGTATATCTTTATTTTGAAATAATTTTTACCCAAAATCTTCAAAGAAATAGTAAACCATTCCTTTTTACCTCTTTCAAGACAAACATGTTTCTTGGATAATTCCTCTCTTCT
Source organism: Sclerurus mexicanus (assembly GCA_013396755.1). Classification (NCBI taxonomy): domain Eukaryota; kingdom Metazoa; phylum Chordata; class Aves; order Passeriformes; family Furnariidae; genus Sclerurus; species Sclerurus mexicanus. The sequence goes on along the minus strand of VWZF01001773.1, from coordinate 37,587 downwards.
CTTCAGGTTCAGTCTTTGCATATACTTTAAAATAGATGAGGTATGGTTCATCTATTTATTTTTTAATTCATGTATTTATTAAAAAAAAAATCCCAGGATAGCCAGACAGCATTCAAGTGAGTAATCGATCTTGTTGTCACTTCTGCCTCCTAATACTGGGTGTTGCTACTGAGTGTTGTGGCTTTTTTTCTGTTCTATTTCTGTCCTGCAAGAAGTGAAAACACGTGCATGAGTAGGGGGACAAAAAAACCCAACAAAAACTAAAGATTCAAAGGTAAGAAAAGGGCAAATGTAAGAGAGCGTTACGAGTCATTTTCGTAAGTGGATATAACTGAAGTTATTAAAAGACACTGGAAGTGCTGGCCACAGAGTTTACAGCACAGGCTAACCAGATGGGTGAATGTTGAGAGATGGTGACAGGTGGTCATGCAGGAATTTTAAGGAAGTTTACTGAGTGAAACGTCGTTTCTACTGAGCATGGTGTGCCACCTTTTTGCTTCAGATTTTTGTGGCACCAGACAAATTGTAGGTGGCACCACCCAGTCCACCTTTCTTGTAGTGTTTTTGAGTCTAGAGGAACTGTTGATTAAATCTGGCATCTGTGCCAGGAAGAGTGGTGAAAAGTATTTTACAAAACTAGAACTGCTGCTGGACAGTGGGGCGTGTGTGTTAGTCTGGGGAAGAGTCAAAGCAACTTCTGGAAAAGAAAGTCTTTCTTCTGGAGTCTCTTTGGAGTTTTGTTCCAAATGAGTCAGTGTTGAGGATGAGGGAGACAAATGAACACATTCACACCTGAAATTTCAAAAGTCTCTATGTGAATGGCACGTAGAGATACTGAACAACCGTGTGGTAAGACAGTGTTATCTCAGGGGTGAACGATAAGGCAAAAGTTACAAAGCAACTTAGAATTGCACTGGCTTAGTTTTTGTACTGTGGAGAGGTCACCAGTGGAGTTTTGGAATACTGGGAAAGGCACACAAAGCAGAACAAGGAGGATAATCAAAGCTGTGTAGTTTTTCTACAGAAATCCACAGTGTAGGTTACAGGCTGGACAAGAGTTGCAGAGGAGAGCCATTGTAGTCATTTTCAGGATCCCAAATGGTGTAGAAAATGTTTGTGTCTGGGAGAGACAACACAGGGTTATTCTCCATCTACTGGATGGGCTTCAAATGCCATCATCAAGTTGTAGTTCAGACTGGGCAGAAGGTAGTGCTCTTAATGCAGTAGATGGTGAAGCTGCAGGACTGTGACATTCATAATGTGCAATTGCAGTGGGTCTGTGCCAGTTAAAAAGCAATGGATAACCTTGGACAAGCAGCTGCTCCAGCATCTGGTGCCAGGGTGTTTGCTCTGTCTCCGAAGATTCCTCCAGAAGTAGCTGCTGCTTAGAAAATGCTGTGCTTTATGGCAGCCATGGAATTCATTTGGCATTCCAGTGTTAGAGATGGGATGCTAGGAAAAGGTGGATTTCGGGGCCAATCCAGTAAGACTGTTTCTAAGTGTTTTTTTGTTTGTGTGTATCTCTGTCTATGTTGTATATTCATGTCTTATATACAGGCACATATCCTTGTTTTTCAGCTCCATGGATTCCAGTGGAATCTGGAGCTCCTGGGAGGCAAGTAATGAATTCACTCTTTCTGATTATGGGAAGCTTGCTCCTTGAACTGAACTATATTTACTCCATGAGGATTAGCAGCAAGTATTTACCCATTCAGGAAGAATGAATGCAAATCCATATCCTGTCTCTCAACTCATTTACAAGTAATACAAACTGTGTAACTAACTAGAGAGATGTTTGAGTCATAAAGTATATTTTGCTTAGTTCTTGTTCTGCTTAAAGAAAAATGAAAAGTCTTTCAGGAGATGTGTAGGAATGAATGGTTGGTCTTAATGTTTTCAGGGAGAAATTGTGCCTTTTCTGGTTATAGAAGAAAATTTATATGCAAGCAAACTTTCACAGTCTGGACTTCTCAGCAAAAGCAACTGTCAAGTAATGTGAGACCCACCATAATTGCACTTCATCTCTGCTTATTGTGTCTTATTACTCTGCTGATAAAATACACAATAATTATGGCATTGATTTAGTTTCATACCAAACTGATACACCAGTAAGGTATTTGCTCTGTTAAAGTCATTGTTGGTGGCAGGGGTGTAATCACTTTGAGTTAAATCTGCCCTCTTTTCTAGTAGAAGTGTCTCTGGGGTACTTAAAGGATGAGGGCATAGAAAGTAGGAGGTAGTCTGAGCCTAAAATATCCTGTGGGCTCAACTTTCACTGTGACAATGTAATTCAGGAAAACTGTGGTTGTAATTATTCTCTTAGGTCTGAATATGTATAAAACATCATCACCAGTCTGCTTTTAAAAAACCTGCTTGAATTTTTAAGGGTAGTATGGATTTAGGAAATAGCTTCTGGAAATCCATACAGAAATAGAATGAAGAGATCAAGAAATCTTACATGAACACTTGATAAAAACAGATAAGGAATCAGGAGTGCAAAAGGGCTGGTTCTAATCTGTAAGCAATTTTCTAAAGAACAATATTCTCTATGGTTGTTATTCAGGACTCATAACTTCTGGGTTGTACACAGCCACAACTGTCTCTTTGAAGAGCTTATCTAGACAACAATATGTGTAATATCTCTTACCTTTAACTGAAAGAACATGCTTTTCCAGTTGGTAATTTTCTTTGGATTTACATAATTCTTCCCCAACTCACAGCTTGTTTTACTGAGGAGAGGGGCCAAGGTTTGTATGTTGCATGTGAAGCACGTCACTGTTTTGTTGCTCAGTGCTTTTTAACACAGGCCACAGCTGCTCTCTGATTCCCTCCATCTGAGAAAATTTGAATTCCCAGCACAGTCTTCTGAGACAAAATACCTTTTGGTATGCGAGAAGTAGACTCCACTCAAAAGAAATTACAGTAGTCAGCCCAGAGTGAGAAGAAAGCTTTCTGTGAGAAGGAAAAGGTGCCTATGTGTTTTGTTTTTTGGTTTCTTTTTCAAACCAAACAACATTGCGTATTCTAATTTTGGAAGGGCTTTGAAGAAAGGAAGCACTGCCTCATGTTCTGTACTTGCATGATCTTATTAAATTAGCAAAAGAAATCAGTCTGCTTACTCATAATTGGTACAGCAGAAGTCTAGAAGACCATCTCTGCTCAAAATATAACTTCATATGGTGGGGAGAAGAAAAAGAAAGGTCTGAGACTTGCTGCACTGTAGGCACCCTTAGAGTGGGAATTTACAGTATGTGTAGTTTAAGAGTTAGCTCCTGGAATGTTTCTACCTCTTCATAGAAAAATGAATGGACAAAAAGAAATGCAGAAGGTACCTTAGCTGTATCTGTATGAGTTTTATATTAAGATGCTCATATCATAGGATTCTGTTTTGCTTACACTGCCTGCTATTTGGGTTTTAGTTAAATGTAACAGTATCATGACATTCGTGTAGCTGCACAGGGCTTATTTTCTTCAATCCGCTTACTACAAAAGTAATTTCATATTCATGTGTGTTAATTTCCCCTCTCTTCTACTGAGAGTGTAAGAAATTGTTAACTTTCCAGTTTTGGTGGTTTCACAGTTTTGAAGGCTGAACTGTGCCATGTAATAGTGCACGTCTTTGGTGGCAAAAAAAGTCTAGATTGCTTTTAGCATAGAAGGTGAAACAAAGTTGAGTCTCTGACTTTTGCCAGGATCACTCTTTAGGAATTGAGCTAATTTTTTGGTTTGTTTTTTTTTGTTAGTTGGGTGGGTTGTTAATTTGTTTGTTTATTTTTTTGTTTGTTTGGAATTTTTTTTTTTTGTATGGTGGGGGTTTTTTATGTTTATTGAGGATAAGAAGAAGCCTGCAGTTTTTGAATGGAATTCAATTCAGTGAAAAGTAGATGTACATGAGCAAAGTCTCCTCCGTTTTGGGCTTGAAATTTGTTTTAAGGCTTGCTTCAATTGATGTGCATCCACTGAAGTATATGCGAATGTGCAGCACACAGACTAACCTAAAAGATAAATACTTCCTGGGAGTCTTATTTATGAACTTTTTTCACATGTGCTATCATGTAGTTAGCCATTAATCTCATGGCCTAGAATGAAAGAGCCTTGTTGTGACTAGTTGTCATGGTTTAACCCCAGCTAGCAACTAAATACCATGCAGCCGCTTATTCAGTCCCCACACATCCCACTAGATTTTTGAGGAAAACTCATGGGTTGAGGTAAGAACAATTTAGTAACTGAATCAAAATGAAATAGCAATTGTAATGAAAAGGAGAGAGAGGAATAGAACTCACAAGAAACAAGAGATGTGCAATACAGTTGCTCAGCACTAGCTGACCATTGCCTAGCCTATCCCCCAGCAGTAATCAGTGGCTCCCAGCCAACCCCCTTAGTTTATATACTGGGCATGACATTCTATGTTTTGGAAAATCCCTTTGGCCACTTTGAGTCAGCTGTCCTGGCTGTGCTCCCTCATGGTTTCTTGTGCACCTCCTGGCTGGCAGAGCATGGGAAATGGGCAAGTCCTTGACTTGGGGTAAGCACTACTTGGTAACAACTGAAACATCAGTGTGCTATCAACATTATTCTCCTGCTAATGCCAGCATGGTGGTGGGGAGCAGTGAGAGCATGCAAGACAGAACTGCTCTTTTTCTTTGCAGTACGGACTTAAATCAGTTTGAGTTAATCATGCCCTGCTTCTCCCTGATGAATTATAAATGCCTGTTTCTGCATGTATAAATATTAGCCTCCCATCTTTTATTCCCAGCTGGTTTTGTTCTTAGCAGCTGAATTACTGATCCTTTGGCTTATCTTTGTCTCCTTTGTGTTATATTTGTAAATGCAAAGCCCTTTTTTTTCTTAGGTGTTAGTTTTAAAATTGGTGTTTACTCTTACTAAGTTCTTTACTGTTTTAATTCTTTTTCCTATTGCAATATCTCATTATGCTTCTATATACAGCACTTACAGTCAGTGTTAGAAAGCACATATGTCAGTTCAGTGTGCTTGGGTTAGTTTGATTTATGATTGTAGTAAATGCTGTAGGAATAATTGTAGTAATTCCTCCAACGAGTATGTTTATGTTGAATACTGTGTAAGGCATTAATTGGATCAAATGCATGTGCATAGTTCAAAGTATGTGCTCAAAACGTTGAATTTGAAATAGTTTATCTCAAAGCTCCCTCACATTTATTTCTGCACTGTGTTTTGCGTTTTTTTAAACGGTAACTTCATTGTGTTTCTTAAGTGGAATATGACGAATGTTGACATGTTCTGTGGTGAATAATAATAACAGAATCTCTGGCAGTTGTCATTAAAAAGTTTGCTGTACAGCTGGAGCAGGATTTTTCCCTCACTGCTGGTAGAAGTGGTTCTTTTGATTTTGGGTTTCTGAAGACCTGCTGCCCACAGCATTGTCTTCAATCAGGAGACTGATTTTTAACTCTGTGACAGTAACAGGGACTTCTGTGCAAGACATGTTTGCAAATATAACAAGCTAATTCTATGTTACAGAGTTACGCTATCACAGAACATGAGATTTTGCTATGGTGATACAGTGATTTTCCAAAAGCTGGATTTTTACTCCTGGGGATCATAGCTATTGCTTTGTGGGCTAACTGAAGTTTGAAATGTGAATTTCTTTCTAGAACTGAGTATTGACATGTGTCTGATCAGTGCTTCCCACCAGTTTTCTTTCTTGACCTGCATAAAAATCCAAAAGAAAATAATGTTTGCTTGATTCACAGCCATGAAGTGAAGATTAGTTAACACTTGAACAACAGTCAGATTGGAAGCTGGCAGTTGCAGTACTGTCCTGTAAATTATTAAACAGTATTTCCTGCTCAAGTTAAACAGCTATCTAGATTTTTGTTATTGTGTTTTTCTCTTGGACCCTTGCCCACACGTTCAGGGAGGTAGGTGTGGCATTGGCAAAAGAAAGCTTTATGTGCAATCCAGAAAGACCAAGGCACACTTTTTTCCATATTGTGATTCAAAGAGCAAATACATGACAAATAATTCTATTCACTTCAGCTAATCACAGTTGCTATTATCTGAATGTACAAAATACTTAATACCTTTTTACAAAGCCCACTCCCCCCCCCAGTGAAAACCCAACCAACCCAAAAAACCCACAAAACACAACAAATCAAAAAAAACCAAACTACAGGAAACTGTAGGAACATAAAATTGATGTATTGTACTGATTTTTCTAGTCACTGACAGTTCTGTTAATGGGCAATGCTGTATACCCTGAAGATGATAATCATGGAACTACTTTGCTACATTTTTCATGCGTTAGCAAAACTTGAAATTTCCATTGAAACATTAACTTCCTTTCCCCAGTAAACCAGTGAAAACAAATTCATTTTTTATTTACTGTTCCTATGGGAAATGAGAGGGAGATATATTCAACAATGCTATGTTGTTAGTAGTATTACTTGATTTTCTTTTTCCTTTTTAACAAAGGAGCAAGACCTTTGGTCTTGAGGTTTCACAGTGTTGTTCACAGACCAGCTGTACATGCAGGATGGTGTAGAAATGCTTCAGCAACAGGTGAATGACTGCCTCTTTGAAGTTGAACTCTTTACCAAAGACAACTCTACCCCTCTTGCTGGGTGCTAGTTCACTGAGGTTGATTGAACACTGCACTTTACCTAATCAACTTTTATTACTGTAGTCTGTGTGAAAAAAGGCACTGATGATGTTGTCAGTGTTTCAGTGTGACTTGAGCAGACAGAATGGATGCTGTTATTTCTTTGCATTTAAGCCGCATGAACATATGTACACATCAGCATTGGAGCAGAAACTTTGGGAAACTGGGGACTTGGTGTATACTGATGTGAAACCCTTGAAAAACAGTGAGGTTTCCCAGGAGGAGAATAATGAGGAAATTGGCAGTGAAGCTTAAGAAATACTCTTCTAAGACTGGACTGGATCATTTCTGAAGAGTAGGTAGATCTCAGTTTTTTTGAAGTCTTAGGAACTCTTTTGTACCAGACTTGCTAAATCTTAAATATGAATTTGACTTATCCTGATATCTTGTTCATAATTAATTTAATTTAGCCTTGACTTGGTTCTGTCAATTTTCAGGTGTTTCGGGGAATGCATGTATATGAAATGGTAGGTGGAGACTGATAAAAGAATGGACAAAACATGTTCCTATGTTGACTACTTCTTCAGAATGAGAGAGAGAGAGCAAAGTGAGGGAATGAAACAAGACCATGAAAACAATGGAGAGAAAAGTTAGAAAAGGGATGCAATGCAAGGCCTTGACATGGCTTTTGTAAAGTTCCTTTATGCTCAGTGATTAATGCTTTTGTAGCTCATCTTTGCATGCCTGAATGCAGAGGTATTGATTCCTGAGTGAGAGGGTAATTGATAGTGGGCTGTGCTTTGCTGTAGTCTGCCTTCAAGAGGTAAATACAGTAAATCTGTCTGTGACTGCAAATGTGAAATTAAACTAGAATAAAGCAGCAAGCAATTTTAGTATCTTTAGTTTCCTTTAAAGTTTTCCTCTTTTTGTTTGTGCAGTGATATGTTCCCCCTGTCCCCCTTTAGTGGGAAATCTGGGTTAAAATAAATGTTAAAATTAATTCCATAGTAGATCTCTAAAGCAACTAAAAGGATTTGGTGTTTTCTTTTAACTGTAATTCAGCACTTCACAAAATACAGATCTTGTTACAAGTGCTTTGGTAGGTGTTTATAATGTTAATGGTAATGCAGGTCCTTTGCAATTAAAACATTTTCTTGTTTTACTTCTTTCAGGCAATGCTGCTGAGTAATATCTCAGTAAATGATCGATTGATTCAGAGTCTACGAGGTATGTTTTAATACCCCCCTGCATCTCTTTCATATTGTTTTTAGGCCCTCTGTTTTTAAGACTTATATGTTTCTGGGGTTGTCTGAGAATGCTGCCTTTCTTCAAGTCATGAGGGTGGTGCAGGAGCTGCAATGATTTAGATACTTCATTTGCATAGTTCCAGTTAAGTCAAGTGTGAGGCTAAACTGCCTCAACAGTAGAAGGATTTGTCCATGTAGTTCTTGATGTAGTACTTCTGACTCTTACAATATAAAATAATACAGAATAAAACTAGGTTAATATGTTTATTTTCTATTCTACCTTTTGCAACATATTCTTACATTCCTCCCTGGAGTGTTGGATTGTGCATTTTAGGACTGGCGGAATTCCCCAACTCCTATATTAAATAAGAAAACTCAGTCTAAGTAATTTCTATTTGTGTTGGTGCTTCAAAATTGTTGTTGGTAATGTGTTCCTCAGAAGGTCTGTGGAATAAATCTTAAGCCCTATAAACAAATATGTTGTGGTGCCTTCTTCTGGTATGCTCATACAGAGGTTTCTATCAAGAAGAAAACTCTAAATCATAGGTACCTCTGTTGTCCCTGTTTCTTATACAGGAACACAACTTTATATTGCATATTATTCAGGGAAGCTTTGTAGGCTTATCTTTAGATGCTGATAAACATGAGTACCATTTCATACTGTGTTCTGATTATGATTTCACGGACCTAAAGATTTCCTGGGCTGAAACCTAGCAGGGTTTGCAAATCACAGTATTCCTTATGAAGAAAAGTAAGTAAAAAGATATGTTACACTGGTTTTGCTAATATATTACGCTGAAAGGCTATTCTTACTCAATCCTTTGCATCCTAGTTGAAAAAAATTCAAAAGGCATCTATGCATTTGCATACAAAGTGTACTTAGCATGACAGATGGATTAATTTAGTATCCTTACTATTGATTTGTTGTTTGAGATTTCCATTGTAGTATACGTAGGTTTATGTTTATGTGTATTTTAATATGTATCTTAATCCTGTTTTGAATAGAACACTTGAAAGACTTACAGACAGAATATGGAAAGCTACAGCTGGATGTTTACTGGTTTCAGAAGAACCAGAGCAACCTTCAGAGGAAGTTCTCATATGACCTGTAAGTATGTTCTTTATAAAAAATGACCTCCCAAGTTGTAAGTGACTTGGTTATAACCCAGAATATTCTTGTCTCAGTGATATAGCACTGTCAGTAAATGTCCATTCTTAAGGAGAAAGTGACATCTGACACATCTTCTAAAATTGCTCAGAGTTGAACTTGGAGAAGAGTGTAAACCTTGCAATGCTTGGCTAACTTTGTGTTCTGGTAGTTGTAAAAATGGATATTTGATTGTACTTTGTTACATGTGTTCTTCTTTCCTAAAGCTCACTTACTGCTGTCACTTTAAATGCTTAAAAACAATCTTTTCCAATGTGATTATGGGCCTAGAACAATAAAAGTTATTAGAAATACTCCAAAAGTTATTTTTAATCTGTCTTCCTTCCTACCCTCAGTGTTAGGAGTAAACCAGCATGTTGCCTCTGTGTTCATCTGCCTTGCCAGACCTGATTAGGTGCTTCTTCCTTTTTACCTGGATTTGTATGGATGAAGGTTTTCCACTTTATGTAACAAATACACCTTACTCAGTGCCAAAATGAAGAGAGGGTATTAATTGTATAATTGAAAATGTTACAAAAAGATGACAGAAATAAGATGTCTTTTTTTTAACTGCACACATTTTAAATTATTTGTTTTAAACATTCAGATACTACTCTGTACAAGACACTGGTAAAACCAGTTGTGCATAAGGAATGCATAAGAACAAAATCTATGAACTTAGAAGAAAAAAAACTGTTTTTTCTTGTACCCAAGTATTGAAGTTTCATGTTAGTGTTTTTTTGAGCAAACTTAGTGTTTACAATGCAGAAGTCAGCAGGAGCTATGTGAGGTTACTGGTGTTACGTGCAAAAGAAGTTCACTTTCCTCAGCAGTTGACTTCATGAGATACCCTTGGTGCACACTCTGCCAAGTGCTGTCTGCTCACAGTAGAGCTTCTTCAGCAAAGGCTGACTGGCACACTGAACTTTCTCTCCTGCAGCAGCCAGAGGGAAACAGGAGCCTCTGGACTGATCTTTTGAATACAATTCAATATTCAGTTGCGTTTTGATTCCCAAGAGCTTTCTTTATTATGTAGCTGCTTCTTTGGAAAATTCACTGCATGTAAAAAGTCTGATTAATTACTTTGGTCTTTGCAGACCTGAGAAATGCAAGAGTGTGAGTGCATGAGTAATCTTTTCTGGCAGGGATGAAAGGAGCTGATGATATATGCTCCTGGACAACAAAGGTACTCTGTTTCTCATGCTGGGGGCTGGCAAGTCCTGTGGCCCAGGAGGGGAGAGGCTGCACGTCTGTTCCCGTGCATGCAGAGCACATCTGTACGTGCCAGGTATGCAGGTTAATGCAGACACACAAAACATGAGCACAGATAGCAGCAGTAGCCTCATCCCCCTCCCCTGAGGGTGGGTGTCCACTAGTGCAAAATGTGTTGTGGGGGTGGTCTGGATAGGCTGTCCTTTCTTCTGAGTCTGTAGTTTAGACTCCCCATTGGTGTGCCTCTGAGCTCCTTTGGGCTCATGGAGGTGGGCCTTGGATGGGCTAATGGCCCTTGTGATGGTCCTGGGAGCAGCTGGGGAGGGTATTACTTGGGCTGCTTTGTGTGTGTGCAGGGGAGCTGTTAATCACAGAAATTTACTCTATGTTATCCTGTGAGGGAGAAAACATGCCACAGAGGCTGAATTTAAAAGCACTGGTGTTGCACATTTGAAATAAATCATGTTGATGGGATGAGGTGGCGAAACCAATGCTGTCCCTGTACTGCAGAAGTTGTATGCATGAGTAGAGTATTCAAATATTCAGAAATCCCATTTAAAAGAAGTGAATTCTCTCACAGGTAATAAATGTAAAACAGTAAGCATTTATCACAGATGTTAAATGAACTTGATGTGCGATACAGGGATGAAAGAGCATTTGGAGAAGGTTGCACTATCTCCAGCTTCAGGTTGTCTGTATACTGCATCTCAAGTTTGCAAACAGGTGCAGATAATTCTGATATCCTTTTATGTTCTAGAATTGATGTGTGCATAACTCAGTCCTGTGTTGTTTTATTGTCTCTGATGCTCACCAGCTTGGGAAGCACTGCTTTATTTTGGTGACTGTTCCATGTATTACCATTATCAAAATCAGGCTCTAGAATAATGTCTGTTCAAGAAGAAATGGCAATAAAGGCATTCAGTTTGTCAGTTCATACAGGTAACCAATTTGCCAGTTCATAGCACATTGTCTGCTACTGTTCTTCCTTTCTGAGTATGAACTATAGAAGGGATTTTTTGCTTTTGAAAAGCAGGGGTGAAGAAAGGTGAGTGCAATAAAAATGATTGACGTTGTAGAGTGTATATACTCTGAGAACTCCTTTAGATTAGGTAATAGCTTATTTGCAGCTCAGGAAACTGGAACATGCCCTCCTGAAACAGCTGCTGTTGCACTGAGGGTATTAACACTCATAATAACACTAGTCAGAGCTGGAATCAGAAGAAATTCACCCTCCTTCTGTCTTAGTGAGATGGAGGAGAAACTTGCATTATGTTGACCATGCTGTTGTACAAAGGATGCTGAGAGAGATTTTGAATGCAGAAAAATGTGTTTGCAGGGTCTTTAGCTGATAGCTATATATAGAACTCAAAGTTACCTTTGAGTGGAAAAAACAAAGAGGAGAGAGAAAGAAGAAAGTGTTTAAAAACCGCAGGAAACTCCTTTGCTGCTAGGACCAGCAGGGAAAAGAAACAGTGTGGTCCCCTGCCAAAACTCTCCCTCAGGTAGGCTCTGCAGGGCAGTGTGTGCTGACAGTGGTGGTGGTTTTTCACCACATTTTCTCCCAGCATGATGCACTTCTCAGACACGCTACTGCTCGTTCCTGTTTGCAGTGGGATCAAAGCATAGTTGGGGTCATTTGATTACTAGTTGCTAAGCCTTATGTATGTGTTACAAGGTAATGCCTATCAGCTTTGTTACTCTTGTTCTTCCTCTGATATAAACCAGAAGTTACAAAACAAATTATGAAGAGAGCAGGCGACAAAGGGTGATCTTGCCGCATTTGTGGCCACTTTCCCTGAGGCATCAAGATAGACAACATTCCTGGGCTTTTGCAGGATTTCCAGCACAGCCACAGAAAGGGAAAAGACTGCCCTGGCAGCTTTAGGAAGAACGCTGCTGCAGCAACCTAGGACTTATCTCAGAGTTGGGAAGCTGTACAGGAAAGGCAGGATGCAGAAATGCAAATAGAAGACATCTGCTGTCACAAAGGTTAAGATGGCACTGTAAATATTAAAAGTATGTAAAAGATATACAATCCTTGCATCTTTAGGAAATACTCCTTTTGGAACTTATAATAGCTACTGATGAACTCCATTTCTGTAACATATGTCTTTCAGCACCACACTTACTGAAATATTGAGAAAGGGTATTCAGTTTGCTAGCAGTAGATCACAACCTGTTTTTTATTTCCGCTAGTACTCTGCTGTTTCCTCTTCCTGGCTCAAATCAAAATATGAATTTCTGTTATCATACTGGAAATACTTCAAAGATTAGAATTGACTTTATTTTAACAGAAACAGTGGTTGGTGGAAGACACTCAAAAGAAGAAAATCACATATCTTTTTGAGCTGGTCAAACAAAAGCAGTCTAAATTAATTTCTCCCAATATAACTTGGACCACTTGCGCTGTAAATTAGGACTTAGGTTAACATCTCATTTTTCACTGCTGACTACTCAAATGTAAGCCCAGATAATAGAATTAAGGAAATAAAAATTGGGGGGGAGGGGGGTGTCAGGAAAAAAACCCGGTTAAATAATTTTACAAAAGAATGTTTTGGAAGAGCATGGGTGCAAGTTAACTGACTTGTTCATGTTTTCTCCAGGTCACAGTGCATCAACCAGATGAAAGAATTAAAAGAACAGTGTGAAGAAAGGATAGATGAACTTACAAAAAAGGGTAGTGATGTACCACAAATCAAAGAAAACAAAGACTACTCAGAAGATTCCAAAAAATATAGCCAGGTATGGTTTGAATAATTGCTTGAAAATAATTTTTTTTTTGTAATTCCTAGGTATTTCTCCACCTACCTGCTGTCTCCAACTAACATTAGCCCATCTCATTCAGTTTTGCACTGCTTTAACGTTTGTTGAATGTTTGCAATCTATGGGAAATGGTGTGACTCCAAGGACATCCTTTTAGTGAAGAAATTTTTTCTAATATCCAATCCAAACCTTCTCTGGTGCAACTTGGCGCCGTTTCCTGTGGTCCTGTCACTTGTTATCTGGGAGAAGAAGCCATTCCCCACCTTGGTGCAGCCTCCTTTCAGGGAGTTGTAAAGAGCAGTGATGGCAGTGCGGAGAGCTGATGATGACTGTGAGAGCACTCAGGTTCCCATGACCATGGAAGTAAGCAGACATCAGTTTGAAGCAATCAACTGTGGCATCTTTGCCTCAATGAAGTTACTGATGCAGGGCTGCCAGGCAGGTAACCTCAACCAGGCCTCATCATATCTGAGCCTAACTTTTGGTTTTCTTTTTCCTTCTTTTTTCTCTCAAGTCTTTCTCTTTGTTCTTTTGTTCATTCTCATAAATTCCTCTACAAACTACCCTGCTCTGCTCTTTCCCACTAGCCCTGGCTTTGCTGGCTTTATACCCTCATTTGGTGTTTCTGAGATGACATCAGGGGAAAGAACAACCCCATAAATCAGGGCAGGCAGAGTCCTGACTGCTTGAGCAGCGACTGTGAAGAGGAAGAGCCTGGGTGCTATAAGGGATGCCACATAGCCAGTGGTGCAAGGTCAGCTGTGTATGGCGCTGTGTTAGGAGAACTATGGCCACCCCATCTTTTTAAACCTCTTCTACCTCCACTCAACCCTATAAATGTGCTGTAGTTGGGGAATCACCATTCTCTACAGGCAGCTCCAGATGCCCCTCCTAGAGGATGGGGGTTGTAAATGTGTGGAAGCCCTGGTTATATCCATCAGTTCACTGGCCATCTCTCATTTACACGAGAAACTAGTGGTGAATCGTAAGTCAAATAATTTGTCTCTCAAAAAGTATGAGCTTTCAGTCCTAAACAGTTGGAGAAAGTGGAATTTCAGTACTGCAGTTCCTCAAGCCTCTTTGGAGCAAGAGTCCAGGCTGAAAGCAATGCACTGAGGAGATCCCGTTTTATTGCAGAGATGTTTTGAGAGATCCTTCTGAGCCAGTGTTAGACACACAACAGAGCACCAGGGTAGGAGGTGACAGCAGGATGGTGCATGACTCAGATGTAGTGAAGCAAATGCAAAAATTTTGTAGAAACACGATAACCATGAATGCCAATAAGCAAAGCAATGGTGGTAACTATAACGATATTGAAACAAGCAGATTTAATACAAACTCCCCTCCCCCGACTGCCTGCCAAAATACCTAATTCAGATAATCTGGGAATCATTTATGGAGAGAGGTGATAATTTTTTCTCAGTTGAAAACATACGAGCACTCGTTTTTTTAATGGCATCCCCAAGCTCGCTGTTCCCTGTGCTGTAGATAAAGGGATCTACTGATGGAGATGCTATCAATCAGAGGACTGTCAATCACCAGATCCAGGGATGGGGAGAGATGGTAGGGAGCCTCAGGTGTGCAAACACACCACCAGTGACATACAGGGAAGCCAATGCCAATGTCAATAAAAGTAGTACATAGAACTTTAATTGCCAAATTGAAAGATCTTCAAGATGGTATATATTTTAGCCTTAATCTTGAAGAAGGTCAGATGCTGAGAGCACTCTAGTACCAGAACTTAACACATTCTTAAGCAAGCTCCATCATGTTAAACAGGTACTATTGTCTAGTTGGTTAATTTACATTTTAATTTTCTTAATCCTACATTCAGCATAGTTACAGACCAGTGCTATACAAGCCTTACTTAACTGAAGTCTTATTATGCCCAAACTCAGTTTTCCTGTCCTGTAGATTACTACTAGGAGTTAATGTCATCAGTTTTTTTTTGCTCTGCTGACCCTGACACAGTAGCAGGGCAACAGTGGATAAATGTGTGGTGTTACAGTTCTGTGATGCTCAGAGAACAACCAAGAGCAGTAGGCTCATTGTTACCTGCAGTTAAAGAAGGTATGTCAGAATTCTCCAGATGTGTCATGCTGTTAATATAGAAACCTTACTGCATATTCAAGATCGTATGGTACTTCCATCAGCAATAAAAATTTCAGTCCAAATATTTCCAAGTGTTTTGGGATTTTTTTCCCCATGAATTCTTATCTGAGTTCCACTTTCCTTTCCAAATCCAGGAGCAGTTACATAGACCAGTGCTTATCTTGTGTATGTTCACTTTATAGGTCAATATTCAACCTCCTGCCTTGAAGCAAATGGAGCTCAAGCAGGCTGAGTTGGAACAGCAGAAACCCAGAGAAGATGTACCTAAAGTAGTACCTACAGTAAGACAGACAGACCTGATACAGGCTAAAGGTAAGATGGAAATTACTGTCTTACTAACACCTAGTTAAGAACAGTTGCAAATTAATTGAACATTTAAAACCATTTTAGTACACAAGATTAAGACTGAAAATAGTTGACCAGCAGTCTGAACTTACTTTTCAGCTGTGGAGAGGCATATATACTGAGGCATTTTTATGGCTAGCGTTTCTACTGGTTCTGTTTTGTTGTAATTGACGTGTTGCACATAAAGGAAAATACAAATATTTACAATTCTGGAGTCATGTTTCTCTTTTGATATGGAGTAAATACTTTTGGAAAGAATGATTTTCAAGCACACTTTAAGTCTGCTTTCTTCGTAAGTTTGACACATGGAGCCTGTTACCCCTCCCTATGGAACAGCTGAAAGTTAGGCTTAAAACAAACACACATCCATGCTTCCCAGTTGATGTCACTGAGCAAAATGCGAGTAAGGTTAGTTAACCTAATGATTTAGCTAACTTGTTACTTTTGACACTAAACTTCAGAAACTTAATTTGAATGGCCGTACCCTTGTCTGTCCATCTTGCACAGTAACGTGTGTGACAGAAATTCAGTTCCTTGTTTAATTATTCTTACACACTATCTTAAATCACAATCTTGTTAGCATGCAACTCTCATTTTAGAGAGCTAGCAATTGGAGACAACATCTACATATGGTTATTTGGGCAAATTTTCTCTTTTTATTAGTAAAAATGCGATACATGGGAAAAAAGTTAACATCTGCTAAAAATCATAGTACTCCTGCACTACTACTTCATATTTAAAAATAAGAACAGCCATGGTTTACTTGCACATCTGCTTATGTGAATGCTTTGTCCTGAGCTACTTTTGAATACCAAATCAATTTTATTATTTGTAACAAAATATAACACACAGAAACCTGATGCTTTTATAGCACACTGCAATTTTTATTTAAACTGCTGTTTCACTTGTCCAATTTATTAACCACACACACCGAAATTTTAACAATGTAGAAGCATGAATCTATTGACAGTAAACAAAATCTCCTTCTTTAGCTGTTCCCAGTAGGAAAAACACAAGTTATCATATTTTTATCTTTGAAACTGAGGTGGTTGAAAGATACCATTTCAGAGAAAAAACAAGAATTGAATAAGAAATATAAAGCATTATTTATTCAAGGTTTTTAACTTGTGCCACCACTGAAAGGCATTAGTTTTTTTCACTCAGAATCACTTTTGTTTTTTCAGAAAGAATAGATGGCCCAGCTGACATCAGAAAACAGGAGCCTAAAGCAGAAGAGGAGCAGCTTTTTAGTCAATTGAAACAACCACAAGATTCACCCAAGGCTGCTGCAGGTCACAAGGAGATGCTGCCTGAGTCAGAGCAGGAGCCAAATCCTGAAAATGAAAAACCTGCAGCTGGGCAAGATGCGTTACAGCCAGCAGCAGAGCAGGCTGCCAGTGAGGAAATTGAGAGGGAACAGCTTCTAAATTATGATGCTAAACAGGATGACTTGCCCCCGGGAAAGGCTGGTTCGTAGCATGTCATGTATTGTTAAGAACAGTAAAGAAATTAAAGTGTGGAATAGGGCATGATTTCTGCAGCAGCAGATGGCCAGGCTTGAGTAACAAGTTTTCACAAAGGTCGGTGTGAGATGTGAAAGGTGTCAGTCCACAGCAGTCTTCTGCAGTCCATGGGTAAAGACAGAGGCTTCTGTTTGTGCAACCAGGCTGGGTTCCTCTGCACCACCATAGCAGCCTTACTGGCTTTCTCTCCACTAGGCTGTACAAGACATTTGGGAAAATTAGCCCCAAAATGTTTTGGTACTGGGGCTTCTTAAGAACATCATGCATTTGAAAAGGATATTAACCATCCAGAGCACCAATGAGTAGAGTTACTCATGCATGGATGTTTTGCAGTTAGTCTTTTTACAGTGTCAGTGCTAATGCTAGTTACCTCTATTTCAAAATAAGCTGCATAAGTAAAACCCTAAGACTTGAGGTATCTGAAGTTTATTATTGTGAGTCTGCAAAAACATGGATCAGATATTGTAAGGTGCTGGTTTCTGGCATCTGCCATGTGGCCCTGAACCACTCCACCGCCCTGAGCAGCAGAGTGTTGACGTTGTGTCTAAACCTGACCGGTATGTAGACATCCCTCTTGTCTGTCTTTAGGGATTTGGTCTCAGGTGGACCAAGTAGCCCCGAGTAATCAAAAGGAAGCCTTATGGCAGTCAGAGAAGGAATTGATGCCCACAAAAATGCTGTTTATCATTTTCTAGTAAAGATATTCTTAGAATCATGACTTATGACTTGAGTGTTAACATTGTTGCTAACTTAGCAGGGATAAATAAACCCTGATAAACTAATTGCAATGATAAACTAGTATTTTTCCAAGTGCTTCAAAAAGATGCTGGCCAGAGCATGCTGCAGCCCAAAGACATTTAATTAAAAGTTACCTACACTGCTTCCATTTTAACAGAAATAAATAGCAAAAAGATTGGGTTAAAAAAATTATTTAACAATTAGTGCTAGGAAAAGCTCTGCCATGCAACCCATGAAGGGTCAGTGTTTCTGTGAGTGAAGACGACTAGCAGTATGTTCGTCACGCTTGATTGTTCAACAAAGTACCAAACGTTACTGCACAGGTTCCTTGTAGCCAAAGAAGCCTAAGGTAGATAGACTTATTCAGTGTTCTCTGGGTATCCTCTGTCTTTCAAGAGCTGCTTCCGAAAGTTTCAGAGATTTAGGTCTATAATTATAAAAATCTATTTGTAGCAGTCTGAATATGGACAACATAAGGATTAAAATTTAAGTTTTCAAGCCTATTTCTAAGCCACTTACAACTGAAGGGCTTGGCTAACAAACATTTTGAACCAGAAGCTCTAATCTGTCTTGAGTGCGGTATGCTTATACCTCTCATGGGATATATTTATACCTCTCTGCTGTTACATTTTTTTCTGGCTGATTATTTGAAAAATAAGGATAATAGTTGGCAATCAGAAATATTGTTCCCATTTACTTTTGAACTCTCTAAAGAAATCTTAAGATAGTCAATAAAGGTTGCTTGAGATGAGTTAATGATTGGACAATCTCTTTTAGGAAAGTACTTTAGTATCAGGTTAGCACATCAATATACTCTCGTTTTTTATGCTGTATTCACAGATTTCCCCTGGCTGGATAAACTAAAACAAGAAGGGGAGAAGCTGAGATGTGTTTTGGTGGTAGTGGCAATACATTTAAAATCAACATCACAGTCAACTTTTCAGCATTGGCTTCAGGTTTTGCTCTTCCTTAGGCTGTCCTTCAGTGTATTCTGAAGTTGTTCAGTGCTTTTTATTTCTGTTAATTTGAGTGCTGGCTGATTTTATCTCACCTTCCAAATCCCCAAATATTCTGGCTTTTATCTAGTTCTTTAGACAAGATTTACAGCAAAAATTGCTCTGAAATTTAACACTTCAAAATGAAAAATAATACAAAAACCTACTCTGACCAGCAATTCATTCAGCAGCAAAGTACATTTTGTGGAAGATGATTACATCACAGTTTCTTTGTGCAGATGATCTTTTGGTATAGCATAAAACTACTTAAACTTTTTTCAGACCAACAGGAACATGAAGCAGTGAACCAGGACAAGGATGTTGATTACAATTTAGATGAGAATGAAGCTGAATCAGAAACAGACAAGCAAGCAGCACTTGCAGGGATTGAAAATGGTAAAAAACCCCTTCCAGTTTTAACCCGAATACCACATGCTGAAAGTTTTAAGATGTTAATTGCATAATAACCTAGCTAATTTTTGTTTATGTGCTTTCTCTTATGTTGACAGTGTGATTATTTTTTTGTATAGCATGACTGAAGCTACTCTTTAATGGGTGTAGGGATTACACAGTATTTAATAATTCTTACAAAATTTCTTGTTTTCTATGTAGAACTTTCTATATGAAGAACCATCACTTCTGCCTCTTAAAGAGATTTCTGTACCTTTTTTATCCTCATTAGTTCATAACTCTGAAGACACAAAGAACCAGTTATCTGACCATGCTGAAGAATGACAGAAGTTGTGAACAAAGGAGGTTCATGATGCAACTTAGTCACCTCTTCATCTAAATGCAGCAATGATAAGAGCAAAAGTGATCTGAGAATGTTCTGATTACCATCTCAAGGCTTGAATGATGGGGCCCAAATGATGCAATACCTTCTTTTGAAGTTTTAGTACTGTTTCAGTGAGGAAAAAAGTGATCTGAAATCTCTGGAAGCTTGTTTCAAAGCAGCTTGACCTCTGCAAAGACTCTCTCCTTCCTACCTATTATAAAATTGAAATCAGCTAGCAATAAATGTAGTAACTTTGAAGTTGGCTAACTTGTATAGTCATACTACAGTAACAGTATGTGTGGATTGGTAGTATATGAGGATGGATCTCTCCCCTGAGCAATGTGCAGTAGAGAAATCCCCAGCCTAGTTTTAAGAACTTAAGAGGAACCAAGTTACTGAACATGGGAAGGATGGAGAACAGTCCCTGCTGCAATCCACCCTTGTGCTTATTTTGACACTTTTTTACTGCAATGTAGATATACTCAGAAAGCACAATGGTGGTCTTCAGATATTATGCAGAATGATATATTTACCTGGGCCTTCTAAATTAAACTTCTAGTTTACATTGTCTGGATGAGTTCTTAGCTTCAAGGTTATAAAAAATATTCAAAAGGACTCTGACAACAGTGCCTTCTTGTTAAGAGATTAGCCAGGAAGATTTTTCTAAAAGCTTTGTTGTACTCCTGTTAACAAGTTCAGTACTACAGTATGGTTCAGTTACCACTAACTTGCACAAGTTTAATGTAAAAATTCAAACTCATGAGCTTTTTGTGACAGAAGCCCTCTGAAATGGTATGCTATAATAAGTTTTACTCTACCCAGCCACTATCTTCTGCTGAAATGTAGGAAGGTAAATGCTTGCCTTGTAGAACAGCAATCATCTCAGTTGTTCAACGTGAATATTCTTCCCTGCTGGACTTTTGAAGGAAGGAAACCAGACTATGCATTTAGAAGACATGGCAATGTCTCCCACAGGTGAAGCTGTAGTTGTTGTGAAGTCCTGTGCTACAATATATCATCGTATTAATATTCTGTAGTCAGTCTTTTCTCTATCTTGTTCAATGTAAGCTAGAAACTAGTTCACTTGCAGTAAGCTAGAAATACCTTCTACGGACCACTTGTCCACCTTTACTGCAGTCCAGCCTGCATGTCTGTAGCCAGCTGTTTTAAAGAAATTTTTGTGTCTGTTCTCAAGATCAATACCTGTGTTTGGAGCAATCTTTTGAGTATTAGTTGTCACGGGGTGAAGATCAGAGCTTATGTCAAATGATGCCTATTACACCTAAACAAAGAAACAGTTCACTGATAGTTTTTTACCATCTAAGTCAGACTTAAACTGATCTGGGCTACTACAGTCAACACAGCAGGGAAAACAAATGCTTTTAAGCAGAACAGAGGAGGTATGAGCATCTGTTCTGGTAAGTGTTGGGAACTTTGGGATTATTGGGATTTTTTTTTGCAAATAATGGCATGTTTTAACATCAAAATGTTTACCTGTACTCTGGGTAAAAACATTTACCCATCTTCTGAGCACTTTCCTTGGACTTTATCTTAAACAATTATACATCTGAGGTAAAGTTGATCAGGAATTTAATAATGAGTGGTAAAGAGCATATATTCTACCAGTATAAAATATACAGTGAAACACTGTATTCAAGTTGAATTAATAGCTTTACCATTATCAAGTTAAAAACCCCAGAGAAACAAACTACTTAGAGTAATTAATACAGTGTCAGAGAGTTCTTTTTAAAACTAATTGTTTTGGCTGTATTTCTGTACAGTTCTAGGCTTCTCTGAGCCATCTGGACACTGTTCACCATAAGACCAACTTTGTACAAGGCACACTTGTAAACCTCTGAAAACCTGCAATGTTGAAAAGCATAAAGGACTATGATTTTATTTGTAATGGCTTCAAGTGCTACAGGAATATAACTAGGGTGATAGACTTTTAGTACACAAGAGGCCTGTATGTCCACTATATAGAATTTTAGAATTAAAGGGCCTTTAGTTGAACAAAACAAGATTAATTTGGAAATGTGGTGGATGGTGTCTCACTGAAGTGTTTAGTTGTGTAAGGCATCACTTCTTTGCTGTCATCAGCTTGGTGTTAAATTAACACAACCTTGATAGTTTAGCCTGATCCCTTTTAAGTAAACATTTTAAAATTAAAATAATTTTCTCTAGTGTGTATTTGCCTTTTTCTTTACAGTTCATCCACTTCTAATTTTAATGAAAATGGGAAAGATGATTACTGCTCTTTTCTTAGTTCCATAAGTGATGTAAGATGGCTTCTCTTTTACTTACTACTTGCTTTGGAGAAATACCAAAGGCTGTCCTTGAGCTACTGTCATGTAGTTCAAGATTTTTATGACAAGAAAAATTTTTGTGACTGTTTAGAAGAAGCCAGATGAATTCTCAGTGCCATTTTACATCCACATATTCTAGGCTTTTTATCCTTTGGCAACTATACATAGGCATAGAAGTATATTAATCATGATGATAAGCAAACATGTAATGTGATATGCAGTCACCTTAGTAGAGAAATTGGGAAAATCATATCTTCAGGGCAGTACTTCTGCTTACTTCTAGAATCTGCAAATTGCTGGAGGACAAGTGGGTATTCCACTTCAGAGGGTCCTCATGTTTTCAAGCTCTAGCTTAGCAGTGCTGCTGCTCAGAAGATGCAGCTGCAGTGATATTTCTCCACAGTAAAATTAAGTGATAGGGTAAACACAAAAATGTGTCTTGTATGGTTAAGAAGTTAAAAGCTCATCTCTAGAGAGGAAGTAATTTTGCACCAAAATAAAGAATTGTCCTGTCCAACAAAGGACCTCCATTATTTTACATCTGAAAGCACAGGAGGCAGAACTATTCCAGGAAGGCAAGTGGAGGTTTGGGCTTATCCTGTTCTGGATAGCTATCAACAGAGTGGGATCCAGCAGGCCCACTGCAAGTCAAAAGTAGGGAATAAAGTTCATTGAAGACATGAATGATGTAACAGAGTGGCAATCCCTCCCTTGCACAGCAAGGAACAGACTGAAACAAAGCTGCAGAGCAAAAGTGCTCTGCCATCACTCAGTTTATCGCTGTCTTCAGAGTCTTCTTCTACACTGAGGCAAAATACCTCCTAAAAAACTAACTTCAGTAAAACAAATCACTGAATTCAGTGCAGCAGGAGCTAAATGACTAGTTTTCATCTGCTCTTGATTTCTGTAAAGATTGTAGGGGAAAAAACCCAAACCACTCTTGATACTTGTAAAGTGAGCAATTTGACACAATCTAGACAAAAATATGGAAACTCACAATCTAAGTGACTTTGTTCAATGCAGAATTTCAGTAGCTCAGTTACGCCCATCAGACATGAGGATCTCTTGCATTATTTTTATTCAGTCCCTAAACCACTGTTTTCTGTCATAAGACATTAATAAAAATTATTTATGATTAAAATCTATAATAAAATCAATTAAGGTAGGACATTCTTCAACAATACAGTTGATTAAAATCAGCCTCACGCAAAAAAACGCATTAAACTTTATACAAATTACTTCAAAACAGCGGTAGTCATTCAGATCACATAAAGGCGACAGACTACAGATATTCCACGTAACAATACTTTTATCCTGGAGGTCCCTCTGAGTGCAGCACTAGATATTCTCTCTTACAGCTGGTATCTGCTACATAAATTTCTTCACGTATCCTTGTAATAATCCCTTGTCCTTCAAACAAGCTTCACAACTGGAAAGTATTTATGAGGGGAGAAGTCAAATTCTGGAGGAACCTGGAAAGAAAAGATTTAAACCATTACACAACACTACTACTGCATTTGGTACTCAGAACACTCTGCTTCCAGAAAAAAATTAACAGCACAAGATCGAAAACCAAATTATTCTAGCTCTTTAAGTTATTATCTGAAAAATATTCCAACACATTTCTGGATATGTGAACCATTATTCCGCACTGATAGGCAAAAAGCTGTAAAATACTGGTGTGCCTCTTCAGTGTGTTCCTTCATCCTTCTGTGCCTTGTGCCTTTGAAAGAAGGCTGAAGGCTCCCTCTTTGCTCTGACCCATGTGGCACCCACTAATCCTGACAGCCAGCACTCTCATGATTTTGTTCACACAAGCTGCTGATACACTTGCTACCAAATACTTCTTCCTGCTGTTGAAGAATATCTGTATTTTTTCTATATGGTCCCACATGCATTTCCCAGATTTTTTTCCTCAAAACATTTAGAAATTAGAGTTTTCCATGTTTAAATAACTACAACAAACTATTTCTAAGGGGAAAATGAATTAAGTTTCTTTTCCCTGTTAAGAGTTAGAGTAACTGTGGCTTGAATTTGTTCACTTGGCTTTCAAAAGATCTGTGGTGGCTTTGTATAGAATCACAGAATTATTAAGATTAGAAAAGACTTCTAAGATCAGAGTCCAACCTTCAAATATGTAATACTGTATTGCACATTCAATTGAGTTGGCATTTCCTTACCTTAGAATCTTTCTTGTGGCCTCCTGCCAGCAGCTTCATGACCACAATATTGGGTTTTGCAACTTTTAGAATTCGATTGACCTAAACACAAAACAGCAAGAAGTCTTCCAGTGATAATGTTTACATACTCTAACCCTACAGCAGTTCTCTTACAGGATCAGTTTAAGAGATATCAGAGTGGTTTGGATTTGCTTTTAAGTAAAAGAGCTGGAATACTTAAATTTAATAAAAGGCACATTTATTTTAATAGTCACTTTTTATTAAATTCAACAGACCATAGAAACCACTGCTCTAACAATTCTTGAACATACACATGGAAACTATAGCAAGTTCTACGGCACTCTCACAAATAAAGGTATAAACAGATCCCAGGCATCCATCTTCAACGTTGCAACACAAAGAGAATAGTAAATTCAAGTATGAAACGGGGAGTTCTTCGCATGAAAGTGCTCTTGACGGGCTCATAACTACCTCTTAACTATCTTGGTTGGTCTGAATTAGATAGCTCATGTGTGAGTACCACGTGGATCAAGAGAACAGGAATTGATTCCTAAATTCTCAGGAGGACCTAACCCCCTAACTATTTTTGACCTGCTCAGATATGACAAAAAAGCATCCTCCTTGCTCCAAAACACAGACACAGACACTTAAGCTTTTAATGCTATGGACAAAGAGGGAAAAATTCTTATCCATGTTTACAACTCTGCTGAGAAAATCGCTCCAAGGAACACAAGCAAGACAATCCTCTTTTCATTCTGATGATATTCAAACCTATTTTTCCCACCTCTCAGTAGTCCACCTGAATTACTAGATTCCAGGTATGTGATGCAGACATGTATCACCTTCTTGTTGAAACTGCTTTTAGAAAGGGGCTAGAAGGCAACATGCAAGAAGGAAATATGCTGCTATCCAGCATCTAAGATCCTCAGCCAGGAGAGGTTTTGGAACAGCGAGCACAACCTTGATTATGTTGTCTGATGTATTGAAACAGACTGCTGTGCAAGGTGCCACCACTCCCCTCTGTCCACTCCTTAATCAAAGCACTCAGGTTTGTTCGGCATTTTGATGAAGTATATTTTGGATCTCAAGTAAATCCAGCTTAAAACAAACACTCTACTTTGAGCAAATACTCCCAGTATTTCAGTCTTACCTCATTGTCTGGATTCGGAATATTCTCAAGAATCATTTTAGCTTGCTGGTAGTGTTTGCTAGCTGCCATGTAGAGATCTGATGAGTGAGGAGGTGGACTATACTTATTTAAATCAGACATTTCCTAGAGTGTTACAGAAATATATATGTTACAATCAATTGCTAGAAAATTGTATTTTTATCACCATAAATGAAAATTAATTACTATATTCAAAAAAAGTTATGTCAATTAAATACTATTTTAAGAATAAAAACTGAAGTTGAAAACATTTATATAAAATGGCAAAACCCAAACACCAACACAGTGCTCAGTGACTACTTTCTAGTGCCACAAAATGCAATTAAATTCTCATACTATTTTTAAAACAATCCCTCTCTTCAACAACTTGCCATTCATTTGCCTTAACAGTGCCATTCAGCAGGGTGTGAAATTACAGGGAAAAACAGGAGAAAAAAATAAGTATATTGTTTACTCAAATCAAGGTTACACCAAGTGAGATGCTGAAACTGTTCAAAACTTCATTTTATGTTATTTGGATTCTTCCAACTTTTTGGTTTTTTGACTAGGGATAAAAAAAACAACAACCAAATTTCAGTGACAAGGAGGAAGGCATGCTAGTCTTAATTTCCACTCCAGCTGTTCATAACATTAAACTGGGGAGTGAGAGGCATACAAAATACCACCATTTCAGTTCAGACTAACCCCACAAATAACAGAAGCTAATAACCAGCTGGGTGAGCAGTGGAGTTATTGCAAACACCAACCTGTATACAAGTCAACAACGTATTCTTACTACAAATCAGACTAGCCTCCTATGGGAATATACAAGCAGGGGTATGGCCAGCAGATCAAAAAAGGCTATCATCCTCTACTCAGTATTTATTGTGCTGTAATATCTGAAATGCTGCATCCAGGGCTGATCCACTCAGTTCAAGAAAGACGCCGAGATGTGGAGGTGGCTGGGGGCCTACGGCATGTGAGCCACAAAGAGAGATCAGTGGAACCTGGACTTTTTCAGTTAAGTAAGAATGATGCTAGTGGGTAATCTTAACAGCAGCCTACAACTACTTGAAAGACAGTTATGAAGCTGTCAGAAGACAAAGACTCCTCATTAATAATGGCAGAAAATATAACATGAGAGGCCAGAGATTGTGGCTCGGTAATTCAGACTGGACATTAGGAATAAAGGAGAATAGTGCAGCCCTCAATCAGGTTATCCAAAGACTTAATGGACCAGAAAAAGTAACTAGATCAGGTTAACCAAAGAGGCTGGAAAATCTCCAACCTTTGATTTTTTTCAGATTTGGCTAGACAAAGATACAGCTAATGCAATCTATACGCTACTTCAAGGAGCAGACTGGAAAAAACAAGCCTCCACTGGTCCCTTCCAACCAACACTTAGTATTACTTTCAATTTTCCCATTTGGTTGCTGCACTAATAAAATCATGCTGCTATAATTAATGACAGCCAAATGTCAATAGACTTCGAAGAGATTTTATTTTCATGCAAACCAACACAAGCATCTCAAACTGCCACATCAGACTAATTTTAAAACTTCTAAGCATCTAAGTTCAGTAAGAATTCAAGGCAATGTATCTTCCTTGCACACACAACCAAAGCTAGAACTCCCTGCCATCTGGACTTAGCTGCAGTATGAATTTTGAGACGTTAAAGCTCTTTTTACAATGACAATGATGTCTAAAGCAGGTGAGTAAATGGCTTCTATGAGAGCATGGACAGCACCACTTTTTAAGATTACTCACTTTAAATTGCAGGTAGTGCACTGGAGGTGGTGTTATAACACTGTTGAATGGAGCAAACCTGTGCTCATATCGAACTTGTTCACTATCCAGTTCAAACTTAGGTTTTCTTACTTTGCCATCCATGTCAAATGCGATCATTGTCTAAAAGAAAAGGATAAATACAAATAAAAAATGCTAGCTTTATGTCATATTTTGCTGTGAGCAAGATCAAAGTTATGATTTAGCTTGAACTGAAGGACAGCAAAACAGTAGAGAATTTACCATATCAAATTACAAACTTGAACCTTATTTCCAGGTCAACTAACAGCAAAGAAGATATGCAATGCATACATGATCCCTCTTACAAAAAAACTGAACTAAACAGAACACAAGTAAGTTACCTTGTACATGCCAGCACACATATTTTGGTATGCTTGACTCATGGTGATCTCTCTGCTGAGAGGGCGAACTGCAAATTTCACATAAAAATGTATTTTTTATTTCAATGTAAGTACATATATTAATTTCAGATCAAAACAGGTTTTCCAAATTTCCAAAAAGTGATATAACTCTCAACTATATTATAAAATAACTAATGCATCCAAAGCATGGACATGCATTTCTGCTCACCTGGCTTCTGGTTACAGAAAATACCTCAAGACATACTTAACAGTCAAATGAACACCACACTGCTGTCAGTGAAATAAACTGGTCAATGGTATGACACTACATAACACTAAACAACAGCCACAAACTTAACAGTCTGTAAAGTTGAGAGGCCTGTTCGCTTAGTTCTTTGATTTCTTTTGACTAAAAGGTTAAAGCATATTTTTAACCTAATGAGAAAGACTTTTATCCTGATAATAGTCTTGTACATTTCCCTTTAGCTTCCAGTGTTTAATTCTTGTCAAATTGCCCAACATTTGGCATCTTAAGTATGAAGTACAGCAGAAATTTTCTGCATTTCTAGAGAAAAGGGAATTTAGTGGATGTGATCCTGAGCTGTTCATATCCAATTGTTTGCTCCCCTTGCAAAGAAGGCAAGGAAAAGAATGGGCAACTCACCACTGTAAAATTATGAAACATGCTTTAGAATCTTCTGAAGTCAAATACAAATTACAGAAATACACTGAAAATTTAGTGCTTGAATCTACCTACAATCACAAAATGCACAATACCGCAGGACCTATAGAAAGTGGAAAGGAAGTATTTTTCAAAGGTAATGGAACTGTTAATTACATTTCTGGAACTGTTAATTACATTTCACAGGACCCAACACACAACACAATTCATGAAGCTGTGAATATAAATGAGTTTGGGTTTTTCTGAATGACCTATTTAAAGGTAAATAAATGGGAAATTCTTATGCAACTGACTTCTTAACTAAAAACATTTTACATTCAGCCTTCAAACCTTAGGACATTTTCCCTACACATATCAGTGTTGACTCTAAATTTTGAGTTTTAATTTTACATGGCTGCATGAAAAGGAAAAAACAGTCTTGAGTTAGACTCTACACCGAGGTACCTTTCTTCTTTTTCTTTGTTTTCTTACTACTTCGTCCTTTCTGTTGTTCCTCCATTATTCTCTCCTCCGCCATTTGAGCGCTGTCAGCACGGCTCAGTGTTGACATCAACCAGGCATAGAGGAACTCTGACAGATACCTACAGGGAAAACAGTGTGGAGTGTTACATACTGCAGTGCAGAATGTACACAAAGTGCATAAATCCCTACTGAATGCCAAGTCATTTGCTCAAAGATGTAAAAGACACATCCTACTAAAGGACAATTGTTACAGGCAGTTAAAATTTTTTGTTTTGCATGTCTGAAATCAACAGATCAGTCTACCTTCCTGTTCTGGTTTGTGTTTTTTTTCTGTTTTAAACAAGACTTTGTACAGATTTCAACCACAGACAGCTCAAGGTATGCAAGTTTCCTATACATTTACGAAGTGAAGTCTAACCTTATTATTTCAAAGCCCATTTAAGATCAAATTTTTCTAGAACTCTTCCTTCCCCCAGCAAATGAAGTATTTTTAAAAGAGACTATGTTAATACCTTTTCCACTTCTGTTATGAATTATTGTTGAGAAACAAGATTATTACTGATTTTTTTCAAACATTAAAAAGCCATGAATTATTACATAAAGGGGCCAAGTCCACAGAAACACAACATCCACATGCAATTCTTCCAGATTTAAGAGAGATCTCTAAGAGAAGGTGGTCAAATAAGTATCTTGATTGAATTCAAATAGAAAGGAATAAGGGGGGAAAAAAAGAGAGTCGAAAAAAACCAGATCTGGATGGAGCACAAGGAAAAAGAAGTAACACTTCATAAGAAATCATAATTCAGAAGAAATATTACTGAGAAATTTGGATTTCATTTGCACATTTCTCCTCAGAAATTTCTTCTACTTTTTGTTCTTCACTTACAGTAAGAAGATAAAGCAGCTGACATGACAAAACACAAAGGTACAGACACATTTTAGCAGAGAAAGGTTGATAGTCAGATTTTTAATGCTGATTCAAAAATGAGCCATCTAAAAATAATTTATCTTTTGGACCAAGCCAAAAACTATGAAACATAATTAATTTACATGGAAATGGAGAAATAAAAAGTATTTTGTCTTCATATAGTGCAATCATTTTCACTAAAGGCATATATCTCTTAAAATATACTCACAGAATATGCTAGTCAACTTTCCAACTACAGTCATAACTTAAAACTCCGAAGAACTTTTCAAAAATACTAGACATTACAATATTGCTGATCTTGGTAAAGACAGAAAAAAATAAAGGAAATTGCTTTTCTCCTGCATGCCTTTTCCTGCCAAAACCAGCACACTTTTCATTTGTTATTTATAGAAAGCACTATTTTAAAGAGCTAAGTAGAGAGTGAATTACTATTTCAGAAAAAACCCACACTAATAAGTCTAGAAAAGAGACTAATATTTTTTTTCTCTACCTATAGTATTATAAATAGGTAAACCAAACACAGTGTTGAGAAAGCTTGAGATTATAAAATCATATTTGAAATCTCTCCTTCAAATATTTGCAATTACAGCTCTGTGGGAGCATCCCTCCTTGAACAGCTGTCAATAAAGCATCTTCTTACCAATATATGTAGTAATATTCATGCATACTGTAAAGTTCCAACTCAAAGCCACTGAGAAGATACTGTATCATAATACGAAGGTTATGATAGAGGACCCAGGTGCCCAAGCAAGCCAAATGTTGCCTTTGCGGTTCCTGCTTCAGTAACATGCTATGAAGCGCTGCATCTACTTTCTCTGCCTATTGATAAAAAAAGAGCAAAGTTATAGAGAGGGGAGGAAGAACATTGACTGAAACAGCATCCAAGTTCTGCCAGAAATAAAATCTTAACAAAATCTGAATACAGCTTGGGTCAGTAAAGTCATGCTCCAAATTATAAGATTGAAATATGTCTTTACAGATCGTGCCAGTTCTACAGAATACAGCTGTCAGAAAACTGCAAAAATATTCACCCAAGTAAATTCTGCTGCACAAAATAAAAATATTCAATAGAGAGTAGTACAATAAGAACGTTAAGCATTTTAAATTTACAATTTTTAGAAGTATTTGTATCTAGATCATTAGCAGTCACGTGAGCACTGAAACTCTGTACCCATTACACACTGTTGTTCATTCTTCTGTATTGGCAATAATTAAGTCTCTCTTTTTTTAAAAAAAAGAAAAAAACAAACACTCAGCTGCATGGAAACATTAAATTTATTTCTAAGCTTAGTATGTAAGAAACACACTGTGTCCCACCAGAGTAACTAAAATATTGCTAAGATAAATTTTGTCTTAAGAAGTAATTACACGGAAGACATGAGGTCTTCCTCAGTCAGAATATTATCAGTCGTCCTGAACAGAATAATCCATATAACCTGATACAAAATGAAAAAACAGTGTCTCAGCTGCAGTACTGCAACAAACTCAATAAAACTATCTTGAGAAAAGCTGGAGCACACAAAATATCCCCTGATCTCCAAGTTCCTCAATTGTTCTCTTCACCTCAATTGTTCTCTTTACTGTGCACAACTTGGGAAATATTTAACTATTTTATGACTCTCACTGCTGAAGAAACAGATTTCCAGCAAGTGAAAATATATTATTTCCTTCTTCTTCCCTGTTCTTAAGAAATGTTCAAAATCAGTCAGAGTACATATTTTTTTAAGAGTTATTTACCTTTTTTATCATTGTTATAAAATTTCACAATTAACATCTTACATAGCTATAAGGATGAATTTTCAAATGTCAGCATGCCTTGCCTATTTCCCCCTGGTTACATCTTGCAGATGGACAGTCCCAGGACAGAGACTAAAAGCAGTGGAGTTACCATTAAATTACATCACATGTTTCCCCTAAGTCTACTTACTGGACACAAAGTTAATCTTAAAAAATGCAACATTTTTGTTCAACACATCTAACAGAAATCCTGCTAATTTATTGGGCTAAATTTTAGGAATCATTGTCCTAAAGATTTTAGAACAAACAGTGGAGTTTCTTCATTTCTCTAGGATCTAATACCATAAGCTTCACTGCTATTGGAATATACCTGGAAAAAAACTTTGCTGGCCAGCTGCCTAGGACATTACCTCATCCTGTAGAGTGGCAAATTCCTCAAGAATGTGACCCAGTTTATCTCTCTGACGAGCTCTATTGTGTCCATGGATTTGGATCAGACTACAGAATGGCTGAAAGAAGCAAAACGTCATTTTAAATTACCAGTGCAACTTTGAAACTACAGGAGCACTATGATGTCTATTTAGGCACCTGCTCTATACATCTGTATGAGGAAGTGTGTTATCTAATGCTCCCTACAGAGTGCAAGCCTGCAGGAAAGCAAGCTCTCTGGAGGGATGCAAGAGCCTCATTGTAATTGGCACTGGTGAGGCTACACTTAGATCCTGTGTTCAGTTTTGGGCTCCTCACAACAGCAAAGGCATTGAGGTGCTGGAGCATATGCAGGGAAGGGCAACAGACTTGGTGAAGGGTCTGGAGCACAAGTTCTATGAGGAGTGGCTGAGGGAGCCAGGGTTGTTTAGCCCAGAGAAAAGGAGGTGCAGGGGACAACCTTACTGTTCTACACAACTACCAGAAAGGAGGGTGTAGCCAAGTGGGGTTTGGTCTCTTCTCCCAGGTAACAAGTGACAGGACAAGAAGAAATGGCCTCAAGTTGTGCCAGGGAAGCTTTAGATTGAATATTAAGAAAAATGTTTTCATGAAAAAGCATGGGAACCAGCTTCCCAGGAATGTGGTTGAGTCACCATACCTGTAAGTATTTAAAAGATTTGTAGTCATGGCACTCAGAAACATGGTTTAGTGGTGGACTCGGCAGTGCTGTGTTGGACTCAATGATTCTAATAAATCAATGATTTTCTTGAGATTTTTATTGTGCCACATTCAACAACTGAATCTTTTGGCACAATTTTTAAAAAATTTAAATGGGAGAGAAGCTAAAAATAATTTTGTTTTTACTGTGCTATGCATTTGTTTTGTGACATGAAACTACCCTGCAAAGAGGCAGTAGGTGCAAATTCCTAACAAGGCGAGATGTTAAATATAAATCTAGAAGCATAGGAAAAAAAAACCACAGGAAAAAACCAGCAATAATTATAATCAGCTTTTTAAAAAGTGTTACCACTTTAAGACGGCCAACTTGTGTAATTTTGCCTTAATGTCACGTGTCTAAAGTAAGTGGTCTCATGTTCAAATGTGTGCAAATCTTCAAACTGCTCACACACATGTAAACATGCTGTAACAGGAATGAACACTTACCCGAACACAATGTGTCACAAAGGAATCAATGTAGTCCTTCGCCTGGTGATTATTATAGAGGCAACATCTAAAAGGGAAATATCCACACACATACGCATTTTTATAAATGCCACCAGTCTATGTAGCACAAAATTAAAAGAGAAATATGAGCGCAGCAACAGCAACTGACTCCTTCACACATAAACACTAAGTACAAGATGAATATGTTTTTTTGTGCATTTGTCCTTGCTCTTATAAGCAGATTTCATCAGACGTATAAACACATGCAAGTACACTCAAGATCCACTTACTTTGGAGAAAGGACTGGAGGACTGACAAAAGACCTCAGTGCATCTTTCACCATGTCCTGCATGAGGTGAGTGCCAAAAACTTTCTTGTTATCTACTAGGAAAGTTGTCTGAAAGTAAAAATGTGTTTTTAGAAACGTGTTTTAAGTTAAAAGTAATGCTCTAGGACTTAAATAGAAAGCTCTTACAGTACATTATAAGAAGCTTGTAATATTCCTGTAAGAATTGATATCGTTCAACTAGGTCCAAGTTTACAGATTCAGAAGTAGAGATGTATTGAGATCAGACAGTTCCATCATATTCCCAGGACACAAAACATAGCTCTACAGCATAAGACAATGCATGCCAAATTATTTTATTTCTTGGACTTTGAAAATGATAAATCAGACAGGTATTTCTAAAGATTGGCATAAAATAGATTATGTGCCTTTTCCGGAGGCAGATAAAAAATCTTCAGACTACTGTAGACTATTTTCTACCCCAGTGGATACTACTGCTTTCACTGGTCATGTCTCACAGTCACTTAACTTCTCTACACAAGTGCTTCTTACATGGTTCTTCAGCAGTCAGAGAAAAATCTCTGCAGCCAGTGTGCACAAACATGTGTAGTGGAAAGTCAGAACACACACACTATGAACACGCTTTACTTGCCAAGATTTATATTCCATTTACTCTATACATGGCTTAATAGAGGTGAAATGCAAAGAAGTTCTAGTATCCAGGGACATCCTATTAAAATCAAAACCTCCTACAAGAAGTTATTTACTTAGAATTAGGGAATGTATAATACACTTTCAAGGTAAGTGAAGCAGTGAGAAGAAAAATAATGGTCTTCTGCACTAACCATTGGATTTTCTGTTGTAGTAATAGAGGCTATCTACCTATTAAATTCTGTCCAAACAGGGTCATGAATACAAACACCAGTCCCAAACAGGGACAGCATATGGAGAAGAGCATAAAAATGTGTGTACATGCACAGCATTATGGCAGAGAAAATTTTTTAACAGTTTCTGTTTTAAAATAGCATGTACTAAAATGATCTAAGCAATAGTATTTAAAAATGTTTTAAAATACTGGATCAGAACATAAGCCTCCATACATAGAGAGAATGGCTTGATGGGGCATCCACAACTTTTCTGGGCAACCTGTTTCAATGCCTCATCATCCTTGCAGCAAATGATTCCTTCTATAATACCTCGTACTTAAATATCACCAGAAAATTCGTATTTATAATGAATGCAGAAGTATTTTACTCAAAGACATAGGTCAGGACTTGCCTGTAACAGGGATCTTGACAGAACACATGGTGATTGCTCGCTAAACTCACAGAAAAAGTCCTAATTTATATTTAGGAAAAAAAAAAGACAATTCAGGTTAATATGCCAATTTATCTATGTGTATATAGAGTCACATTTTTATACACACATATTT
Source organism: Sclerurus mexicanus (assembly GCA_013396755.1). NCBI lineage: Eukaryota > Metazoa > Chordata > Aves > Passeriformes > Furnariidae > Sclerurus > Sclerurus mexicanus. Next base: position 3,250 of record VWZF01001773.1, on the reverse strand, counting down.
GCATCTTTTATAAGCACATATATAACTTTCAATGCGCCTATATTTTGTATAAAGGTGCACACAAAAATATAGCATAGCTTATGCAACTTGTAAGAAAGTGACCATGAATAATTTGAACAGAACAGGCTATGAAGATAAAATCCCCTTTTTTTCTGTAATTATTTGTTATTTGAAAGAACAAAAAGGTTTCTGAATTTTCAAATGCAACAACTGGAAGGACAACTATAGTACAGAAAAAAATACTGTGCGATCATTGAGATCTCAACAGAACCAAACCAGGTAATGAACAAAACTGTAATGTCTAACTAATACCAGATGCTTCATGCAAACACTCCTTTAATTCATTTAACATGAAATAGGAAGACAAAAGATTTTTGCTTTATCTTTGAACTGATTTAATTGTGTCTTTCTCAGTCAGTGAACACACATATACTAAAAATATTTCAAGCATTTAAGTGTCTTCTCATAACTATAGGCAGTAACTGAAGGTAATATCACTTATTCAGGAAAGACTATAAGCAGGTGTTTAACTTTATGCCTATCTAGGAAATTGCATGCTTAAACAAACATGTATTAAGTACTCTCTTGTGTTACAAGCACATATGCAGAATACTGCTTAATTAATCTGAAAAAATTAGATATATAGTGCAGAATTGTGTTCTGATGCTGTAGATGCAGCTCTTCAACCAAAGAAACTTGCTAGGCCTCTGCCACTAACATGCATCACTATTTCACAAATTATGGGAAAGGTGGGAGGTTTGAGAGAAAAAAGGTCTTTGTCAAAAAAAGAAAAATAGTATCAGGAAAGACAATAAACTCTCATTGTTCTGTACAATTTTGAAAACACCAAATACATACATAATGCTAAGTTTTGTCTCCGGTGAGCAACAACACAAATATATGGAATGAATTTTTGCAAGTTATATTTTCAGATCTTATTTTTGGCAATGAATAAGAAATATTCATGCTTACCAGTATACAGTGCAAATTAGTCAAGTTGACTACTTCACATACGGTTTTTATTCGGTCTATTAGTTTGGAAAAATAGTTCACCATTTCTTCCCTTTTAATTATTTTTGCATATCGAGGGAAAGTTGGTGGCAGCAATCTCTGATTAACAAGGGGCTCAAAGCCCATCATTATAGGATGATCTAATGAAGCGAGAAGGGGAGAGAGACAGAGAAAAGCTCTATATAAGCCATGTTTTCAGAACTTACTTCAAACTTGCAAGTAAAATAAAAATTATTCAACCAGCCACAATGAATTTTTTAACTGACAGTTCATTTCCAGAGACACCAACTACTCAATTAAGACAATGGTCACTATTTAAAAAAAATTCAACCCTCAATGTACACCTGTACAAACAGTGAGGTGCTGTTCCTCATTTTAACATGGCATACACACTAATTTGAAACGCAATGTACTTAATAGTTCATATTATCTCTTGCTTTGAAGTACCATTATTGCTTTCAGGAGAACCACCATTTAGTGAAGTAAAATTAAAATAAAAGAATGCAAATCTGTAACAACTTGTATAACAAGTACTATTGCTTCAAAGTAAATAGTGATTTCAACTTCTTTTAAATACACAGTACATTTATGAAGAAACCATATTTAAGAAAGGAAAAAATGGTGTAATTTGATACATACCTCCTTTAGTGGTATCATTCTGTGCCTGCATACCATGATGCAATGAATTATGAATAGCAGAAAGCAAGTCAGCTGCCTGAGTCATTAGTTTCTGAGCTTCTGCAACTGCACTCGTCTGAAAGGCAGAAAACAATTATTCACATTATGAGCCAATATTTTGACTATACAATTAATGCTAGTATAAGAAAAAAGAATATTAGGATTCTGATGTTCTTACACAACCAATTCTGAACAATAACCCCAACATTTTTGTGCAATAGCATCTCTGTATTTTACATATCTATACATACATTCAATACTGTATAAAACTCCACGATAATTGCAAGTTTCATAAATACTATGTGAAAGCCTACTCTGAGGAGACATATGCTTCTATCCCTTTGCTTTAAAACATGAAGTTCCTCCCCTCTCAGTTCCTTTTCCCAGATTTTCCTCTGGGAAATCGTATATTCAAAAAAACAGGCAAATTGCACAGAATGCTATTATAGTCCTCTTCTCAGACCAAAGATGTCTAGATACAAATCCAGTATCACTTGCAAAAAAAAAGCTAACAGTTCTTTAGAGATGTGGAAAACATTGCCCAATGTCAGGTAACTCCACAGGAGGGGACTGAAATCAAGCAAGAAAACTTTTGCTCATGTGTGTGAAAAGTGTATTTTGAAATCCATAAATGTTTTAAAATGTTTTATAATGAATATTCTGTCTTTCAGCAAGGTCATAATGGTGTCAGCTACCAGCCCTCCCTGTTTAAAAAAAAGCATTTAAAAATACTTTAAACCAGTGTTTAAAAAAAACCTGAATGCTTACCACTGTAAGGCTTTTTCCAACTCTTTACCTGCACCTACATAAATTCAAATCTTCTCAATCTACAGCACAGTTGCCTGTTATTAATGAAAAATGAGCATTTCACAGGATCACAATGTGAACACAGAAACGCCAAATGAACATACCTCTTTTTTCGTAAATGCTATTAAAACAGTCAGTAGCACCCGGGTAAACTTGACTCTGCTGAACACAGCTAAACATTGTTGATGCTGTAATAAAATTATACTGCTAATTACTAAGCAATAGCATTAAATCACAGAATCATAGAATATACTGAGTTGGAAGGGACCCAACAAGGATTATCCAGCCCAGCTCCCGGCCCTGCACAGGACCACCCCAAGAATCACACCGTGTGCCTGAGTGTTGTCCAAACTATCTTAGAAGAACTCCGCCAAACTTGATCCTGTGACCACTGCCCTGGGAAGCCTGTTTCAGTGCCCAATCACCCTCTCGGTGGAAAGTCGTTTCCTAATATCCAGCCTAAACTTCCCTGACACATCTTCATGCCATTCCTTCAGGACCTGCCATTGATCACCAGAGATCAGTGCCTGCCCCTCCTCTT
>VWZF01001772.1:105228-116954 GCA_013396755.1 Sclerurus mexicanus | reverse complement strand
AGAAAACTAAACCACCACAACAGGATCCTACAAGCAAGAGTAGCATTTTTGAACCAGTCCTTTCTTGTCATAAAGGCAAGGTCATGGGAGCTACAGCTTCACTGTGGCAGTAATACTTGCAGCCCAGTTCCACAGTCACTCTGCAGATCATTCTTGTACATCAGGTCACTTAATCTAGAAAACCAAATGTCAACACTGCTTAATTTCAAAATCAGTTGACACCAAAAACAAACAAAAAAAAGTTTAGCAGTTTTAATCAATAATTTTTTCACAAAATAAAATAATGTTTTTAAATGCAATACAAGGACAGTATTTTGAGTGAAACTATTCATAGAATTCAGAGTTTCAATTGAACTCACAAAGTTTAACAACTAAAGACATGGCAAGGGAAAGGAAATTTAGATTCAAATACTGAAAATCTTATTTCTTCTTTTATTACCTTGCAGTGAATGTGCTGCTGATTTTGTGTAGTAAAATGCAATTTGTTGATAAGGCACTTCATGAAACTGGAGTGACAGTGGAAATAATCAAGTTAAATCAAGCAGAAAGAATAGGTAATTTTGTCAGATATGCTGGAATTACTGACATTTCCCTAAAGTTGCATTACTTTTCAACAAAGATAATAATTTCATATTATTTTGAAAATTACATAGAAAATGTTGCAAGAATTAGAGGGGAGCAAAAAAGAGCTTCTAATGTCTTTATTGGATAAAGCTAGTTAGGGGGAAAAAAAACCCAACATCAAAACTCAAAGAAAACATGTCATTGATCATGGGCATTCAACACATTTTCTGTCGGAGGACAGGTCATTAAATTACCATTTAGTTTTCTCAGGTTTATCTATTTCCTAGTGCCAGGAAGGGGTTGGATCTGCTTGTGCTCGCGTCAGATTGAGCATTGAGTAGTCACGTTTGCTCACCAAAAACCTGTGATTCTTCCTCAAAAGTGAGGAGTTTTTTCATCACCTAAATGGAAATTAACCATAATAACTAATTTTTGAAAACAACAAGGTTCTCAGAGTTGTTTAGATTTTAGATTATTTCTACTGGTAACTTCTGAGTGTAGAAGCGCATCTAGGACTGGATTAGTTGGTTGTGAAAGACTTGAAAGGCCATAAGTTTCATTTTCTTTTGAAATTTCCTCCATGCAAACAACAATCTCACCTAAAAGAATAATTCAAATGGGAAATCCACCCATGGTAAAACAATGTTCAATGTATATCTTTAGCGATGCCGAAATAATCTGCCAGTAAACAATTCTTAAGAATAAATAGCATATTTTTAGAGGGATTTTTGAGAACAGATTTGTCTTATGCTTTTTATTACACAGTCTGTTTTCCATGTGCATTTCATAATTCCAGATCTTTTCAATGGTTACACTTTCAAACCTAGAGTGAACACTAACCCTAAACCTTCCTCCAAGTCCCATTCTCTCCTTTTGATCACAGATAAGTTGGCATAATTTTTTGGTTCACAGTTTATTTTTTTAGTGAAATATGTATTAGTCAAAACCAGTCTGGTCAAAACCAGTCTGAGCAGAAAACTACAAGTTTACAAGGTTTTTTAGGTTTTTTGGGTTTTTGTGTTTTGGGGTTTTTTTTTGTTTGTTTGGTTTGGGGGTTTTGCCTTTTTTTTAATGGAATTGAGACAAAGAAAATGAAAATGAAAGTATTTCAGTGATTAGGACACAGCACAACCAACATAAGCTTTGTTTCATCTGGGAAGTGTTACTACATTTTTATTGCTACAGTTTAAATTAGGAGAAACTACCTCTCCAGAAAAATTAAACCCCTGGTAGAACCCCAGCATTTACTTATCCAGCAAGATCAGTTGCAGCACTGGGACACAGCAGCTTAGACAAGTTCTTGGCATTATGACCAGTTGGAAATGGCCATCTCAAGCTCCCAAAGCATGCTCCACCAGGACTCTTTCTGACTTACCTCTCATGTCTGGCCTATTTCTACATGAAATATGTACGGCTAAGGTAGGCAGGCTGAGAGACAAAGAACTCTAAAAGGATTGCTATCAAACAGATTCAGATTCTTATGGAATGGTTTTTTTCTGTTAGCACGCAAACTCTCTTGCTGAGGAACTGATACTCTACCCCTCCCCCTATTTTTTTGTAACATAATTGTTCATATTAGGCATACAGAGCAATTAATGTTTATTTGATTGGTGAATTCATGACCCAATGACCAATGAAATTAAAAAAAAAAAAATAAAAAGTGGTCAGCACAATTGAAATTGTTTTGCTAAAGATGGTCCCATATTTTCTCATGAACTTTTTTCAATAGTACAATGGTGTGTCTAAACAAATACTTCTAATCATAATAAAACAATGTAAAAATTGCGCTCACTTGCACTTGCCTGTCACAGCATGTAATAAAGAGATAAACAGTGATTGTTTGCTGAAAACACAGGAATGATAGTCATTTTTTCTAGTGCCTTTTATTCTTCATGAAACTCTTCAAAATCACAGCCTCTGTATTCAAACTATAGAAATCAATACTTTTGAGTTTTAAATGTGAAGTTCTTACTAAACTTGGAACACTGCCTGCAGTTTTATGTTTTGATAAGTAACTAGGTTTTTGTGCAATAGAGTAAGTTGGTAACTTTGCAGAGACGAGGAATAGGACTTATCACTGCTTCATAAAGTTATTGGGAGTGACTGAGATAACAATATTGATAGGGAAAACAGGAGGCATAACAGTCCCATGCACGAGAACAGAGCCAGGCAAATGGTCTACCTAGTCTTATATTGTCTCCCTAATAGTGCCCAGGATGGCACAGCAATAGGGTGAGCATACAGTAATGAATCAGTAAACTTTCCCAGAATCCATCAGCCTGCAATTTAGGGAATTCATGAGCCAGAAGATAATATCTTGGTAAGCAATAGCTTTTATTGAGGTTTTTTTCCAAATTAATTTCTCAAGATTGTTTCTGAATCCATATAACCTTAAACAATAAAACTTATAATAAAAAAAATAAAAAAATTGTAGGTGAACTCCACATTGTGTGACCAACTGTTTCTTTCTTTTTGTTCGAGTCTACTGCCTACTAACAATGTCTGTACTTATCATTTTACAGGAGGACATGACTACTGTTTCCCATTTACCCTCTCTATTCCACTTAGGCCTTCATTGAGTAACTCCCATCTGCCCTATGGTACCATTGCAAAGAGGAGAAAAAAGCAAGGTCAGTGGGAAGAAATTGACTTTTTTTGTTGTTGTTCTTAATTTTTTCTAAAGAAGTTAATGTAGTGAAATATCTTCCTTAGTAATTAAAAAAAAATTAAAAAACCATGTTTTTCTCAGCACTGGGTTTGTACTGGGGTAAGAAATTAAATTCAAACTAACTGAAGAAAATAAAAGAAACCATAAAATGGAATGTCTATTCATTATTAAATTTCAGTTGATAAAAATATATTTATCAAACTATATCAATTTTGAAAGTATTCAAGTTAAAAGACAGATAAATTCATTGTTAAAAGATGAGACAAAGTTAAAGGATATTCTTGAAACTAGAATGAATATTCTTATCTGATGGTATCTAGTAGGCAAAACTGAGTCACCTAAGTTTATCTTGGGACAACAAAGCACTTCGTTAGACTTAACCCTGTGGTGAAGTCTGTTACTGTTCAATAATGTATTCAGTGGATTATTTCTGAAAAATACAACAGCATGTTTTTAAATAGTCTCTTGAATTGTTTTGGAAATAATTCTTTGGACTTCTTATTTGCAATCATTTGATTATATCAAATGATGGCAATTCTTTGTTGGTTTTAACAGTGAAACTGAGTTTGGAAGTAATATGATTGGCTAAAACCAGTTTGTGTGGTGAAGTGTCTGAAAACATAAAAACATTGTTAGCTAATGCAACTAACTAATAAAAATCTGGAGCAACACTCAATGTTCATTTAGTTGCTGTATTTCTCCTTTTTTTCATCTGTATGGTCTACATCAGGCAATCTGTACTACACTCTTTCTTAGATTAGGTATGTAAAGAAATTCTTTGCTATGAGAGTGGTGAGGCCCTGGCGCAGGTTGCAGCTGTGGATGCCCCATCCCTGGAAAAGTTCAAAGCCAGGCTGGATGGGGCTCGGAGCAACCTGGTCTAGTGGAATGGGACCCTGCCCATGGCAGAGAGGGTGGATATAGATGTTCTTTGAGGTTTCTTCCAACTCAAACAGTTTTATGGTTCTACAATTAAAAAACAGTACCCTTAAAAAAAAGACTTTAGATAGTTTTTTGTTAAGTAAATTCAAAACCTGATGCAGAACTACAAGTAGGAGAAAGGGAGAAAGACCTAGGAGAGCAAAGGAAGAAAGGTTATAGAAAATTAAAGACAATAAGGTAAACTTGTATTATCTCAGTGTAATAAAATACCTAAGTGCAATATTCAGATTATAGGCCTTACTCCTGCTTAATTAGAGGTAAAAGCGTATTGTGAAAGGCAAGTTATAACAAATTCCATCCAGACATTTTTCTGCAAAACTTTGTTTGCAGAATAGGCTAAGACTATCATGTATTTTTTAAGGAAAATGTGTATTTCACCAATATGTTTTCTCCATTTTTACCATTTCTTGAAAAGAAACAAGTAACAAATTTCATGCATTGAATTAATAATCAGATTATTTACTCTCCACTATACATGTGCACCTTCTGAATTCACAGAATATTTCAATACACTGGAAAAAAAGAAAAGCCCTCAAAAACTGTATTGTCTTCTATACAAATCTTCATAAGATATTACAAAACAACCAGGCTTAAATTCACTTTGTGTTCAGTCATGTCCACATAGCTCTAGTAATTCCACTCAATATAATGCAAGGAGCAATCAAAGGTCACTACACCACTCCTTGAATTCCTAGCCCATCTCTTGAGAAGAGTACTTCCATCTTGCTATTCCACATAATAAAGTGTCCATTCCTGCATGACATACAATACTGACAATTAAAACACAGTTCTTTTTCCTATGGAATTGAAAAATCTTTATTTGGAATCTTTCCTGCCACAATAAGCCTGCACAATTTCTGTTGTTCACTTTGAAATGGGAGAGAATACATTTTTATCTCTTTTTTTAGGGCAAATCAAATATTATCAGACCTAAATGAAACACATTTATTTATCATACTCTGATTGCACTGAGAGAATGACAATGATCTGGTATATCAATATTGTCAGCAGTAAAGCAAAATTAAAACATTCTTCAAAGTGACAGGCAGACATATCTGAAGACAGTTGTGCTCTGAAAATTTTGTTCCAAATTGTAGCCTTCTTACAATTAAAGCATTCCATTAATGAAAAGAGATTTATATTTCAATCAAATGGCAGTAGATTTATTAGGGCCTGGGACAAGAGATGTAGGTGACATTTGCCCTGAAGTACTCTGGAATACAGTTGTCCTCACAGGATTATTTTATAGGAGCACTGTAATTTATCACATATTTTAGTGTCTGAGTTCCATTTTCAAGTGAGTGGAAACTATTTAGTCAGCTCATAACCATGTGCTGTGCTTTAGGTCAGGTGGATGTCTGAGCACAACGTACTCGTTCACTCCTCCTGGTCAGAGAAGAGTAACGGTGAGAAAATGCATGGATTGAGATAAGGACCATTTAATAGGGAAACCAAAATCCACAGGTATAAACCAAAACAAAATAAGGAATTCATTTGCTACTTTCCATTGGCAGGCAGGTCTTCAGCCATTTCCAGGAAAGCGGGGCTTAATTACACGTAAAGTTTACTCAGGAAGACAAACACTATCACTCCAAACATGGTCTGAAGTACTCCTGTGGTCAGGTGGAGTCAGCTGTCCCAGCTGTGTCTGTCCCCAGCTCCTCGTCCCCCCAGCCTGCTTGCTGGTGGAGTGGGCGAGGAGCAGAGAAGCCCTTGGCTCTGCATAAGCCCTGCTCAGTAATAACAAAAACATCCCTCTTTGCAGCACAAATTCATAACAAATCCTCATACTGTCCACTGTGAATAAAACTTTATCCCAGCTGAAATCAGCACAGAAGGAACCCTGTCTTTCACTCCTGACAGACATTTATCAGTGATGAAGGACTGACCCCTGCATCTGATCTTTCATGAACAGTGAAAAGATGAGTTATTAAAATGTGTGTTTAATTTGCAGTAGAAACTCCATGATCGTATTCTTTAAAAAGCTTACATTTGTACACAGAGATGACCTGTTGAATACCTAATTTTCTCTGTTCATCTGTATATAGACAACCTTTATATAATGGCAATAGTCAGCTGTATGCAGAAATGATGAATGAAATAATAAGATATTTAAATATGGTACAAAATTCTTACTTCAAGTATTCTCGGTAACATAAAGCAATTTGACCCTGTTACACACCACATTCATATTGTAGTTAATACCACATAACACCATCTGGCACTATCTGGGCTATTGAAAAATTAAGTATCAATTTCAGTTAGCCTATGGGGAGTCCCAATTCATTAGAAGCTTCATTAGCACACCATTTGATTGCTGTAAAATTGAACAAAGTATGGTTATTTTCCCATTTTACAAGACTCATTAAAGAGGATGGTGGGTAGTAGGTAGATGTAGTACGTGCAAACCATGAAGCAAATTTATACCAACAATATGAAACAAACTCTTAGCAGGTCTGCTAGAAATGAGTTTTTATGTCTTCATGGATCTTTATGTCTTCACCTGGTTGCCACAGAGTATACCAGCCTTGCTCTCCAGGTCTTCCTGCAAAGAAGGAAATAAATATTTTTGTATACTCTGATTTTGTTTATTCCAATTTTTCACTCTCCTTCTGTCAGGTTGAGTCCTTCTGAATTGTGAAGGAAGAATAACAGAACTTCTAAGTTTTTAACATGACCTAGTACAAGACTTCTTTCCAGCGTTCCATGTGGAAGATTTCAAAATGCAGTGTTAGTGACATAATGCTAGAACTATAATGTATTTGTAATGGTTTTGCAAGGGAAAAAATGTGGGAAGAAGGCTTTTTATCTCCTTACGTACTATATTATATTCAGCTGGCACAGAACATGTTCATGTTTCACAAGACAGAGATGATCAACCAAGCATTTCACAGCATCCATGTTAGACTGCAACTGCCTTTGATTGCAGGATGAAAGAATTCAGAATGCAATAAAAACAGATGTATATGCACATACTATATTATATTTCTTTTATTAATACAAATTTAATTAAAATTTCACTTCCTGTGAAGTTTCATCCCTAGTTTATACCTGAGGCAAATAAATGGGGCTTGTTATTGCATGCACACATGCACAACAGACCAGTTCCTGAAGAATTCAAAAATTAACTAGATGAAATTCAAGTGATAATGAAGTGAACCAACTTTGTATGAACTAGATGAATGAGGGCACAGCTCAAATAGTGAACATCAATTGACAGATACATGCAAAGAAGTATCGGTGGCAAACAATTTGTAGACAATTACTAAAATGACATCATTAAAATGTTTTCCAACTTTTCATGAACCCACTTGTTCAATCCAATCCCGTGTGGGTAGAAGGGTTAACATTTTAATATTTTATATTTGCAGTGTAAATAACCTGTTGAGTCTGTATAATCCTGTCATCAGACAAACACTGAGGAGTTGAAAGAATAGACACATACATGGGTAAGAGTAACATCAGTCTATCACCTGATGAGAAAGATATAGAATAACAGACAGCTGAAAGACAAACATATTTTCTCCTTCACATTTTTGCTAGTCTCTTTCTTTCTGTTCAGCAGATATTCCATACAGAAAGATCCATTTTCCTGCATGGTTGTTGAAGATTTTTTGATGTAAATCATAGATTAGTAGGTTTTTTATATTTTCTGGTCTTCCCTTTGTTGAGTGGATGATCAGTACTCCTGTACTGGTGTAGATGGATTAGTGTTGGTTGGAATTAGTGTTGCCTGGAATGGAAGCAACTAGAACTGCTTCCAAATAAGTACCTGCAAATGGTAGTAGCAAAATATGAGGCCTCTTTCAGCTGAAGAGCTACAAGAAAAAAAGGGAAATAAAACAGGAAGGAAATCAAAGAACTTCTTTCCATCCAAAAGATGGGAAAAAACATAATGAAGCTATAGAGGACAACTTCATTAAAGTCAATTTCAAAATTCCTTTTTGTTTGCTTCCAGGATTAGTTTCTTATTGCCTGATAGACTTTCCAGGAGTGGTCTTGTAGTAACATGCTCACCATAAGAGTCATTTTGTCCCGTTGGCCAAATTTTGCTTTTTAGACTTTAAAAAAACAAAATAGGTGTAACCACGTCTAGTAGCCATCCGTTCTCCTTTTTACAGAGGTAAATTTGTAATGCCATGTTGTATTTTATTTCTAACTAATAATTGCATATTTTCAGCCAGAAAATATCATCATGAGCTCCTGGATGTGAATTACACCTAAGGAAATACTTTTAATTTGAACATCAGTCTTTGTATGTACACATAGGACTCTTGTTCTGACAAACCTGTATATCAAAGTCAAAATGTGATAACAAGTCTGGGGATTTTTCTTATTTATTCTTCCTTTTTGCTGGGCTTTTATAGCGTAGAAAATATTCATCATCATTATTATTCCTGTCCAAGAAAAGTAGATCATTGAATTCCAGTTAATGATTTTAAGGGCACTTCTTATAATTTAAACAATACAAAAAATGACCTGGCAATTTGAAGCACTAGTAGTCTCCAAATCATATATATTTGTGTAAAATTGTAGGCCTGACAGTTGAGTCCATTGCACAACATAGTCAATGTCTTTCCAATCTTACAATTACACAAAATTTGTGCACCAAATACCTCAATTTTTTACTGCAATGTAAAGAGTAGGGTTTTCTGTTCAGCTCTATACAGCTACTACATTTATATTTTTTCCTGTAAAATTGAATCTTGCATTTTAAATTGGGTAAAAATATTTTCCCAGTCCTGTGTGAATTTTCCTGATTTCCAAAAGTGTCTGATTTCCAGAAGTGTATGAGTGGGTTTGAGTTCTGGCATGTGAGACATTATGAAACTTTTCTCTGAGAACAGCCTGTCTGTTCTTCCATTGCAGCTCTTAGTTCCAATTAACACATTCAGTCAGTGTTCAGAGGAAATTAGAAAACTCGTATTCACAATTTCCTGAACTAAATTAAGATCGGGACTTCAGCTTAGATCTCACCTGATGAAAACTCTGCAGCTTTATAACACACTGGTGCTGTCAGTACTGAAAAATCTGATGTTCCACAGAGCTGAACAGGCTCAGTAGAAACCAAAATAAAATTAAAAAAACAGCTTTTGATTGGGGTAAGATGGTCATACAAAAGTCCATGTTCTGAATCAACTTTTTAGTGCTCAGATGTTTTACTGTCTCTTTCTTCTGGCTTTCCAATGGATGGTTACACTGGTGGAAGATAGGGGCCTATTTATGATAGTTTTGGAACAAACTATGTCATGGCATTGTATCAATTTTTTTTTATTTGAATAGAAGCTTTTGGAGAAGGTAAACTGCCATTTTCTAACAGGAAAATTTAAATCAAAATTTCTGATTTTTAGATTTATTATTTGTACTAAGTTATGCATTCATAATTAAGGGATGAAATTTGAAGAAAAAGAAATCCTAATCATAAACGGTTTCAGAAAATCTTAATTCTTCCCTCACTGTAGGAGTTGTGCCCCTAACTTCAGTGGGATTATGATTTTGCCCACTTAAGATTGCTTTAGAAGTTGGAATTGGAAATACAACAAAACTATTTTAGAAAGTAGGAGTTTTCAAAGAGTTGGACATTCTTTATCTTTTTTACTTATAGGAAGAGTCTGTGACTGATGCTAGCCAGTGTAAGCAAAGGTTTCAAAGCACTCTGATTTAAGGCACATTTAATGTGAATATTTTTTGTGAATTTTTTCACATTTCACATTTGTGAATATTTTGACTTACAACTGCACTCCATTGCACAGGAAATTACAGGGCAGAACTCCCAACACATTCTTCTCTGGGTAGCTCTTGGTGAACTAATTTATTCAGTCAAAGGATTAAGTTCTTGTAAATTTGGTAAGCCACANGAAAGTAGGAGTTTTCAAAGAGTTGGACATTCTTTATCTTTTTTACTTATAGGAAGAGTCTGTGACTGATGCTAGCCAGTGTAAGCAAAGGTTTCAAAGCACTCTGATTTAAGGCACATTTAATGTGAATATTTTTTGTGAATTTTTTCACATTTCACATTTGTGAATATTTTGACTTACAACTGCACTCCATTGCACAGGAAATTACAGGGCAGAACTCCCAACACATTCTTCTCTGGGTAGCTCTTGGTGAACTAATTTATTCAGTCAAAGGATTAAGTTCTTGTAAATTTGGTAAGCCACAAAGTAGTTCTATTATATAATTTTCAATTCTGTCATACAAATTCCAAGTCCCTGGCATATCTCATTTTTCAGGAAAATTCAATGTTAAGGGTTTGGCTAATTTCAAGTGACATCTATTCAGCTTAATCAGTGCATAAGCTGCTGTCCAATAAAAGCATTTAATAGATTATGGAACTTAAATTAATTTCTTAAGTCTTTGTGCCCAATTTGTATTGAAATCTCATAAATTTAGTAAGTTCAAACCTTGAAGAGATCCACAGATCTGATTTTCTGTGTAGTTTTGTACTTTACATCAATCTTTCTTCAGTATTATGTTAGCATAAGTTTCTTTTTCTAAACTGTCCTGTATTCTTAAGAGAGTTTCTCATGACTATAGGCAAGATCACTTTTTTTTATCCTGAGAGTTCTCATTCACTCTGAAGCTTTCAAAGAGAGGGAAAAAAATATGGCAGCCAGAGTGTTGAGACTGCTGTTGTAGAACCATAGAATCTTCTAGTGGGAAAAGACCTCTACGATCATCGAGTCCAACTGTTAACCCAGCACTGCCAAGTCCACACCAAGTCGTGCCCCTAAGCGCCAAATCTACATGACTTTTAAATATCTCCAGGGATGGTGACTCAATCACTTTCCTGGACAGCCTGCTCCAGTGCTTAATGATCCTTTCAGTGATTAAATTTTTCCTAATACCCAAAAACTGAGATGAGATCAGTCGGTTAGAACATGGTGCTAATAATGCCGAGGTCATGAGTCTGGTCCCCGTAGAGGTCATTCACTTAAGAGTTAGACTTGATGATCCTTGTTGGTTCCTTCCTACTCAGGGTACTCTGTGACTCTGTCTTGAATTTAAACCTCCCGTGGCCTTTTCCTCTTGTCCTATTGCTTGTTATCTGGGAGAAGAGACAGATCCCCACCTGGGTACAACCTCCTTCCAGGCAGTTGCAGAGAGTGACAAGGTCCCTCCTGAGCCTCCTCTTCTCCAGGCTGAACAACCCCAGCTCCCTCAGCCATTCCTCATCAAACTGGTGCTCCAGTCCCTTCACCAGTTCCATTGTCCTTCTCTGGATTCCCTCCAGCAATTCCATGTCTTTCTGGTCATGAAGGGTCCAGAACTGAACACAGCACTCAAGGTGTGACCTCACCAGTCCCCAGCACAAAGGAATAATAACTTCCCTGGTCCTGCTGGTTACACTATTGCTGATCCAAGCCAGGATGCCATTGGCCTTTTTGGCCCCCTGGACACACTGAGGGTTCATGTCTGCCATCAAAGGTCCTTTTCAGCCAGGCAGCTTTGCAGCCACTGTGTCCCCAGCCTGTAGCATTGCCTGGGGTTGTTGTGACCCAAGGACAGGAGCCAGCACTTGGCCTCATTAAACCTCATACCCCTGGCCTCA
>VWZF01001772.1:68991-103539 GCA_013396755.1 Sclerurus mexicanus | reverse complement strand
TCCCTCAATCCAACCTGTTTGGATCCCACTGCAGAGCCTTCAGCCCTTTCCTCCAGCAGGTCAACATTCCCACACAACTTAGTGTTGTCTGCAAACTGACTAAGGGAGCTCTTGATACCCTCATCCACGTAATTGATAAAGATGTTAAACAGAACTGGCCCCTTATAACAAATGGTATTCTATTGTATTCCCCATATCTTTGTGTATCATCTAATGCTTATATATCAAATGTCAAGTAAACCACTGTACTACAACACATAGGACTTCTGCTCGTATGGAGTTTTACAATAGTCATTGCATGGAGTTGGATAACAGCTATTCCAATGCTGGCAGTAGGATAATTGCAACACTACCACACACACCAATCAGCATTCTCCAGGAAAGTACCTAGCCCTTAAATTCAAAACACAACATTATTCCAATTAATGCTAATTAAAAAAAAAAAAACAAAACACCCTGAGGACTTCAAATCAATATGATAAAGCTGGCTACAGCACAATTTGGAAAAATCCAAAGAGTAAAACCAAAATATTTGTTGTGTTTATAATTTTTTTACAGGCTTACATGTATTAATTCGCAATTAGTTAAAAGTGATTTGATTCTCCATCCAAAACAGAAGAAATACTTTATAAGCAGTTGGTCCAGATTTTGTCTACAGAGGTACTAACACGTGGTTCTAGTAAAGTTATGCACTTAACTATAAAGGTTATGTAAAGCAAACGAATTCAGTAAGACAAATAAAGGCAAACAACCTGAAATACAGGAAATGTAACCTGAAAAGGACATTTTATTATTGGAAAGTGGTGGAAGACAGAAACAGACTGCATGAGGTATTGTGGAGTGTGGAGTTATCACAGTTAGATATATTCAAAACACAACCAGACACTGTCCGGGACAACCTGCTATAGCTGACACTGCCTGAGCAAGGGAGTTAAAGTAGATGATGTACAGAGGTCCCTTGAGAGCCTCAACTGCTCTAAGATCCTCTGAAATACAAGTAATTCAAGGTATTCAAAATGCACACGTAAACAGAAATAAGTAGCCATTAGATCATTTTTGTGTTCACCAGGTTTAATATTCTGTTGAAAACATGATTCAGTTCCTTCAGAAAGTCATACAAGCTCCTTGTGGTAGCATGATCTTCACTTCAGATAAGAGATTTACTAAACTACCATACCTGTTCATTACAGTCCTCCTGTGAAGCATCTATTTAGCTACTCAGTCAACCAAATTTAGTAATGCAGCAATGATAATTGCACATTCCCAGAGAGGCCTGGAAATAGAGAAACATAATTTAGTGTTCATATCATGTTTTCTGTCCTAAAACATAGCCTAATACATGACAAAGTCACACAAAGTCATTTAAAAGTCAAACAAAGTCTGAAAATTTAAAACAAGAGAACATAAAAAAGGTATGTTGTTGCATGTTTTCTATCTGCTTCTCTGGGAAGCAAAACTTCAAATTCCATCTTCCAAAGATTAACTTTTTTAAAAGAAATAAATGATTCAGTTATTCTGAGAACAATCACATGACTTGATATTTTTCCTGAATGTTTAGCAGGAATAAAACAATACACAAGATTCTGGGCTGTGTTTTAGACTCCATCATGAGATTAACACCTGTAAAAATATTTTTTTTTGTTGTTTTTATCTTTAGGCTAATAATGCTACACATGAATAGGTGTGGGATTAAACTTGAGCCAGCATACTTGAAATACTCATAATTTCAGTGGAAGAATTTTATATGTGTCCTGGATGAAAAAGTAGATATGCAAACAGAAATGCTAATGAATAAACTGTAATGGAAAACCTACTTATAGGTGAAAGAATTCTTGCCTGACAAAATCAGAATTGAAAATAAGGAATCGATTCAACTATTTACAATTGGAAAAGATTCTGTATGAGCAGGTAAACAGCAGAACCAGAGGCCAGAATATAAAACACAGTAACACTTGTCACTCTTCATCAAATCAGGATGACTGCTGTAACTAAAACCAATGGAAATTACTACATTTCAATGGAGAAAGAATGCTCTGAAAATTCTGTTAGTGAGGGACAGTGAGATTTTCAGTAACTGCACTCTGATGAAATATGAAGCCTGAGGGAAGATGCTTCATAACAGAGGTTCATGAAACCCAGACACAGAGAGGTTCTTCTAGAAGAACATTTCTTCTCAGTAGCCATCCCTCTGGACAAAAGAGCTACCTGTACAGGGTATTCCCCTGGCCCACATAACCTTCACCTGCACGAAGCAGAAAAAATAAAAAAATCAATGTTTGTCTGGATTCTCTTGGCTGTACATGGTCTCTGAGGCTAGACATGTAAGAAAACTAGGCAACAATCATCACGGTCTCTGTCAAAGACTCCTGTGGGGAAGGATTTCAGTAAAAATAAAAGCCCTCAAAACTGTTCCATACATCAAACCAATGAGGCTGCCAAACTAATGAACAAAAGCAAATAAATTTGAAAACAAATTCATCAAGATGTCCCTTAGAGAAATATACTTCCCACATGCAGCCAAGGTTTCATAAAATAAATTGCAGAAGAGCATGGAGTTATAGATATCACACGTAGTGTAAGAGAATGCCACAAAATGAACCACTGTGAGCACAGCCATGCTCCCTCCCAGTCTGTCCACACACCAGACTTCTCCCTGACACTGGTGATAGACCCTCTGAGCTAACAGTAACCAGGTTGCTCAAACACATTTGAGGACACAGCCTGGGAACTGATACTGCTCATTTTGGTGCCAAGCACATTCTCTGTGGCACACAGACCCACCACAACCCAAGGCCACTGACATTTGGGACAAACTATGTCTCCAAAGCAGACACAGTAGAAATGGTAGGTGCTTGTTGTGGATGGGGAACTCAGGGTGATGATTCAGGCCCTCAGTAAGTATAAAGTAGAGATTTTCATCATACCCAGTCTGTGTGAGGGCACAGTTTAAAAAAAGAAAAAAAAAAAAACGACTTCCAAAGACATTCAGTTTTCTAACCTTCAGAGTTTATTAGCACTGGGGGCAGGAGGAGCTGTGTTTTGGCTGTTTCTTTACAAGTCAGTGATTTGTAGGCTGGAGGCAAGGTTATTGAGAAGCATAACTACCCAGAGGGATGCCAGAAGGCTTCAGCTGCATGTTCTGCTAAACAAGATGACCACAAAAGAGACAAATATTTATAAAGTCATTGTATAGCAAGGTTGCCCCAAAGATCTTTCTATGCCCTAAAGGTGTCTGTGAGGATACTTGTTTAAGAAAGGGTAAGAAACTCTGTGCAGCAGACTGTGAGAGAGGAGAGTGAAAAATATGTGAGAGAAAAAGCCCTGTGAGCATCCAGGTGAGAGGAGGAGAGGGAGGAGGTGCTCCAGGTGCTGGAATAGAGATTCCTCAGCAGCCCATGGAGAAGACTGTGGCTGACCTCTGCAGCCCATGGAGGATGACACACAAGCACATATCCACACTGCAGCCTGTGGAGGACCCTGTGCCACAGCAAGTGGATTTGCCATGAAGGAAGCTGCCAGCCCATGTAGAGGTCATGCTGGGGCAGGACCCTGGCAAGGGCTGCAGACCATGGAGAGGAGTCCTTGCAGGAGGAGGTTTTCTGGCAGAACCCGTGGGGTACCCCTGCTGAAGCATGATGCTCCTTATGGACTGTACCCCATGGACAGGAGCCATGCTGGGGCAGATCTTGAAGTACAGCAACTGTGAGAATGGTTCACACTGTAGCAGCTTGGGAGGGGCTTTATCCTACAGGAGATGCCCCTCACTGAATCAGAGGAGAATTGTGAGAAGGAAGAAGCAGCAGAGACAGTGGTATGGACTGAACGCAGTCCCCGTTCTTCACCTCCCTGTGCTGCACAGGGAAGGAGATAGAAGAGTAAGAGTGAATGTGAGCCTAAAGAGAAAAGGAGAAAGGTGATTTTTAGTTTTTCATTTGTTTATCACCATCCTACTGTATTTGTTCATTTGATAATAAATTAAATAAATCTCCCACAAGCTGAAACTCTTTTGCCCCTGACTGTAATTGATCAGAGGTCTCCCTATCCTTATCTAAACTCATGACCTTTTCCCATCTTATTTTCTCCTCTTCTCCTCTTGAGTAGTGAGATATCATCTTCGTTGAGGCCTGGAAATCAATCAGTCAAGGTCAACCCAACACAGGGGTTGAGAAGTTTGTGTAGTAGTGTGTACATGCGTGCATATGTGTTGTGTGCATGTGTCTACTTGGGGAACAAAGCTTAACTTCGCTCTCTCTTGGACTTGAGGGCATGGAGCTGTGGCAGCTTTGTCTGTGACTGCAAGATTTCCGCCTTCCTTAACCTAATCCAGCAATGGAACAATTAATGCATGTCTATGATGGGATTATCACTCACAGGCAGTAATGAAACAAAAGTGTATTGTACTTTTAAAGTTAACAGAGCCAATTGCACTCTTTGTTGCAACTGAAGAGCCAACAGAGTTCTTTCCATCATAGTTTTTTTCTTGGCAGTCCTATTTTATAAATTCACTTGATTATGTATTTTGATCCTTCTCCCTAAAAGTTATTCTTGGAATTGCATTTATGAGTGTTTTCCAAGTGTCATTTTTTGTGAATCTCTTGTAAATGCTGACAATCACTTTCTAAACTGAAAATCTTTCTGTTTACCAAGGGAACACTGCCAGTCTTATTTTGGCTAGGAATCACAGGTGAAGCTTGATTCCCAGACCAATTATAATGCATAGCAATCTTTGCAACACTATTTCAACTAGACAAAAGAACAGTCTTGCTAGCTCTTGACATTCAAATCAAATAATTTATGATTAATGGAATGAATCGACAGGAGAATTGAACTGCAAAGGATGTGCTATCTGACAATTCCATACCAAATGGGTTTGTAGGTAATATTTTATAACACTGCTGGTGGGGATCGGCTGTATATATAACTGAAATAAATAAATTAATTATTAGTAGGGCTTTGTCTAAAAGATTGAAGAATGGTATACACTGTGATTGTCCAACAAAACAGTGCAATATCCAATTTACTTTGAGTTTGGCACGATTTTCGCGTGAGTTGGGGTTACCAGGCTTCCCCACAAACAGTTCTTGCACAGAGACTCTTCCTGCAAATTGGACCTTTCCTCTAAGAAACAGTTAATATATTTTGACTGACTCAAATTCCACAAATTCTCTCTGTCCTTCACAAATATTGTCATTTGTGTGATGGAAGTTGTTCCTGCAGAATTATAGAAGTATAAGAAGACATTTATATTAGGGCTCAGATTTTGTAATACATAAACCTGTAGAGCTGAGATGAGAAAAAAGGGGTTGATAAGAAAGGTAAGCCTATGTGGTGACAATGATGAAACTATATGATTAGAAGAATGAAGTAAGAAGTGAAGGTGACAAAAGCAAGGCACTTTACAGACAATGACATCAGAAAATAAGAGAAAAAGTTATGGTTTAGGGACAGTGTTTTTAAAACTATTATAATGACAGAAGATATCAAGTAATCAATGACAAGAAAATTCTTAACAAGGGATTAAGCTAAATTTAAAAATGTTTGTAGATATGAGCCAAGGTGGATTATATTAATTCCAATGCACCCACTGTGAAATTCTCTGTGGAGATACAGCCCAGTCTTCACTGGCCTGCCATTATTTGTCAGATGAAGGTACACTCATCCTGAAGAACAGAAATTAAGGAACTGGATTGAAAGTGAAGAATATACTGAAATAAAAATTCATTATTTTTTAAAAATACTATATCTGTATTTCAGCCTGGCTTTTCACAAAAACTAACATCAAAAGTGATATTTTCATGGCTGACTTCTTCTCTACTTGTCACGTCTTCTTCATCAAGACAGATCTAAGCGCCCAAAGAGGAAGCCACCCTTGACCAACCTGATACTGTTCTACGAATAAATGGCTGGTTTTGTAGGCAGAGAGAGAACATTTCATGTTGTTTACTTCAGTAAGGCTTTCAACGTTGTATCCCATAAAATCTTGACAAAGAAGTAAACAGTGAAGTGGAGTGGATGTTGTCTGAACAGCCAGAGCATACTCTTTAGCAAGTTTGCCATATGGGCATCTAGAGGGGTTGGAGAGATAAAAGGCCTGACAAGAGCCTCATACAATTCAACAAGGGGAAATGTCAGATCCTGCACCTGGGGAGGAAAAACCTCTGGAATCAGTTAGATCCTGGTGTTGACCAACTGAAAAGCAGCTTGAGAGAAAAGGACCAGGGAATCTTGGAGCATACCAAATTGTACACAAGCCAATGGTGTGTCCTTGTGACAAAAAAATTTAAAAA
Organism: Sclerurus mexicanus; assembly: GCA_013396755.1. Taxonomy (NCBI): domain Eukaryota; kingdom Metazoa; phylum Chordata; class Aves; order Passeriformes; family Furnariidae; genus Sclerurus; species Sclerurus mexicanus. The sequence goes on along the minus strand of VWZF01001772.1, from coordinate 97,252 downwards.
AAGACAGCCAATGGTATCCTGGGATATTTTAGGACTGTTGTCAGAAGGTCAAGGGAGATGATATTCTGCTCAGCACTGATAAAGGTACACCTGGAGTACTGTCCAGTTCTGGGCTCCCCAGTACAATGCAGATATAAAGCTAGTAGAAATGCCACAAAGTGCCACTAAGATGATTAAGGGATTGGAGCACCTCTCACATAAGGTGAGGGACTGTTCAGCATAGAGTAAAGAAGGCTCAGGGAGGTACAGACATCATTAATGTGTCCAAACACCTCATGAGAGTGTGGAAAGAAATGGCAGCTAGTCTCTTTTAAGTGGTGTTCAATGACAGAACAAAAGGCAGCAAGCACAAACTGGCATGTAGAAGATTCCAGCTGAACACGAGGAAACACTTGTTTACTGTAAGGGTGACCAGGCACAGATTGCCCAGATGTGTAGTTTCTATCCATGGAGATGTTCAAACTCATCTGGATACAGTCCTGAACAAGTGGCTCTAGGTGACCTTGTTTGAGCAGAAGGGTTGGACCAGATGAAATCCACAAGACCTACATCACTCATTCTGTAAGGATGTGGTAAGAGTCTCTGGGTCTTGCACAGCATGAGCAACCAGAAGGACACACACAGCTCTGGGACAATGACAAGTGCAGAAGTACACATGATTTGTACAGTGCAGAAACACACAAGATGTGGAAAGGTAAGACCACTTTAATCCACCTAATGCACCTATTTCTAGTGATAGGTGCATCCCAACACAGACTTGTGTTGTATTCTAGTATCTAAGCCTAAGACTCAGAGGAGGGTAAATGCAGTTACAATTAGTCATTGAATGTAAAAGAAACTTGCCAATCAGGGCTATGGTTTTACAAGATCACTTTATTAGGTGATTTAACAGGTTTATGGTGAATTATCTGCTATTGTGTATCTTCACTCAGTGTTTGCATGACTGCCTTACCCTGTTTTTGTAAAAATGTCAAGGCTTTTTGTCCTACACACCATAATACATACATATTAGGATTAGGGCTTGTGTCTCACAGCCAGGTGTGACACATACTTCTACTTGGTCTTTAATATTTTTTTGGCCTGCTAATACCCACCTGATCATCTGCATGATTGAAATGGTTGATCAATTAAGTTACTGAGTGGTGAAGAGCTCTATTTATTCTCTGTGGTACTTTTTTTGAACCTTCTGATACTTTTGGTTAAGCAAAGGGTTGTTTAACACTGATTCATTTTTGAGCAAATGAGGAAGGATATTCAGGTTGCTTTACCTACCTTTAAAACTCTGTCATCTGTGAATTTGATGGAGTCAACATGAAGGAAACCTGGCAGATATTCTGACAAAGAGTATCTCCCTAGCAGGAATCCCGAAACATCCCTGATAAATTCAGAAGTTACTTCCTTCATGAGGACTTGCAATTAGGACAAAGAAATCTTGATGGGTGCAGGAAAAAGACACAGTGACAACAAACTGACCTTCCTACTCCCACATAGGAAAGGTACAAAAAGAAACTACCTATCTACCCAAAATAAGCTTCTCTGCAAGAGCCTCTCNGGCGACTGAGACGTTACGTAAATAAAATTTTTTGAAGCAACTGAACATACACGGAATGATGATACAAATAGAAATTAACATAATAGCCCCTAAAATTAACATACCTAAAAAACACCTCAGGCCCAGGGAAAGGTCGATGTGGGGAAAAGAGTCAAATATTCCCTTTTCAGGGTTCGACATCCGCACTTGGAGATCTTGGACCATATTATGCAGTTCCTTAATTTTAGAGTNAAGGAAGAAGGGGGAAGGTTCAGAGGAGGAGCACATGCCATATATGTAACAGGGGGCTGAACATGTACAATTATGGAAGGAACAGTGTAGAACATGACTATATATGGGGATGGGTGGAATGCACCAACCAGGATCCAATCACAGCTTACAACGAACATCAACCAATCGTATCACATTTCTAAGTTATAACAACCAATAGGAACATTCTTAATTATTACATTTACAATGGTACTTATTACTACTGCTAAAGCCAGCATTCTTAGTACAACAACTAAACTGAGGATTCTCCTTCAGGATCCTCGTTCCATAGTCGAGGCAGCATCCTCTTCGGCATGTTTAAATCCTTGTCTGGTTTCAGGTTGTTAGTCTTCCACGAGTGATAGGTGTTCGGTGTTGTCTCCGCCACATCTCCCCCTTTTTTGTTTATAACAGAGTCCACTGTGGCGACTGAGACGTTACGTAAATAAAATTTTTTGAAGCAACTGAACATACACGGAATGATGATACAAATAGAAATTAACATAATAGCCCCTAAAATTAACATACCTAAAAAACACCTCAGGCCCAGGGAAAGGTCGATGTGGGGAAAAGAGTCAAATATTCCCTTTTCAGGGTTCGACATCCGCACTTGGAGATCTTGGACCATATTATGCAGTTCCTTAATTTTAGAGTGGATTGATTGGGACTTGAGAGAAAAGTTTAAGCAGCACATTCCCTCAAAGTCTTTGCAGCCATGACCATTCACTAAGAGCAAATAATCAATGGCTGCGCAATTTTGTAAGGTGGCTTTACGAAGAGTTTTGGTGTCGGACATTAATCCGTCTAAGGCTACGGTAGTGGCATTCACTTCTTTGGACAGCCAGCAACCCAATTTATTAAGGGTGTCTAACGCTTTCGCTGCTCCCAACTGGGGGAGGAAGGATGATATCCAAAGGTTCTGCTGGGCTGTCCAAAAGTGAATAAGTGTGTTGCAGTCGCTTGCAAATGGCAAATGCTCTGAATCCAATTCTCTCTTGAACATTTTGTGATGGGGAGGCCAGATTGGTACTGATGAAAGAGTTTTGTTAGGTGTAAACAGGGTCAATCTGCCAATGGCAGATCAGATCCCCATGAGGGATNAGGATCCTCGTTCCATAGTCGAGGCAGCATCCTCTTCGGCATGTTTAAATCCTTGTCTGGTTTCAGGTTGTTAGTCTTCCACGAGTGATAGGTGTTCGGTGTTGTCTCCGCCACATCTCCCCCTTTTTTGTTTATAACAGAGTCCACTGTGGCGACTGAGACGTTACGTAAATAAAATTTTTTGAAGCAACTGAACATACACGGAATGATGATACAAATAGAAATTAACATAATAGCCCCTAAAATTAACATACCTAAAAAACACCTCAGGCCCAGGGAAAGGTCGATGTGGGGAAAAGAGTCAAATATTCCCTTTTCAGGGTTCGACATCCGCACTTGGAGATCTTGGACCATATTATGCAGTTCCTTAATTTTAGAGTGGATTGATTGGGACTTGAGAGAAAAGTTTAAGCAGCACATTCCCTCAAAGTCTTTGCAGCCATGACCATTCACTAAGAGCAAATAATCAATGGCTGCGCAATTTTGTAAGGTGGCTTTACGAAGAGTTTTGGTGTCGGACATTAATCCGTCTAAGGCTACGGTAGTGGCATTCACTTCTTTGGACAGCCAGCAACCCAATTTATTAAGGGTGTCTAACGCTTTCGCTGCTCCCAACTGGGGGAGGAAGGATGATATCCAAAGGTTCTGCTGGGCTGTCCAAAAGTGAATAAGTGTGTTGCAGTCGCTTGCAAATGGCAAATGCTCTGAATCCAATTCTCTCTTGAACATTTTGTGATGGGGAGGCCAGATTAGTACTGATGAAAGAGTTTTGTTAGGTGTAAACAGGGTCAATCTGCCAATGGCAGATCAGATCCCCATGAGGGATGCATGAATCACTCCCAACTCCATTATGTGGGATTTCCTCCTGTATTGATTAGCTCCACTCCTGGGTGCAGATCAGGGTGAGTGTTGGACCAGTCGTATCTCACACGACGTATTCATATATGTGTGCATAAGTAAAAGTTCACAAGTGGACTAGTTGGAATTCTGTAATAATTGGCAAGATAATTATATTTGATTTACACTTTTAACATGCATATACTTTTAAATGTGCTTTTCCAGTGGTAGTTTCGTAGTGCCTTGTAGTGTGTATTTCTGTAGTTGTTTTGCATTAGTGTTTACCCTTGCTCTCCAACACCCAGTAGCTGCAAACGAAAGGCATCTTAACCAGCTAGCAGAAACAGAATTGCCATCCCCTCTGGGATTTCTGTCAGTGCTGTTCAGTGAATAACACAGCTGAAAAAAAGGCAAGGGTTACAAGAGGAAGTACTGCTTGAAGGCTGCCCTAGAGAACAAGTTTTGACACGATGCATGTAACAGAGGTTCTGATGGCTCCTAATGCCAGAGTTCCCTCACAGCACACATTGTTCCCTAAGCCAATAAACAAGACATTTCAGATGGTTTACTCCTTTAAAATGTTTCAAGTGTTATAGAGACCTTCTCAAGAGAACATGACTGCCTCTCTCCCTGGGCTACTTCTGATCTCTTCTGAGTATGCTTAACTGTGATTGATATGGTAATTCAAGCTGACATGGGGGAGAGTTGATTTATGCTTTTTTATTTTTTTCCTCCAGGACAAATAGAGTAATCAAGATGCTGCTGGTGTATACAGTATTTTTTCTATGTTGAGACAATTAGATCTATAATTTATGCCTGTAAGTATTCAGTTGTCCTTGAGCAGGCTAAGAACAAACAAAACCTTTTTCCTTGATGATGGTTTTAGATCAATAACAGTCAAAAAGTTTAAAGGTGGAGAAGATTGGGTAGGTCTTTCAAGCACTGTGTTAACATTCCAGGATAGGGGTGAGGAAGACCTCTGCTTCTTTATCCTGCTGGAAAGAGCTTGTAATTTCAAGATGCCATCAATATTTAGGTTTATTTGTCTCCTTAAAACACAGCCAAACTCCCACACAGGGGCTTCAAATCAGGGCTCCATGACTGTATTCTTGTTGATCTGTACACCATTTCAGTAGTTAATCTATATTGCAACCTGCTTTTATTCTTGGCTATTTGCAGGCAAGTCGTAAATGCAGATTACTCTAGGGTGCTAACAAAAATTTTGTAGGAAAAACTCAGGAAAGAGATGCCCTTGCTTCCAAGGCATCTGTGCTTGGTAAGGTGCAGGTGCCCAGGTGCTGGCTGAAGAGGAGTGGGGCTCTGAGGAGAGGCCAGGGCTGCATCCTGCCAGAGAGCTGGTTGCTGGGAGGAGGAGCTGCTCCCTGGTGGAGCAGATGTCCACACTGCAGGCAATGCAGGACCCTAAGCCACAGCAAAGAGATGCTCTGAGGGACCTGCAGCTGCTGGAGAGTCGACACCAGGGCAGAGGAAAACTGGGAAGGGAGGAGAAGCAGAGAGGAATTAATGCTTAGGGACCATAGCTCCGACCTCCCCCACCCACACTGGGAGTGTAGAAGCATGAAGCTACACCTGAGAAAAGATATTTCAATGTTTGTGTTATTTTTGCTTCTCACTACTGCAATCTATTTTAATTGACAACAAATTATGTTAATTTGCCCAAGTAAGATGTGTTTTGTGCATGATGCTCACAGGTAAACAATCTTCCTGTCTTTATCTCCAACCCATGTGATTGATTTCTACTGTTTTTTCTATTTTCTTCACCTGTCCCTCTGGGGTAAGTGAGCAGCTGGGTGAGAGTTGATCTACTTTTTAGTGGTAACCCACAAAAATAATGAAACCTGCTGGGAATGGTACCTAGATATATAAGTCTAATGCAACCTCTGTGCTTAGGTTTGAGTCAAGTACCATTTTAGCTTCTTTGTCTGAAAGGAGACAAAATCTACTGTTTCTTTTTCTGTAGATTTTACAATGTCTGAAGTAGCATGTGTTACAAAGAAATACAAATTATATAAAAACAAGAAGATTCCATACTTATTCTTGAGTTTATATTCTCCCATGAGTCTCTATTAAGAAATTCAGACTACTTTGATCCCTCTGACATCATTGTATATTCATTCTAACTCTTCTGTGAATATTGTTCTCTGCAAGGTCCAGCCAAAAAGAATCTCATAAGACTTTTAACTGTGACAGAGGATAGACCATATTGTACTGGTGAGGCCAGTCAGGAAGGTTTGCAAGGCTGTTTTGTGTTTAAAGAAGGAATCTACTTTTGAGGGAGTGATAATTGTGTGAATTTATATTCTGTACGTGGCAGTAAATAGGTGACCATAGCAAAGGATGAGATAGCTGGCAATTATTGTTCTATTAGATATTTTTAGCTGGAAATTAATATTTTAATATTTCTATAATAGCCTATTGTTTTTCTTCTCATACTAGCTACGGAACACCAGCCTTTTAAGAATTAAGAGTCATTGGAAGACCTGGACAAAAAATTAGACAAGACTTGATTTAAATTGGAATAAAAATATATTTTTGTTAGTGAAAATATTATCAAGTAGAGCAGCAATTTTCTTGTAGATTGAGACAAGCTATGAAAGCAAGAAACAGTTGCCTGACCCCCTGATATATTTACATTCCCTCTGAAAATTGTGCAATGTGCATGTGTAGTTTTATTTGTGTTTTACTACATTTATATATTCATATGGTCCCTACATCATACTCTGAAGGTTTTCCTAATATGTCCACCTATTGCTGGCTCATCCTTTTGGTGATGGCTTTATAGGGTTGTTGAAGAAGGGTCAGAGTTCACTCAGAAATATGAGATGTAGTAGCTAATTTATTGAGTTCTAGTTAGTAAATTTAGGTATGGAAGATGTTCAGTAAGTGCAGATGGACAGGCAGTCAATACTACTTACTGCTCTTACAGTTAGCATGGGATAAAAAGTTTATTGAGGAAGCTTACCTAAACATATCCTAAATATTAGATGTTTGAATAAAATGTCCCTTACCAACCCATAGATGTCTAATGTCAGGTAAGAGACAACTCAGCCTTTGAGAGCTGTCCCTACTCTATGGTAGATATTGTACCCTGACACAGACTGATGCTGTGGATGGGGAGCTCAACAGACCCAGATGGCTGCAAATATTTATAGTGTGAAGTGGTTGATTCATAATCAGATTTTGTGTTGTCAGATTTTTTGTGCAGTTCTGGCCAGTTATCCGTCCAGTCCAGCCAAATCTTTTGTGTGGAGTTGGTGCTGAGTTCTCACCAATAGGCCCCCACAACAGGTTTAAATTAGGTTAGTGGTACTTGCTGAGCATCTGCTTGGGCCAAATCCTCTTGGTTCAAACAGCAAGAGCACATCCATCACAAGGGAGTGAAAGGAGTGAACCTACTGATAGGAAGTGGGGTCATATAAATCTGGCCATGAGCAACCTCAAGGCGCTTGGTATACAATTGTTAACATACAAAACACAGAAACCAAAGGTGAAAAGAAACTATCCATATAATTACATCTTTAGTTCTCCTGAAACTTCGCCTTGTCAAAAATTTCCATTTCAAGATCCTTCATAACTTAATTTACCCTTGCTTAATGCTAGAAGAAAGGTAGTCTTTTTCTTGCTACCATCTCTATTCCGTTTCCCCAGGTTTGATTACCCCAGTTTACAATATCTGGACAGGCTCTGACCCCCTTCAAGGACCTTCCTGTCACCTCTTGACCAGCCTACAACCTTGTTGTTCTCTAGTGCATGAGAATCCCTGTGGTCTTTTTCTGCTCAGCGTTAGCAACTGTGTAGGAAGAGATAGCTTTGAAATGTCTTTTAACAGAGGACTGATCTGTTCATGTGGCTGAGGTTCTTGTTTGTTTGCTTGTTTTCCTTCTTTTCCTACCTGCTTCCTCTTCAATGACCTTTCATTGGCTCATTTTACAACAAAAAGGCTTCACGAGCAAATAAGTCTGTGACATATTTTCTAAAGTGGCTGAGGGTTTGGTATTGTGCAATCTGAGTCTTTGTAAATCAACACAGAATCATTTTCTGGGGACGAATCCCTGGTACTAAATTGCCTGAAAAACAAGATAAAGCATGAAAGCTCTGGATCTAAGTGCCCTGTGTTTTGGAAAAGTGAGTATTTCACTAGGTACTGCATCAACTCCAATTCTGGTCCTTTGTATTTCCAATCTGGCAAAGGAGGCAAAAGGGTTAAACTTACCAAGTAAATTATAATTTTATTTTTTTTTCATTTTATAATGATCATGGACTATGTAATATGACTAGAACATTGCATTATACCAAATCAATTACAGGACTAGAGATTATTTGAAATACTTTATAAGGGAAAAGCATACTGAATTACAAATGAATAAATCTGTATAGTTTAAATCTGTGCAGATACCTGTAGGTGCTTACTTTTAATATGAATTCCTGCATTTCCTCTACGTTCAAAGCTCCCTTTGAACAATATATAAAGCAGAGATAATGACATGCTCTTGAAGTAATAATAAAGCAGTAATTGCTTCATTTTACATTCTTTTTAAGTGTAAGAAAATTGACCCTTTAACATAGTAATTGCATCACTTTTTTCATGTTCTTTCTTACCCTGTGGCCTCTGAATACGCTTCTTCAGATTATTATTCTTTTAGATCGTTCAGATTGCAGTAAAATTGGCAGAGCAAAGATGAGCATCACAATCTTAAGAGCTTTTCCAATGACAAGCCTGCTTCAAACTGGTTGCTTTATATCTCCTTTGGGCTTCCATGCTGTTACTCTCTTTCTTCTTTCTCTCACATTTGTATTTTTCAACAATTAAGCAACTCAAGTCACCAGTTCAGCCATGTGCACAGCATTAACACCTTTGGAATTCAAAATGCAGAAGTCCCATACCATTCAAAGGCAGGCAAACAGAACTGACAAGGAAAGTGGGCAAATACATCCACAAATGTAAATGAAAAAGCATTTTTGAATACTTTAGAACTTGTTGCAGCTTGCAAGAGGGATAACAGAATTTTCCCCGTTCCTACAATAATTAAAACACTTGATGGATTTTTACTCTGTTGTGATATGATTACAATGGGAAATTGACAAGTTCGGCTTACAGAGACACTTGAAAGCATAATTTGTGAGGGACTTTCATTTACCCTAGTGTACCCTAGCTCAAATTAATGGCATGGCTTCCAGAATAAATGGTAGGACACAAAAGGCTCTTACTTCCAAATTAGTGGCCTGAATTTAGCACAAGATTAGACTGAGTAAAGGACTTTTGTACGTATTGACCCATGCAGGAAATAAGATTCTAGTATTAATTTAGTTTCTAGTGAACGTGTCCTCATAGAGCAATACAAACTAATACAATTGACAATAATTCATAGTGTTTAGAGATCTCACTTCAAATTTTGGATCCATGAGGAGTGATGGCCATACACTAAAACACAAGAAGTTCCACCTCAACATGAGAAAGAGCTTCTTTATGTTGAGGGTGGCAGAGCACTAGAACGGGTTGCCCAGGGAGGTCGTGGGGTCTCCCTCTCTGGAGACATTCCAAATCCAACTGGATGTGTTCCTGTGTCACCTGCCCCAGGTGACCCTTTCTTGGTGGGGAATTGAACTGGATGATGTCCAGAGGTCCCTTCCAACACTGGCAGTTCTGTGATTCCGTGATTCTGTAATTGTGAACATAGCACATTCTTAGGCAAATTCTTAGAAAAGAGGTGAAAAGTTGTGACTAAGTTGCATGATATTTTGAAGCTTTACCAGGCTCAGAATTAAAAGCCAATCACACTGGACAAGTCCACATGACAGAAATGTTTATAAGCATCCTGACAGAATGCTTTCACAAAAATATAGCTGAAGTTACCAGTCACTCATAAACTGTTACAATTGTCTGTTATTTTCATATACCTAACCACAAAAAACCAGTTACCTACTGGGACTTTGTGATCAAAAAGTGGATTCAATAAGAGAATGTAAAGATATACGAGCTAATTTGAATAGTATCAGTAATGAATGCTTTTAGGATCAACAGCAATGAAATAATTCATTTTGGAAGACAATTTGGTGTGTACTTTAATGTTTGGATCACACACAGACAGAGGTTACAACTCTTGAATGGAGAAACTGGAAGTGAATGCTTATTGCAAATGAAAGTGTAGGAAAATATAATAGGGAAGAATCAGACCAGTAGAAGAGGCTAAGGCAGAGAGAGGCGAAGTGTTTGTCCAGAACTGCTGAATAATCTAATGATGAAGCTAAGTCATCAAGCTAACAAGCTGACACTGCCATACAAAAGGCTATGATTCTTATTGTTATGTACTTGATCTAGTTATTAACCAAAGGGAAGAGTGACAGAATGTTTAGATTCAGTCATTCAATTGTGGTTGTTTTCCATCTTGTCATTGTCGTTCCTTGAAGGAAGGACTATTTGTTACTTTCTGCTCCCAACTTTTCATGTTCAGATAGTTAGCTCTGTTTCTACAAACAATATTTCAAAGTGGAAATATTCACGATTATTTGAGAGGGGCAAACATGTTTATGTATTCTATCATATGGGCACTTGAACTGCTTCATAAGCCATTGTTTTAACATATTACCTTAACTAGAAAAGTCCTTTGAGTCCCTCTCAGACATGAGCTTTTAGTATTACTTTATAAAAACTTCTGACATTTTCAAAGAAAGCATTGTTTAATACCACCCAGCAGCTCAAGCTGTACTTCAGATGTTATTGGCACTGCTTGATATATATTGGTAATGTGGTATGCTTCCATTTCCTTCTTCAGCCTGATTCATTGAATTCGACCTTTGTAGGAGGTTTGCTGAAGTCATTGATCACTGTCAAGCCTTTACATTGGCCACTAGATTCTAATGTAAACAGTCATGAATGGCTTTGCTTGGCTGCACCCTTCTGGTGTTTGGTAGTTAAGGGTAACTTTTTCTCTTATTTCTCAGTGACCTGCCCCACCTCACCACAAAAACCCACACACACACACACAAAACTCCAACAAGACATCTGAAGATTAAATCAGCAGTGGTGTGTGGTAGGTGGGAACACTGTGAGGCTTGGGGTTTTTTCTGTTGCTGCTGAAAAGTTTCATGTTTTCTGGAATATTAAGTAACTGCAGGAAAGGATAGAGGAAAAACTTGATGATAGCAAGCAGTAAGGCCTAGGCAGAGTCTTGGACTTGGCAAACTTTTCTAAAGATTCCGTAACATTGATCAGTTACAGTAAGGCTCTCTAAAGCAAAGTGAAAAGCTTAATGCAAGGTAGTAGTAGAAATGAACATATGTATGGATTCTCAAAAAGAGCAATTACTGTAGAATTTCTTGTGCTTAATCTACTCAATAAAATGCATCAACAAATAAAAATTTACATTCTGAACAGCTAAAAGGGCATAATGTGGAAATCACAGTAGAGTTGTTAAACATGTTAAGTAACTTACTAATATTGTCTGATGAAATATAATCAACAGGAATAAACTATCTTCTTCCTTATTCCATTATTATGAATAGCTTCCCACCAACACAAGTATAAATGTGGTACTGGTATTCAAAGTGGAGAAAGAATTTGATGAACAGCTTCAATGGACAAAACTGTAACGTTCTGAAGAAATGTTATATTCACATTTACACTGTAGCTCCAAGTCAGTGGAGTCGAAGTGGTTACATGAATTTATGACTAATCAGCTATCAGTGAGTAAAGAGTAAGCAAGTATGTCAGTCTTAACTCTCAGGTAAGAGCCTGCAGTACCTAAGATGTTGCATCTGAAGTATTTCAATTATTCTAATGCATTCTGGCAACAACTGTATGTGTAATACACAAGGTAAAACAGCTTCATGAAAGTCCTTCTTATCAAACCTGATTTCTTTTTATCAAAATTTAACCCACCTGGTTGATCAAGGGAATCCAGCTCATGTAATGTTTTAGGATTTCAGTAAGGCTTTTGGTACTGTCTCTCACAGTATCCTGCTGGACAAAACGTTTGGCACAGCTGGATAAACACATCATGTGGTGGGTGAGCAGTTGGCTCATGGGTAGAGCACAGAGGGTAACAGTGACTGGGGTGACATCAGACTGGCCACCTGTCACTGGAGGGGTTCTGCAGGGCTCCATCTTGGCCCAGTGCCCTTCAACATCTTCATCAATGACTTGGACACAGGACTGGAAGGGACACTGAGCAAGTTTGCAGATGACACAAAACTGTGAGGAGATGCCGACTCCCTCAAAGGCAAGGAAGACCTGCAGAGAGACCAGGACAAATTAGAGGGCTGGGCAATCACCAAACCACATGAAGGGGTAGTGTCGGATTCTGCACCTGGAATGGAGCAACCCTGGGTGTACAGACAGAGGTTGTGAGACTGGTGAATGGACAACTGAATCTGAATCAGCAGAGCCCTGGCAGCCAGGAGGACCAACCCTCTCCTGGGGGGCATCAGGCACAGCATCGCCAGCTGGGCAAGGGAGGGGATTGTCCCACTCTGCTCTGCACTGGAGATGCCTCACCTGGAGTATTGGGCCAGTTTGAGGCACCACAATATAGGAAAGACATTAAGCTGTTAGAGAGTGTTCAGAGGAGGGCCACAAGAATGGTGAAGGGACTGGAGGGGAAGTGTGAGGAGTGACTGAGGTCACTTGGTGTGTTCAGTTGGAGAAGAGGAAACTGAGGGGAGAACTCACTGCAGGTACAACTTCCTTGTGAGGGGCAGAAGAGGGACAGACACTGATCTCGTCACTCTCATGACCAGTGACAGAACCTGAAGGAATGGCCTGAATTTGCATTAGGGGATGTTTAGGTTGGATATTAGAAAAAGGTTCTGCACCTAGAGGGTGGTCGGGCACTGGGACAGGCTCCCCACGTCAGTGGTCACAGCTCCAAGACTGAGTTCAAGAAGCATTTGGATTATACACTCAGACACATGCTGTGACTCTTGGGAATGGTCCTGTGTAGGGCCAGGACTTGAACTTGATGGTACTTGTGGGTCCCTTTGAATTCATCATTTTCTGTGATTCTGTGATGGGTCTAGTCTATTCTGTGTTACAAAATATTTTAGTCTTGCATGTCCAGCTTTCCTAGAAAGGTAAACGGTTCTTTGTAGTTCTTTTTTTCCTCTTTGATATAAGGTTCACAATCTAAGCATGTCTAGTATATAGCCAAGGATTGCTGTTTGCCCTGACTTTTTCTGTAGAATACAATTGAAATCAGATCTTGTGAAATTATCAGATTGAGTTAAGTTAAAACTAAAAACAAATGTAAGCCAAAGTATACATAACACGTTTGTTATGAGATACCCAATACCTCAGCAATTTCCTCTTTCAAAGATGACCAACAACTAGGCTGTGCAACATCCCACTAAGTAGTTACAGCAGCTCTGTCAGGATGCTTAATCTGGTATTCCTCTTGGCAGCAGAAAACTACTAGATTTTTTGGTAAGCTCTACAGAAAACAGTTCTGTCATTACCATACCATCCATGTGATTCCTGTCTTGGTTGTGAGACTGATGCCTGTGCTGGAGTTCTGTTATTTCTGACATAATGTTCTGGATTACCAGGATGTTCAAAAGAAGGGTTCTCAAAACTGTTTTAGTGCATTGTGCTCACTGTGCACAAGACAATTTCATGGGATGTGATAGAGAACACTGATATCAGGAACCATCTCATATACTGTTCTGGTGTGTTGTTTACTAAAATTCTGATCAATAGATTTACAGAGGCCTTAAAGTACAAACTAATCCCCTTATATCATTTGTTGGCAGTTACTCTCTGTTGGATCAGTGAAATATAAACGAAAACATCCTTCCAGAATTCTGAAACATCAGTAGCAAAAACAGTGCTATTGTAAAATTTGTTTACTTTTTGTGTGGCATGAAATTTCTATGTTTTTTCTGTCCAATTTTTTTCCTCCTGTTTTTTCTGTGCTTTCTGGTCCTCTGCTATAAAGCCCTAACTGTGCAAAATAACTTCACAAAGGACACTCCCCATTTCGTGAGTGAATAATTTACATTGCCTACATTTCTTCATTCTACTGAATTGACTCAGCTTTCATGGTTTGTACAGATTCTGAAAGAGAAATTGTGTCAAATATGAGTGTCTTGTGTGAAAGATCAGTTTCAAATGGGGATGATTTTCATATGGTAATCAATCCAGTTTCCAAATGTTTTAAAGTCTGGACTCAGCCCAGACAAGATTGTTTTCATGAATGCTTATCATTCATCATTTTAATCATTTACTGTCTTGTTCTCTAAAAAACTAAAAATAAATGTTTTATCAGTGACACCTGGAGCAAATAAGTTGTTTTGATAAAAAAAAAGGAGACACCTTAATATTCCGGGTATAAACCCCTGTAACTTCTGATTTGCATATTCTGAATTTATTAGTGCAACTAATTTGGTGCTCATAAACAAATTAAAATTGTGAACAAACTGGCACTAAGACAATGTTCTAAAATAAAGATTCAGTGTCTGCAGTCAGTTTAAAGCTCACACAAATCTATGTAACTGGGAAATTAAATCATTTGTTAAATGTGATTTTTGGATCTTGAACTCTGTTTTCATTTTCACGTGCTTCTTTGTGAATCTATCTTCTTTCAGAGACAGCAATAGCTGATGAGCCTTTTTACTTCACCACTGTAAGTGTGAACTTGAACTTACACTTCTAGATACCTTTGGAGAACTGGCAGCAGGCTGTATGTCCTTCAGATTTGAGTGGTTCTGGCTACATCTTTCTGTTCTGGATGGACTTCCAGTTTCTGCATGCTTGCTCATGAACCGTTTTGACTTCCTGCACCAGTCTTCATTATCTATTGAGACATTCTGCTGAGGTCTAGATCAGGAATGGCTGTCCACCACTATAAGCAAACTCTTTTTTTTGCCTGAACATAAGCAAGATGTAATTTGTTTAAAGCTTGCTAGCACACAAAAGAGCAGCAGATGCTCAGCTCAGAGTTTCAATGTATTGTCTTCGACATCTTGATGACTTGGTTTTCATAGATATCAGAAGACAGCCAATACTGATAAAGTGTTCAGACCCAGAAGCTGAAAAACTAGAAGAGAATGAACAGTATTAAGTGACCCAAATTGGATATATATGGCAAGGTATGCCTAGGTAAAATTAACGTGTTTTAATAAGGTCAGCTGTAAGATCTAACAAGAAAATACTGTAGGCTATGTACATCATGAAGAGAAGCCACTGGGCTTGAAGGCTCTGGGCAAAGGACAAATTTGATATTTTGATTCACAAGCAGGTAGCACAGTAAGTGTGGGAAGCAAGTAAAGGAAATAAATACCCTGTTCACCACTACAACACCAACTGAGTAAGCATAATCTCCCATATAGCATCATTATGCAGTGGATGAAAGAATGAAGTGGTAGAAAGAGGTGCTTTGGGATTGTGCAAAATGGGTTCAGACTGTTATCAAGGACCCTGTCACCAAAGCTGAACAATTTCAAGTGTATTTCATACTTTTTATTAGCATTAAACCTTCTTAGCTGGCTCACGTTGTGGAACATGTCCTTCCACTATCATTATCTTCTAGGCTAAACTTTTGCTTTAAATGACTGAATAACCCCCATATAACAAATAATGGCAGCTACTTGCATAGTGGGGTTTGCTGGTTTGTTGTTTGGGTTTTTCTAAACAGTACATATTTCTCAATATTTCCACAAAAAGCAATGGTGATGGGAAGTCTATATTATGTGAATCTCTCCCTATGACAGTCTAAGACTTAAAATAAATGTTCTGTAAGATGTCTTGAAAGAAGTGGATGTGATGCTGCATTTTAAGTAAAACTTTAGCCATTCAAATGTGTCTGTAAAGCTTGCCTTTCAGGTATGTCGAGGATCATTGGATTGATTGAAAAGTTTCCAATAGTTAAAAATTCATTCATACCATGCCAGAAAATATTAATATTAATAGATCAAACATGAGTAACACAGAGCAAGTGATTTGCTTCTAAGTTGGTCTCACAAAAGATAAAAGTTTGGATGAAATTATCTTGGGTTTAGTTCACTTGTGTGAAAATGGTGAAATTCCATTACCTTTAAAGAAAATGTGTCTTTCTGAGCATAAATTCATACCACATGATTCGAACCATACTTACAACCGTATGAAACCTGGTTTTTAATGTCTTTTGAACAGTTCACAGGAATCTTCTCCATAGGCTTTTCAGTGTCTTCACTGAATAATAAAGGAAAAGACGAGATAAAGGAAAGGGAGGAGGTAGGAGAAAAGTGGACAGAAGACTAAGGCAGAGAGAATCATAGAAAACATGGTGTAAAACCTCTCAGAACTTACTGATGAAAAAGCAAGCTGAAAGGGCAAAGAGCACAAATTCAAGGTTTTGATGTGAATTTCAGGGAACTAAGAGGTAAGAAGTAGCATCTCCAAAATGCAAGGGAGACATCTTACAGAAACCATTCATCACTACCAAGCTCTCATTTGTTTTAAGGCAACAAAAGAACTGTCTTCTCTTTTGATGTGGAATTATTTTCAACAGAAAGACTGATGAAGAGCTAGATTCAAAAAGAGGGTGGTGGGAGGATGAAGTTCATGCAAACAGGTGTTTTTGGTGGAAAGCAAATTCCCCAGAAAGTTCCAGCTTGTCATGTTCTCAGAGTTGGCTGCTCCTTTTACTACATTGAAAGGGAAATTCTAAGCCACTCTGAAATAGCAAAACCTCACTGTAAGACATTAGGAATGGAGGGAGGAGAAAGAAAAGTCCTATATGACCAGAACATAATAGAATAGTTCCACTAGAACAGATCTACAGTGGTGTTATTGTACACCTGCTGAGCAATTCAGGTCTCACCAAAAGTTAAAGCATAATATTCAGAGGATTATCCAAATTCCTCTTAAACACTGACACTCTCAAGGGATTGATCACCTCATCAGGAAGCCTGTTCCAGTGCTTGGGCACCCTCATTGTAAAGTATTCTTTACTACTGTCAAGTCTGAACTTCCCTTGGTGCAGCTCTGAATTATGCCCACACATCCTGTCTTTGGATCCTGAGGAGAAGAAATCAGGGACCTGCAGAGAACAGTGAGGTCACCCCTCAGCCCAGAGTCCTCAGTTACTCCTCACAGGATATGCCTTCCAGCTCTTCCACTGGCTTGATTGCCCTCTGTATCACCCCTGGCTGAGATGGAGTTCATTTTCCCAGAGTAGCCTTCACATTGCTGTGCTTTGCATTTTTTAGCAAGGTATTGGTAACACACCAGAGTTTTGGCTACAGCTGGGCAGTGCTGGCACAGCATCAGCACTGTCTCTCAGCATCATTCCCCCAGCTTCCCATCAANTGACGCAAATTAACCAAGGGGATATTCCATACCATATGACATCAACTCAGATATAAAAGCTAAGGAAATGAGGAAGAAGTGGGAGGCATTAGTTATTTACAGTGTTTATCTTCTGGGACAACCTCCACATGTNTCCTTAAAACTGACAATACACCAAAAGAATGCACACACATCAACATAAAAGGACAGAAAGAGGAGAACTAGCAGATAAGAAACATAAAGAATGCACCTAAAAGAACAGAGAGTGGAAAACTAGCAGATAAGGGACAAAAGTAAGGGCTTCAGTCCAACATCGTCTTGCAACACCATCCTGGAGTCAGCAAAATCAAGAAAGGTAAGAAGTTCAGGCCTGAGGAAGACCTCTTACTTCATCCAGAGACCCCCAGAAGACCCCGAAACATCTCCCCAAAAGACGACTCCGCCCAGGCTCCGCCCCAAATCCGCCCCTTATGAATATTATAACTACATGTTGCAATCATATGAATATGTACGTATGTTTGAACCATCCCTGAAAATTGTATAAATTACCTGGCTTTGTACTAACAACTCAGAACTCTTTGTTCAGCGCAAGCTGGGGGTTCCCCAACGTTGCAATAAATACCTTTGCTGTTTAAAGGCTTAAAACTCTGTCTCTAAACAGTTTTATTAGGCCTTTTTGGGCTTCACACAGGGAACACAGGTAGTCCAGCTGACGCAAATTAACCAAGGGGATATTCCATACCATATGACATCAACTCAGATATAAAAGCTAAGGAAATGAGGAAGAAGTGGGAGGCATTAGTTATTTACAGTGTTTATCTTCTGGGACAACCTCCACATGTGCTGAAGCCCTGCTTCACAGGAAGTGGCCAGACATTGTTTGCTAATGGGAAGTAAAGAATAAACCTTGTTATGTTCCTCTTCAATTTTGCGTATGCAAACTTTCCCTTTTGCTTTGGTAAACTGCCTGATCCCAACCTCAACCTCTGTCTCAACCTATGAGTCACTTTCCAGCTTATTCTGTCTCCTCTGTCTGGCTGGGAAGAGGAGTGACAAAGCAGCTTGGTGGACACCTGGTGTCCAGCCAAGCTCAGTCCACCACACCCTCCTCAGGGTGCATTCTAGCCCCTTAGCATCAATCTTAAATTGTGGAGCCCAGAACTACACACAGGTGGGTGAACACTCCAGGTAAATGTTTGGGGTTTACTTTCTTTTTGAGAAAATGCAATGAACCAAAGCGTATTAAATTACAGTTCCTGTAAAGTTATTTCAGTTAATACATGAGGAGGAAGAAACATTTTTTCAATATTTTCTTTGTCTCCTCTAAAAAGAAAACAGAATTGGAATGCAAGAGAGAGGAGGTTTAACATCTAGTAATTCTACAGAATGCAGAGACTTACTGCTGTTTGCTGAGAGATAGGTTTTTCTTCTTATTTATGTGTTTCTCCTCCTTTGCATTCCCTAAAAATGTTGTGACTTTCCCCACTGTTGTTAGAGACAAGTATAAACAAAGAACGTGACTTTGAACTTGGTATCAGGAGGCAAATGGTTTCCTTGGAAACAGCCATCACAATAGCTTGAACTTCACTGTCTTCAGTTTGGTTTTGGATGCACCAGTTTGAAAGGATAACCAAATGTGTCTGGTTTTAAAACTTAGGTGAAATGAAACAAGAGTTTCTCAGTGTAATTGAATCATTATTGAATGAGCATGCCAAGTGTGTTATCCCTACACTTTGAGTTAGGCTAGCTGGTTGTTTCTTTTCTAAACTGTAAACCATTTGGGAACATATCTATGATTAGAAGTGCATGCTAATTCTCAAAATGAGGACAATCAAAAGATGCAAGCTATCAGTATTGCAGAACCAGCCAAAGAGACTTTTTTAACACAAGCTAAAGAACCCATACACTCACCATTGGCTCTGTTTTATTTATTTCCGGTACACTTTCCCTTTCCACAATGACTACATTTTGTAACTCAATTGTTTGCCTCTGTAAAAACTGTTGACATTCCACGTGGTCTAATTCCCTAATCTTCAGGCTGGCGTTAATTGTAATAGAATATTTTTAAATTGTGTGTGTGCTTTGTGGCTGTCTTGACAGTGCTACAAGTGTTCCTCCTTTGTGACAAGAAAAATTGTCAGTAATACTGTCTGTAATTTACCAATGTTGATATTCAGACAACTGCCAAATAACAGCTAAAAATATGGGTGAGAAATTGGTGATTTTCATAGATTGGAGGGCAAATAAAAGGACAGTTCTTATTTTGCTGTAGTGATCCTGATGGCAAGATTTCAAGGAGTTAGTGATCCATGCTCAGCTGACCTGAGTGACCCCAGGCCTGTGCTGTGCTGCACTGAACTGCTTGTAAAGGGTGGCCTTAAGGTCTGTGTTGTGCTGCACAAATCCACTGCTTCCAGAGTAAATTTAACCAACTAATTGAGGCAGAGCTGTCTGCAAGCAGTTCCCACCAGGTACCAGCGATTACACCACCAGCATGGCCTTGTCTGTGTCCTACAGGGCAGCAAAAAGTTCTCACTGGCAATTTGTCAACAAATTCCCCAAACAAAAACAGCAGCAAAAAAAATTCATAGACAAAGTATGCATATATTTATTCTTTTTTGAGTTAAGATTCTTATCGTATAAGATTAGATCTTCTGCATTTTTTTTAAAAAAAAAGGAAACCAAACACATTTTCCATAGGTAATGTGTAAGGCATTCACCACAAATCTCTGATGACATGTTATTCTCTGCTAGTTCTGTAATATTAAATTATTACACAGTGTAGCTCAAGATACTTTTTTTGTTATTAAGGACATTATTTTTTTTTTCCCACCATAGTCTGTAAATTACAATATTGCCTAACAGGCAGATGATGCACTTAGCTGCAACTTGTAAAAAGAAGGGATCTAATTTTTGCAAGGAATGTCTCCAATTATATTTCAGCTGAGGGCTTTCCATGTGTTGCAAACATCTGACAAATAATTGAGAGAGCTGTGCAGAAGAGGAATATTCAAGAAATTACTGTTTGTTATGCTGCCTCCTGAAGTCATTTCAGCCTAATGTGAGTAGATTGTGCTGAGATATGAAATGTTGCTTTTGTAGTATCTACAGAACAATAATAATTTACAGGTTGCAGGTGTCTCACAAGACAACATGCCTTTGGGAGCCCACTGAGCGTTGGGAAAATTCAATGTATGTGCCTCTACAGCAGGAAAAGTGGTGCTTTAATCGTAAAAAACACCATTTACTTGGGTTACTTGGGGCAGAAAGGTGGTCGTAATGAACATCATGGAGTCCAGTAAGTTCAAGTGCAAAGTCCTGCATCTGCGTCAGGACAACCACCGGTATCAGTACAGGCTGGGGGATGAATGGATTGAGAGCAGCCCTGCAGGGAAGAACTTGTGGGCATTGGTGGTTGAAAAATTGGACTTGATCTGGCAACGTGTACCAACCAAGGCTATTATGGCTTCTGGGTGTTCATACTTTCATTTCATTAGCTTACCAAAGTGGATTAAATAATGGAATGAAGCTCCCAAAATTGTGCAGCTGTCAGCAGCATTTATTCCTGCATCTCCTTCACCCCAAGTTCGGTGTTCCCTCATTGCAGTTTTGTATGTGTTCTGGTTTACCCCCTTCTAGTTTCTGGAAGTTAATCAAAATCAGAAAGGAAAAAAAGAGTCTGTACCAACAGTTGTGGTTGCTATAGTTCTGATTTGGCATGTGCCAGAAACGTGATAATATGAATTAAATGATGTGCCTGAGTTTCAAAATCAGCAGTACAACAGCTAGGTGAACTTGCTTTGCATTAGCTAGCAAACATTTTGATTTTCCATCCCTCATTAATGTTTTTGTTGTTGTTCTTTCTGTAAGAACGTGATGATTTTGCCTATGTAATGCAAAATTGATCTTTATAAATCATTAATGAGTTTCAATGAGTTTATGAGCTTTAATCACTGCACCGCACCTCAAAAGATCTGTGTATTCTCAGCTGGGATTTGGGAATCAGCATAAGAATTTCAACCTTTCAAATTCCTTTAAAGGATTCTTGTTTTCCCTCTTAGAAGTAATTTGACTTCGTTAGCATATTTGTCAAGCCTACACTTCCATTGGTTAGAGATCAGATGCTAGGCAAGGTCCATGTCAAAATAACTGGAAAATGGATATAATTGCAGTATATGCTGGAGTTTCTTGATGTCAAAATTACTCATAAAGGCATAAAATTGCAGCATACATGTGGATCAGACCTGAGTTTCAGTGTTGACTGTGATGGGCAACTCTGGAAACTATTCAGAACCAATCTTCTTACCTCTTTGTACTTTCTTGAAAACTGCAAATATCACCAATCCTTTATCTAAAATAGTGAATATTGCTGATGTTTATAAACACTCCCAGACTACATTGTATCTAAATTCCTTTATTTTTTTTTTTCTCCTGAATAATGCTTGCTTGCTTGCTAGCCAGACTCTTCCCCAGACTTGTATTCCTTATTTTGACAGAATTTTGGAACACTTTTTTCTCCACTCATAGACCATTAACCCTGTATTAACCAAGAGGTGCTTCTTTACTTTGTGTATCAAACTAGACCTTTAAATAACTTCAGTTTTTGTAAATGAACTGCAGATATTATGATACAACCTGCAACAGCATAATTCAGTGATTTGCTCTTTTAGTGCTCAAATAACAAGCCACATCAGTTTCTCTGTGCTGAATGGCCTGTGTTTGCTCCTGCCAGCTGGGACAAGTACTCAGACAGAGAAGCTGGACACCTTTTTGGCCCACAGGACAGATTTAGGCAGAATTTAATAATTTAAAGCACATCTACAGCCTTCCCATCCTTTCCAATAGCCAGACTTGTAACTGCTCTGGTGTACTTTCAATCAGGTTCATTTTCTTCAGCAGCATACCCTAAATGGACATAGTAGACATTACACATTTTTCTTCAACTAATTCTCAAAACTTCAGCTAAAATATTTTAAAATAAAATTTTTAAATAAATCTACAGGTGAGTTTGTGCTGACAACTTACTTGATTTCATATATTTTAGTGACAATGCCTTCCTGCTGTAAGATCCTAAGAGATGAATGGCAGAATTCTTTTATTTGTTCATGACAAACAAATAGACAAAAATGGATTACCTGTTCCCAAAGAAACCTCCTCACTTTACTGCTGAGACACCGCAGAAGACTCTCTTTTCCAGTTACACAATTTTAACTTCTGATATTTTCCAGAACAAAGCAAAAACATTTCTTGCCTCCAGATATTTAAATTGTGTTGGTGGAAGGTTTTTTTTCCCTAACCTTGTTTGGTGAATATGTAATGACAATATACTAAGAAAAGAGATCTGTGAGGTAGTAAAAAGTCCATTCTTTTCAATGTCTGAATTAATTATGAGATGTTGATCACCAGTCTCAAGAATTCAGATACTCTAAATGCTCATCAAGTTCGTTGTACTTAGAGATGAACCAGACACTTCATTTTGGGAGAACAGTACATTTGTAATGTTGGTGCATTTTTTTGCTCTGTTTGTCAGGAAAAAAAATCTATCAATAGTATTGTTATGCTGCTGCAAAATGGTTTTATATGAAGGTTGATTGTTACTGTGCATTTTTCACTGATGAAAATAGTACTGCTCCAAAGTAATTTTTATTTTCTTAAAAAATAATAAAATAATTGATTAACTGTGAAGTTGCCAAAGGAATAAGTACAGTATTTTGAAAAGACACTTCTACCTGTCAGGCTCAAACAAACAAAACCAAAGGTGGAAAATATTTTCAGCAGCCTTTCCAGTATGTTTTTTAATGAGGTCGAATTCATCATTGATACTTGTTAAGAGAAGACTGTAAGGTTAAGAAAAGCAGATTCCTTAAGGCATGTATGAAGGATCTAAAAACATAAAAATTTGTATTTCTTAGCATAACTTTGGTTCTAAAAGGAAGAAGAATGACATGGTCACTTAAGATCCTACCATTGTCAAAAGCCTGAAGAAAAGGCCCCAGTTAGGGGTGAATTGCCTGTTGGTCAGGTTAATTCTACATATAACACAGAAAGCAGAGACAACAGACCCTCACTGTTGCCAGAGGGATGAAACAACACATCATTATCTTCTTTGATACCTCTGTCATTAATCTATCAAGATCTAACAAAATTCCACTAGAAAACTACTATGTGTTTTGGTTGTTCTTGTAGGGAATGTTTGTGAGTGTTTGTGTAGCATTTGCTTCATTGATAAATTTCCTGTTTTCTGAGTTTTCCCTAATTGGAAGACTAGAAGAATTTAATGTACCAAACACTATATTCTTTACAGCTTTCTAGGTGTCAAAATACATTTACAGAAAAGACCAAACTTTTGAAATGTAATATATATATATATATATATGTATTAATGAGATTTTTAAATATTAAGCTGTAAGAAAGTATGAAAGTATGAAACACAAAGAAATCCTTCCAAAGGACCAATATCCTAAGTGAGAGAAGAAAACCGATTCAGAGAACACACTGTGAAACACACATGGAAAGAAACACAGAGAACACACATGAGAAGGAATCTGGGCAACTGTGTGACCAAAGAGAAATTCAGAGCAGTGAAGAAACTAAAAGACAGAAAGCATATGAATTGTTTTTCTGTTTCTATTGTTGTGTGTATGTTTTAGTAAAAGAAGTAGAACTAACTAAGAAAAGGGGGAAGGCAGAGATGAAAAGAGAACAAGAAACATCTACCTAATCAAATATCTGACTGGCAAAAAAGCATGTGATGGTCAGATTTGAAGTTATAATTTGGTAATAATTTAGTATCCTGTTATTACTCTGAATTTGTGAGACTTCTTGTTAGTCAAATAAATTACATGAGGTGTGTTCATGACTTGGGTGTCTTTTATATCACCTTCTCATTTATTCTTTACTTCCTTCTTGACTATTTATTCTTCTTATTCTACCTTATTCTGAAGCCTGCATTGCAAACACTTGAATTTTCTAAGGAATTAAATGGGTCTTTGGTAGAAATAGGACACAGCATCCATCCATGTAATTGCCAGATTCAAATATAAACTTGCTTCTTAGAAACCATATTTCACTTTGATTTGGCAAGACATTTTGCCATGCTTAACTTTAGACAAATTGTGTATTCATAGCCTAATTTTTTATTTATCAACATCCTTTTATCTCTGAAATACAAATGGTTTTAATTCAGGAGAAACCACATTTCCAAATCTGCATACCAAACACACTATCACTGCAGAATCTGTTCAAAACATTAAGAGAAGAAAAAGCAAAGAACTCCATGACAAAAGACCATCCTTCCTACTGTGACTGATCAGAGCAAAAAGAGTGACTGAACACGGTATGAACTGTTCTACCCATGCTGTCAAAGAAAACTTAACAAATGAAGGCATTAAATTTATTTATTCTTCTAATTAAGGTAGTAGTGATACTTCACAGCAGCTGGTCTCTTGTTCTTCCACATGGCAAAAAGTCTACTTACTCATTTTGATTTCCACAGTGGTCTTGTCCTTTGTTTCCTGTGCAAGGACACTTTTCTTATTGCTGTTGATTAATGTGCAAAAGCTGTCTGTCTGGTGCCTCTAAGAAGGAAACTGAGGGAAGGGAGGGGTGGGGTTTTTTCTGTTTTGCTGTTGTGTAATTGGTAGTGCCAGTCTATTAAAAAAAAAGGGTCAGATGTCTTGGAAGTTGAAACCAAGGGAAGCAAACAGAGAAAGAGGCAAAGGATGCTCATTCCTAGTCCCTATGGTTTTAATTACATGAGTCCACGGGAGTCCAAGGGGATAAAAGTAAATGCCTGACTGAAAGTGCTGGTGCCCCAGACCAAGGAGGGGAAGTGGCCTGAAAGGAGAACATGAAGTTCTTTAAAGGCTGTCACAGCTCTGAATATGAAATAATTCCTGATGCATAAGCTTCTTACAGAAACACTGACCTAAAGTTGTAGAGAGACCACAAAAAAGGATTAATGTGTGAAGCAAGTGTAAAATCTTCAGAAATTCTTTAGCTTACAGTAGTCACAAGAGTTGTCAGAGAAGTTTTTTGATGTATTGTACTAGTACAACATGAAGTTAGTTTAGGACACAAGCAGTTCTTCCCTGACTTTCTCTAATCTTTCACTGACCTATCTATGTATCACTTCAGCAGCAGTTGTAGTTATAGTCAATGAAAAATTTCCTGATTTTCTTATTGTGCAGATATTTAGCTCAGAAATGTCTTGGATTAATTCTTATGTTGACTGGTAGTTCATCCAGAAAGATTTGATTTTTGAGACCTTGTCCCAAAAATGCCAAAAATAAAGGGAAATTTTGTGAATAAAGGTACAAGAGTCATATTCTTTTCAACTTTGTCCTGGCTGAATAATCTCAATTCATCTCACAACAGAAAATTCAAAGGATTCTATTTTTACTAGAATATCTAGATGTGCAAGTGTGAAACAACTTAGTTTTCCTGTTACTTAAGATAGATATTTCATTTTTTGTGAAATAGATTATATATTGATTGTGACATATAATACACTACTTTTAATTGATATATTAACTCAAATTAATTTGGTAATTATGAATAATTATGTGATGGTGTATATAGGATGAGAAAATCAAGACTGGTCAAAAGGCAGTGAGTAGCAGTGTATCCCAGTGTCCTGTCCTGTTTAACATCTTCATTAACGATCTGGGTGATGGGGCAGAGTGGCTTTGATGATGACACAAAATGGGGAGGAGTGACTGATATGTCAGAAAGTCGTGCTGGCCAGAGGGATCTGGACAGGCTGGAGCTCAGATTAATGCATCACAAAAGCATTGCCAGCAGGTTGGCAGAGGTGATAGTATTATAAACTGTCTGCTTGTTAAATTTAAATAATGGTTAAGGGCGTCAAAATTGCTACTAAAATAGGGCTTCACTGTAACTGCCTACTATGGAAAAATGCATAAAAATATGTCCCCTTACCTTTAAGGGACCTTAAGTTATACAGACAAATAAGAGAAATTCAAGATCAGGAGACAGATTTGATCAACAGGATAGTGATCAGTCATGATATGGATACCCTAATTATCAAATTATTTATAAACAAATCACAATGGTGGACTGATCATTTTGAGTATTTCTTGGTTTTCCTTCTAAGGATGGTGGTGGTGATGGAGAAAGATGGAAAGTGCTTATTTACATAAAAAGCAGCCTCTTAGCATAAAACTCTGCAATTCTTCATAGCTAGCTGTGGTTAAAGAGACAATAAGATATGGGATCAAATTCTTTCTATTAGGTGGAACAGATGTCCTCCAAAATAGGATATAAACACAGAAGAGTTGATTCTGCATGCAATTTTAATCTTCCTTGCTTTATGGGCAACACATAGACTCTAGCAAAGTAACTTTGTTTAATATCAATAAGCGGTTTGTCATGGTCAATTAGTGTCTTAATGATTTTAATTCTATTTCATTTTGGATTCATGGGGTTAGCTTTTTTCACTCTGCTTGTTTCTTTCTCACATTTTTTTATATAAACAAGTAAATTCTTTTGAAAATAGGGAAGCTGGAATCCAAGTATAACTTATAATGTCTGCAGTCCTGGGAATGGACTGATAATTTTATGAAAACAATCTTCAAAGTAGGATGCTGAAGCTATGATCTGTTAAAATTCATGCAAATATCTCACATCTTTCATGTTGTTTAGCATACTTTGCCCCACCCCCCTTTCTATAATCCAAATAAATAACATTTAGTAAGTGTAGTCCTAAAATTAGCTCCCAGGGAACCCCACTAGTAGTTGGTTGCTAATCAGTCAGTCAGAAAACACATTCAAATTGTTTCTCACTTAGTCATTTTCCTATATACTTTCCAAGATATTTTAATAATTTTCATTCTCTCCAATTTAAATAATTTCCTATGCATTATCAAATTATCTTATCAAATATATTACTGAAGCTCAACTAAGTAACGTCTCTGTAGTATCTCTTCTCTAAATAATTATGCAATTAAAAGAAAAAGAAACACATTTCTTTGGGACAATCTGAAATTATTAGAGATCTAAATTTAAATCTTTGGACAGGGAGTTCAAGATTTTTGGGTAATTGAAAGTAAAACTTACAGGCCAAAAACTAAACACATAAAAACACTTGAGGCATGTGGTTGGAAATTTTCTTCAGAAACAGTTTGGTAGTTTAAGAAAAAGCATTTCCCTGTATTACAGACTGTTGTCTTTCAAGGAGTACTAGGCCAAAACAGTATAACTTCCCTTTGAAGTACATGGAAATACCACAGCATAAAATCTAAGCCATATTTCAAGTTTTAATCATAAATTCTTCAGTAGACTTTACACTGAATTCCCTACAGAATGATACTGTTATAGCTTTCAATTATTTCACTAAAAATGAGACTTAAATTGCTATTTTTTCTGCTGTAAGCTAGATATAAAAGACAGATACTAAAAACTTAAAATGAGTGTAATAATAGTTACACTTAAAACACTCTCTAGGGTCAAATTCACAGATGGCAGTCTGGAAACAACTATTAGTAAAAAATGGAATATCCATAGGAATGGAACATTTTTTGGAAATATCCAAGCTGCCACGGTATGAGAAAACAATGAACACTCCAGGCTGAGTGAAATTACATCAGCTGCTTAATAATAACAATAGTGACAGTAAAAAAATCCCTTAAAAATCACTGTATGACATGGTGCAGTTTTTAAACTTTTATGTTCTGCAAGGCCAATATTATTCCTTTTAGTCATTACTTTGTGAGCAGATTCAGGAAATTCAGTTTCAACAAATGGTTCAATATGAGTGAGAGTGCTGGGATCAGACAATAAGTGAATAATGCTTATACTGTTGAAGAGAGAATCTTTCCTTGAATATAAAATAAGTCCTTTTATGTTATCTCAAAGACAAATATTGAATGTTGCTCTGTCAGCATATGTAATAAGCCTGGAGGGTTTAGAAATCCAAGTGATGGAGTTATTTCTCAGGATGATGATGTAACAGTTTCATTCAGTACCAGCTCTGGAGAATATTTAATAGCTTGTATCAGAGCTAGATTTTTTTTTTTTTGTGCTAGCAAATCCGTATAACATTGCCACAACAGTGTTAAAAGACCTGGATGAGAGGCACTCTGTGTTAATAATATTTATCTTCAGTAAGTATTATATCAGACATGATATTTCTGAGAACTGAAAGGATAGTTGTGTGCTAATATTTAAAAGTGATAAATGGAATAGCACAGGTGGTTGATCTTTTTCTGCCTGACACCAAA